>CM060111.1:40676328-41096328 GCA_030522415.1 Channallabes apus
ACACATATCAGTATTTGTTTAATGGCTTTGGGAGATTAAGTGAGAAGCAAACTCTTATCATCCTGAGAACAATAACGAATATATCAGTAGCTAGCATGTTTTTATATAAACAACAGACACAGGAAATAAGCCAAAACTATGTGGACATTATTTACCACAGACATGTTTGTGAATTACTCAGACGAGAAGCTGAAATTGCGCTATGAATGTCACCATATTGAGATATTTTCACATGATGCAACTTGATCCTAAAAGAATCTTTTGGTAAACATGTGAGCTGATAAAAGCATGTGTATGATTTATAATCTTAATTAATCAGAATTATATTTTACTTTAATTGAGTAGATGTTGTTTCTAACGGTGCAATATACTGTACTGTAGTTCGCGAAAAGGATAGTGAAGCTTGAATGGATCTCTATGAAGTGTGTTCGCTGGAACACAACAACAACAAATGTAAAATCTCACTACAGTATATTTCGCTATAATCAATGCAAATGTAGATGTTTACATCTAAAATCAATAGCTTATGTTTATTAGACGAGGGGCGTTCAAGTCGAACTGCAAACTTGTGATGAAATTTCTGGTGAATGGAGGCGTAAAAGCGATTGACATTTACAGAACACATCAAGCACGGTATGTTGATAAGGCACTTAGCCGCAGTAAAACATTCGAATGATGCGTTTTGAAGAAGGCTGGTGACGATGTGGCTCGAAGCCCACTGAAGTCGTTCCCATGAACATTCTACGAGTACACTTGAAAAGTGACAAATAACTTGAAGCTAGTTTTTGCCCTCGGCTCCTGGCTTTAGGGTCAGCCTACAGTATGCTTATACACACCGATAACTCCGGAGAGCTGTGTGCTGACGTCCTGGTAGGTAACGTAGGCATGGCTGATGATTTTCCTCAGATCCACCTGCTCTTGTACAGTTATTTTGGACATTGAGGCTATGAAGTCCTTGTGCATGTTTCGGATGGCAAGGTCACACTGCAGACACGACCTCACACCCGGGATCACACACACCAGGATGAGCCAAAAGACAAAAAATTTACTGGGAGCCATTTGGAGATCTTTTATGGTCTCACAACATAGAGCACAACGTATCAATGATGACGGTGATGATGTGGGTGTGTTATTGCCTTTTGCTCCTTGATTCCTAGCATAAAAAGACAAGCGTCATTATGTAATAACAGAGACTGTAATCACGAACATTTAATTTAATCATAATGAGTAATAAGAACTATAGGTGTGTATTATTATTTTATATAATCAATAGATATAGTCTATTATTATATTCTAAAAATATGCTGTTTTGCATTCTCTAGGACTTGAGGAATGAGGAAAACACATACAGTAGAAACAAAAAAAAACTATTTGTTTCTGTATAGTAACCATGGAAACAAGACAAAACATTCAGGAATATTTTCCACACATATGTTAATGTAAAGAAAAGACTTCATACGACAACATTTATTTAAAATGAGCTAAACTTCCCGCTAACTAAAATGTATTTATTTTGTCATTTTAGGACTTTAAACATTATTACATCATTATGGTTTCTAAACTGAAAAATGTTTTAAATTAAATTCTTAAATTATTTTATTATACAATTTAATCCGTAATGGTTCGCTTTCTTAGTGCATCCATTCATTTCTATATTAGGTATGTTTATTATGTAATGCTTTATTTAGCAGATAGTTAATGACCTATTCACAGTTATGATGTGTAACTTTACTCTGGTGGGTTTTAATGAGGTCGGTAGCTGTGTCTGAACCTACGAGGGGATTTTAGCAGCATCCCCCTCAATCACTCAGAAAGATATCAGCGTGCAGCGAGCCCACTCGGTGGTTAACCAGAAGATTTAAGACATGCCCACCATACACCCTACACACACTGACGTAAGAACCCAAGTGCAATGAGGAAAGGAAATTCTCTCTCTCTCTCTCTCTCTCTCTCTCTCATTCTCTTTCTTTTATTTAAAATGTATGTTGATCCAAATATTACAATTTTACTAACTAGTATATGTTTAAGTAATTAGGGTTTGTTTATCAGATGTTAACATTATTCAAACAAAGATTACCATTAAGACATTATACTGTACATTCTTATATTCTTCATTACTATCTAATGGTGATAAACACCTTTTATTCTTTACCCATATAGGATATAGTGGTTAAGTTTTTAATGATGTCCTTTATTTCCATTTCTTAATGCTTTCCATCAAAATAGTCCTATGAGATGGTTTCTGTTTTATTTTGTTTGCCTGACAGACTAAGCAATTTTTCTTCCTACAATCTTAAAGAGCAATATGTGACCCACTGTATCAAGTCACACATGTGTTTTGTGTTTTATGCCAATAGAATTCAGTAGACGAAGTAAATCAAATTCAATTTCTGCCAAAAAAGAGTACTATATTTTACTAATCATTCAACCTTTAACAATAATCCTAAACTTTTTTTTAAAGTACTTAAATGAACTCTATCCAAGCTGGTTACTCCAAATGTGATAGAAAAACATGCTTTTTTTTGCATTAAAAGCACTGCTGGCGAAGTTATTTTTAGGACTAGCAGGGAAATCCTGGTGTCAAAATGACCCCGAGGGAGGGCTAACTCTTTCTTACTACGTCATGGAGTCCTCGTTTCAATATTCTAAAAATAAGATTGCAACATTTTCCCCAAGGCCCCCCTTGTAACCAAATTCCAACTATCCACCTCTCAACAACATGACATGATACAATAATAAACCTGGTATCACAATACAGCTTATTAGACCAGGAAAAGATCATTGGCTTCAGCAGCTGATTTGATGTGGCAAGGTCACATTTTTTATTTGTTCTGATTTCATAAATTTGGCTTAAATAATTCTACGTTTTACACACGTCTACTCTTTAATAAACATTGTTTATTAGAATCTGTTGTCTAAATACTGTAGATTTAGTTACAAATAAAAAAAATTCTAAATTCAGTATTTTGATAATTCATCTACTGTATTCATTTCAAAAGAATGTACTCTATAAATAACCACAAATTTGGTTTGTATTTATCAGCACCTTTTGTCCATTCTAAATAAAAAGAGATTAAAGGTACAGTATATTGTCCTATAATAAATGAAGAAATAAAATTGTTGTTATATTGGCTATACTGTACAGTATATCAATGCATCGTGAAATGTGCAAGTAATACAAGCTCTTACACAGCCCTCAAGAATTAAGAAATAAAACGAATCCATATATTTGTACATATAAAACGATTAATTGTTATTGTGTTTACTGCCTTTGACTTTAGGTGTTAGAACAAACCAGTGTCTTAAATAATAATAATGATTGGCCATATAATTCTTTTTAGCCATATTACACTGACATTCTGAACATTATTTAAATTTAAATGTGTACGCTGTGTGTCATCTACTGCTTTGAAAAACCACAGAAAGTCTCTCAGAAAGAATTGTACATTTATGTAAAAGTGGTTGGCAGCTTATTAAAAGGAGGCTTGTCAAACAAGCGAATATAATGCTGCTTATAACGGTGCCCCGCCTAAAATCATAAAGGCAAGATCATAAACATGGCTATTTCTAGTGCTTCAGACTGGGTGTAGGGTACTTAGTCACTGAGTGCGTCTACTGTCTGGTGGTGTGATCAAAATTATCGAATGATTCATCTTCAGTAATGGCTTTGTCCTGCTCAGCATTAAGGTGGAGCTGGAGCCCATCCCAGAAACACTCTGCGTGAGGCAGGAATACATTCTGAGTGGGATGCAAGGCCATTGCGAAGCACCCGATAAACACTTCATTGTGTTTAAAACAACTCTGGTGGGCGCAACGGTGGTCTGTGAATGTACAAGCAAAATTAAATTTCTTTATAAATTATTTGAGCATATACCATTGAAGTCCTTCTGTGTGCTATTAGCCAACATACAGTAACCTAATGATGATAGATTGAGAGATGCAGCCTAGTGGTCATAAATAAATGTTGGTTTGGTGGTCACATTTTAATGTAGGTCTCTATCAGTCTGTTTGGGAAGGTAAATTTGCTTTTAGGGCTCACTTGTTGCGTTGGCCAAGTGTAAAAAAAAAAAAGTGTAAAGTGTGACTGAACTCATCTCTTGATAATGAAATGTATTCAAATGTGCTTATGTAAGTATTTTACAGATGTAACTGTTACCTAACAGTCAGTTAGGAGGTAAATAGTGATGACAACCTGGCTGAGGATACTGTCACACCTAAATATACTGTAGATGTTCACCTGTAGGGTATATGTTACAGGTAACATATCACTTTATGCTTTTCTCATTTGTACAACGTGCGAGAGTGAAATGATAGAAAATCATTACCTTTTGTTTATTTCTAGACAGAGAGTCCTCAAATGTAGCATTAGAGAGAGTGAGTGTTTCTGTGTGGGATGCTTTGTTTGAGTTTCAGGAGGGAGAGCGAGAGGGGTGTTTGTTTAATCAGAGTACATGGTGTGTGTGTGTGTGTGTGTGTGTGGTGTGTGTGTGTGTGTGAGTGTATGTTTAACGGTAAGGGAACAGTTCAGCTGAAGAAACACATGAATCATTGTACTTGAACATAATGCATTTTTTTAACTGACAAAATTGAAAAATCACATTCCATGAGCTGAAATCTTTGGTCATAAAAAGTGTATAACAATAAATACATTCAGTGGAGAAAATTATTATTTGATCCCCTGTAGATTTTGTAAATTGGCCACTTACTTAGAAGGGTTTATTGTTTATTGTTAGGTTAGATCAAATATCAATCAAAAATTCTGAAAAAGCACATTATATAAATGTTATAAATTGAGTTGCGTTTCAGTGAGTAAAATAAGTCTTTGATCCCCTATACTGTACCAACCAACTAAAATTCTGGCTCCCAGAGACTGATTATGTTCTCATGTGGTACACGGATTAATTTAAGAAGATGCTCCTAACAACAACTCGTTATGTGTATTGAGCAAGGCCCTTAACCCTCAATTGCTCAGATGTGTAATGAGATAAAAAAATTAATAAAAAAATGTAAGTCGCTCTGGATAAGAGCGTCTGCCAAATGCCTAAATGTAAATGTGTATAAAAGCCATCTGTCCTCAGAATCTCTATCTTCCATTCAAACCTTACCACTATGGTCAAGAGCGAATATCTGTCAAAGGACATCAGAGAGAAGATTGTAGACCTGCACAAGACTGGAATGGGCTACAAGACCACCAAAAAGAAACTTGGTGTTCTGTTGGAGCAATTATTATTCATCATGAAAAAAATTTACCATCAATCACCCTCGGTCTGGCGCTCCATGCAAGATTTAACCTCATGGGGTAAGGATCATGAGAAGAGTGAGGGATCAGTCCAGAACTACAGTACATGGGAAGAGTTTGTGAATTATCTTAAGGCAGTTGGGACCACAGTCACAAAACAAACCACTGGTTACACAATAAACCTTAGGGATTTAGGAAAGTTCTGTAAAGAATAGTGGAGACATGTGCAAACCTGATAACCTCTGTGATTGCCAGCAAGGGTTTCTCCACCAAATACTAAGTCATGTTTTGCTTGGGGATCAAATACTTCATTGAAATGAAAATAAATGTATGACCTGTGTATCATGTGCTTTTTCTGGATGTTTAGTTAATATTCTGTATTCTGAGTCTACCGTATAACTGCACTTTTGCTTTTATGACTGTAAAAATTTCTACATCATCTTATGTTTGAGCCTTGAACAAAAGAAATAGTCTGTCTTATATATTCATATATAAAATGGAGGGGAAGAAAATAATTTTAGTCTTTATGCGAGAACTTATCCTGGACCAACCTAACATAGTACAGAGATCTCTCTTTAGAGGATCAGCACAGTCTGTTAATCCATGCAGTATTTTTCCATCTCATACAACGTGACAAGTAAAATCAGTGTAAAAGACTGCTGAAATTGCACACTGTATATACCATGCGTATGTCACGCACTACGACCTTAATCAGATGATCTGATGCTATTTATCCTGATAGGGAAGATACTAGTGAAGATGATTCTCAAGGACAGATAATGATAATCATTTACAGGTCCTTTATTATGCAATGAAACTGTTAAAAGTTGGATTCAAAGCATGTGTAAAGACAAAAGGCAAAGAGTATAGAGTGTATAGCTGTGATAAGGTGTCTTAGTACTCAACGCAAAACATAAAATAGAGAGATTGTGATTTAAAGTAATGATAATGTATAGCACGGTGTAGCAGTATAGCACATAGGCTTTCTGCCTCCTTGAACTTTTGCACTTGTGTAATTTTATTGCCTTGTACTGAAATTGACTTATATGGAAATATGGAATATAAGATATTTAAAATAGTTTTTCAATAAAAAACTATGAAATCAGTTGTTATTATTATTATTATTATTATTATTTAATATACATACACTCTTCAACAGATGCTATCTATACTCTTTTTTTTATTATTTATAGCAACATAATTTAATTTATATTTAAATGTAGTTATTTAAAATAGTATGCATATATTTTCCATGCTGATGTGTGTATACATTTTTAACCCTTATAAATATTAGATAAATACAAAAACTATTTTTCAAATAAAAAATAAATGTAAGTGATTTTCAAAAATACAAACAAAACGTTATGAAATCACCCAATTATTATTATTTATTTATTATTATTATTATTTTAAACATGACGGTTGAGTTTATGGTGAGATATAACGTGAGTTTGTGTATTTTTTTTTTACTGTTTTTTTGAATAATTTTATCCTAATTTTAGATTCATATTCACTGAAGTTTACTCACCCTAACCTCGAAAAATCGTCTCAAATCTTTATTTACGTGTACAGTACGTAAAAAATATAAACAACGCACTGGTGGGAGAAATAGGCGCCGTTACCACGACAACGAGAAGCACGCGAGACCGCGAGCCCTGCCAGTAGCTCGACATCCTCCGGAAACGTATTCGCGATTTCTCATTGGCCCGAATGGTAATTACGTCATCAGTGCCGCCATATTGGACAGGGCAATTTTCCGTGTTATTCGTCCGCTAAAAGCTAAAACAGGTCACCGGCGCCGCCATCTTAGTTTGCTCGGTGTCTTGACTAGAGGTGGGTAGAGTAGCCAAAAAATTGTACTCAAGTAAGAGTAGCTGCACTTCAAAATAATTTCCAAATAATAAAACAAATGAAATTAAACATGAATAAAAATAAATATTTTAATAATCTTTACAAAATAGCAAATTAATGAACAAGAAACACTGTGTCCAAGAAAAATGTCCTAATCTCACGTTTTCAGAACATAAAGTTTTTCAAACAAATACCTACTGTAGGTAACATACGTATGTTTGAACAGTGTAAAGTTGCCCTCCAAATGTCTCAGCAGACAGAAAATAACATTAGAACATGTGTACAAGAGGACTCACTTTATCATAAACTGTGACCAGTAGAACAAATGTAAGAAACTTGTTTTTTTTTTTTAAACCCCTAATGTACTTGATAATAATTTTTTAGCCTCTAGCTTATTTGCTACTTTTATTTGTTAACATTGCACCATTAAATAAAGCAATATTTAAACTAAACCGCAATATGTTTTCTCAGGTTTGACGTCAAGTTTTTATATCCTGAAAGACACCGCATTATGAAGCTGTTCTTCTGCACGCCAGGGGTGTTTATCCTCTTCTGTTGTAGCTTTGGAGACAGATGCCTCTGACATTTTTATGCTTTCATTCGCTGTCTATCACGGGGGAAGATTTTTTCTCCCACTATGCAGCCAGTTTGTGTGTGTGGTCATGTGACTACATGTGGTTATTGTTATATTGGGCAAACGGAGTTATGTGATTATTGTTGGTACGCCTGATTGGTGGAACATAGATCCACCGGAGGCAGTTATAATAAATAACTAATATCTAATGAGTAGAATAAATAGTTAGTTAACGAGTCGAGTGTAGCTGAATGTAGCCGAGTAAGAGTTTCTACTTTGCAAATTTACTCAAGTAAATGTAAAAACTATAATGCAATAAAACTACTCATAGAAGTAAATTTTTTTCAAAAAGCTACTTAAGTAAATGTGACGGAGTAAATGTAACTTATTACTACCCACCTCTGGACTTTCACTAAAAAATAAATCTATTTAAAATTTATATAATAAGAGTGGCACAGTGGTAAAGTTCTCGCCCTATCATCCAGAGATCGCTGGTTCGATTCCCGGGTGATGCTGTAACCTCTCGCAGCCGGAAGTCTAGACAGAGCTGATTGGCCGAGCTCTCTCAGAGGGGAGGGATGAGAGGTACTTCGGGCTCCCACATTAATCACGGCTCTACAGCCAATAAGGGGCGTCGGTGAGCTAATGCAAGCAAAAGGAGCGAGTGTGTTACGCCACCCTCCCCCACTTTGGACCTCCCGACTGAGTGGTAGTAATAGCCTTAATGTGGTAGCCCCCTAGTGACAGGGAGGAATTGGACACGACTAAATTAGGGAGAAAATCGAGAACCCATCCCCCCGCCCCATAAAAAAAATGTAAAATAATAAAACAAATATTTGCTTATATGTGTTAGTTCCCTTATTCAATTCAATTCAATTCAATTTTATTTGTATAGCGTTTTTAACAATTGACATTGTCTCAGGTTTCTTATTGAAGTTTGTTTGATTGTACATGTATGTTCATTTTTATTTATTAATCTTCAGTAATTGCTTAGTCAGATTCATGCGGATCTTGACCTCACTGCAGGTGGAAATACCCACTGAGGACCCTGCACAACATTGATTAAGCCACAGCAGATGCTCTGACCTGACACACGACTTGGCACAGGTTTTACACAGATGGCCTTCCTGACGAAGTTCTCCCACTTTAATCCGGGCTAGGGCCTGGCACCGAATGACTGGAGCAATATTGTGGAAATCAGTTGAACATGGAGCAATGTACAGTAAATTGAAACAGATCATATCAGCACTGGCGACATTGTGGCTCATTAGTTAGCACTGTCACCTGGCCCCTTCAGATTCCGGACAGATTCCCTTCTTTATTCCCACAGGACAAAGACAAGATTAGGCTATTTGGTGTTCCCAAATTGCCTGTAACATGTGAATGTCACACAGGGTCCTACCACGGTTGTAAGATGGGAATGAATACAATTGTAATCACCGTTCACCTCCACAGTCCCAAGTTGGTCTACAGAGGTTCCTAGATGGATGGCATCACATTTGTATTTCTTTCCATCATATAAACACAGGGTTAAAATACCTGAAATTAATCTTTGTAGCTCACATAACCAAAAAGATATGAAAACATATTATTGTATTATTTTCTCATGTTGCCCAACCAGTAGTCATTGGTGTCCAGTAACACATTTCTAAGCTGATAATCCTTTCTCTAGACTGGCAATTGTTTTTCCCTCTGAACACAATCTTCACCAAAAGAATTTTAGTTATTAGATCAATATTTATTCAATAATCTCTCCTGAAGCCTTGTCATTAACCATTGTCATTCCGACCCCTCTGTTACATTGTATACTTTCGCTTCCTTAGTCAGACATAAATACTGATATAAACTTTCTAGGACAATATGTGTACTTATGACTGAAGAAACTGCTGAGAAACAATACAACAGTACTCAGAAACACGATAAATGATACTGAGGCTATCGTCTCGAACGTGTCAAAACAGTGATGGTAGGAGAGTGTGATAAAGTTGGGTATTTTGTTTTAGGTAATGATTTATTCTTCAGAGTTGTAGACATGAAATGTAGAAAATAATGAAATCTCTTCAACGTTTTCATAATACACACCGACAGGAAAAGTAAAATACATTTGGTGACAATGTATTGGTATAAATAATAAGGTCACAAGGAAATGCTTCCAGATGCTTTCCTTAAAATGTGAACAGGTAAATGTAGAACATGAGTTATACCTGCTTCTCTTTAAACTATATTTCCATTAATATATTTATTTTACTTCTCTGATAATTACGCCATAATGATATGCATTATTTAATCATCTTCCTTGAAAAGTTAGAACGTTTTTTTTTTTTTGTACAAGCTTGAAATGTTAGTGCTGCTGGAATTTAAACTCATTACACTGGTTACGCTGTCATCATGTAAGGATATAAAACTGTTGGAGGGAAATGGACTCTAGGATGATTTTGTAGCTTACAAACTTAGAAACATAGAGGCTATACAAAATGTATATCAGATCTTGGAAAAAAAATATATTATGCACGTCATATTGAAAATTATGAATAGTAACTGGTACTATATTGTAGCCTATTGTACAACAGTGCAACAACATTTTATCAATAAAAAGTGAAATGAAATGATAATCTCCATGTGATAAGCAGTGTTGCTCTCAGACCTTAATCAGTATTTCTTCAGTCAGGTCCGTTCCAATTGACCTTTCTGCATGGTGGCAGTATGGCTTTTGCAAAAGGTGATAGTCTAAGGTTCCCTTCGCCAGCTCCAGTGTCCTTGAATGATAAGGTCTTTGATAATGTCTCCACAGCAGCATGTCTTGGTGTCCCAACATCAAATGCCTTGTAGCTTACCAAATGTACCTTGTGATGATCTGTCTCATCTAAATATCATGTAAAATGTAATAATCATGGTGTTAAAACATTAATGAATCATACATTTTTTTGTTCCATTTTATATTTTTTTCTTAAATGGTATACATGTTTATGCAAAGGAGTGCAAATGTTCAAGGTCTTTGGTTCAGATGGGTATGGTGATAAATATGAATTAGGCCCAGTGCCCAATTCCTCAAGTGCATGTGGTGAGGAAAACATGTTCAGACATTCATAGAATAATCATCACAGGTTCTCTGCTGAAGAAAAATGATAGATGAGAATACATTTTAAGTATTTTATAGATTTGTGCACATTTCTACAAGTTTATTTTGCGTTGTCTGACTTACTTTTCCAAAGCCCCAAAATTATGAAACTTCATATACTTTAATTTTTTAAGGCATACACCATAGATACCATAAATCCAGCTTGTAAACATATTTGTTTTGTTCTTTTCATCATGACTTCATTTGATCTTCTTATGGTAGACTTTTGGCTTACTTTTTGTTTTATTCCTTTTCTTTAATTCATATTTTATTGTGTGTTTTTTTTTTAATTGCTGTTTGAATTGAGATAAAATAGTTCACAAGACCTTGTCTTTTAAATGTGTTGCATAAATAAAGGTAGCTTGACTTAATGCTAATTGAATATTTTTAAATGTTTTCTTAACCAGTAGTAGAATTACTATATTACAATAAGTTTTATATTAAAGTTCTGTTGAATTCTCTATTCTGATTATTGAGAAAGTGTTGATTTATTTTTTTTCAATATTGGATTCTGACAGAGTTACAGAGTTTGTAGAAATAGTTCAAAGGTTAAATCTTAAAATAATGTGATGAACTTTAATGTAATCAGTGGTATTATTATTTCAGGTTGAAACTCATATACATGTCTGTCTGTCTTTCTGTATAGCGGAACTCTCTGTTTAACTTATTAAAACAAAGAAATACAATTTTGTAAGGTTGAGTATCTTATGCCTTGTTTTAACAGGAATAACAAAGATATCATTAATAGAGCAAGTTCTGACCAATGTATAGACACAACCTTTAAAAAATTTTTTTTTTAAAAAAAGGTTTAAGAGACACGTTTTGATACAAATACAGATAGAAAAAGGAGATGCATTATTTATTTCAAAACTTTACCAGAAAGAATAAGAGGGCATTTGTTTGATATAATAGATTGGAAATGAAGCTTGTAGGCGCAACAAAGTTGAACATGAATTCACAGCTTTCATCCTTTGTGTCTGCCAGTGGATTACTGATGGTTTATATTTTAAGACCAACTAAATTTGTTAAACAGGCACTTCTATTTAATATTAATTATGACCTGGAGTGATTTAAATCTAACTAAAGAAATTACTTTACATTTATCATTTTGAAATTACTTCGATTTATGACAACTTATAAGTTTTATATTAACTATTAACCTATTCATATACAATATAGCATTTATTGGATTAAGAAATAATAAATAATAAATAATTATTTAAAGCCAAAATTAATTGCTTAAAAATGTGTTAAAATTTTTTTGATGATTAAAAAAATATATATATAAAATAAATAAATAAATAAATAAATAAATAAATATATATATATATATATATATACACAGTATATATGAATGAACAAGAAAACAAGTATTTAATTGCATCTAATCATTTTTTCCCTTCAGGTATCAATGCTGAAGGTTTGAGTATCAGTTGTTAGTATCTGTGTCATAGCCATCATGGTTCAACCCCCATCCCCCCCATCCCCCCCCCCCCCCCCCGCATGTTTAGAACTATGCTGTAGAATTATCTTTCCTTTTTTATTTAGCAGATGTTTTTTTGTTTGCTTCACTGATACTGTACCTTGCTTTCAGTGTCCTCCCACAAGTTAATTATCAAACAAGCATATTAGTTTTGTGCTTTGTGATTGGCACCGAACACATCAGGCCAGATAAGAAACAGGCCATAGTCGATATCTGATACGATTCCATTGAGGAGGGCTGGATTTGTTACCTCCTTATTTAGTCCTATTTTCGCAGGTATCTGTGGATACCAGCTTCTTTTATACCCTCTTCTCTGTTTTTTTTTCTCTCTTTCTCGATTTCCTTTTTCTCCCTATTGGATGTATCACCTCTGTCACTTGGCATTTTCTTTCTGAAAGCGACAGAATGGGGGTCCTGACAAAGAACTGGGACTTCGTCTTTTTAACACTGGCTGCATATTTGGTACGTTTTTCCTCCAAATATATACATAAGTGCAGGTTAGACCTTATTATAACCATACACTATATACAATTTTTTGATAAGTTATTTGAAATATGTAAGGAATAAGTGAATGGGAACAATGTCCAAATTTTTATGTATCAGAAATGTCCAGAGTGACAAAAAAAGCTGAAATTTAAAACATTTGACTTTGCATTTGTAACATGTAGTATATTCGTATTAAAATTAACTTTACTGTATTTACAGTATCTGCCAGTTTTTTCTACCTGTTTTGTGTTTTATCCACCTGCCTTTTAAAGAGTATACATTCAGGTTAGAAGAGTAGTCAGTTAATAAGTCCTTAATTGCTAACATCATCTTTTCATTAAGCACATATTTATTTCTCCTTAAAAATAATTTTTATGGTCAAGTCGTGTGCAACAGAGTCTGATTGCTACATCAGATAGATATGTCTATTAATAATGTGATATTATTTGTATTTAATTGGTATAAATTATGAAATGCTTGAAGTAGACATAAATGAGGACAACAACAACAAATTTAATCCCTGAAATTTACTGAATGTGATTCCATATTATTCAATATCATGCCATTTCATTTTATGACCTGGCATATCTTATCATTGCTACCTATAGGGAGCACCCGTTGGAACAAGGTGAAAAAAAAGTGTTGGCATGAAACAAAGTCTCACTAGCTGCAATCTCTATTTTCAAGGCCATGCACTCACCTCAACCTTCCATGTATTATACAATAAATATTAAATAAAAAATGCATATTTGCTTTTTTTTTTTTGTCAAATTTATTCCTACAGAAAAGACTGGATTTGTTACTGTACATTGTCATGAAATTTAAAACAGATTTACTTTAGTGTGGAACATTGGCACAAGCTCCACGCACCGAACACACAATTATTGGTCAATACAGAATAGTGGAAAAAAATTTCCTTTAAAAACTTTATTATTATCTCATCTGTTGCAGGTGCTTTGTGATGCTCAGCCTCAGCCTGGTTACTGTGTAATGTATGATGAATGCGGTAAAAACCCCGATGTAGAGATGCCCCTGCTCCCTCCAAAAATACCCTGCAAAAGTTATCAGCCAGCAACCTTAACAACAGGCCAACACTACCAGCTACTGAAGCAGGTCTGTCCTATGTTGGACCAGGGTGTGAATAATTCATTTGCCTGCTGCTCCTCTGTTCAGTTGCTTGCTCTGCGAGACAGCCTGACCCTTTCCAAAGCTGTGCTGCTCCGATGCCCAGCCTGTACTTACAATTTTGCCCAAATACACTGTATAACCACCTGCAGTCCTGACCAGAGCCAGGTAGTCAACATAACCAGAACTGTGAACGTCACAGTTAATGGAGTGGACAAAGATGGTGTGGTCGCATACCAGGCCTATATTTCAACCAACTTCTCAGATGCGTCTTTCAGGTCCTGCCAGAATGTACGGATTCCATCTACAGGTGGATATGCTATTGGTACCATGTGTGGCCAATATGGTTATAAGCAGTGCACACCTCAGCGCTGGTTAGATTTCCAGGGTGACTCAAGCAATGGTCTGGCTCCACTCGATATTGATTTTAGACTTATACTACCTAACGAGACCTCTGAGGTACCAGAGGGAATGGTTCCATTTGCAGGTGTAGCGATAGGCTGTAATGAAACAACACCCATTGGGGAAAAAGAATGCTCATGCCAGGACTGTCTGGATTCATGCTCTGTAGTGCCTCCACCTGAACTCAGACCTGTGGCGTCTTCCAGCTTCATGATCGCAGGCATGAACGGTGTCCTCTTCATCTGTCTCATTGTCTTTATATTTTTGTCTCTCCTGTTCCTTGCTTTCCTTGTGGCTAAGTTTGTCTTCCAAACGCGGAAGAGTAAGTTGTCAAAAGGGGGAAAGGACAATAATGAAAATGAAGTGGACTTTAACAAAACAGTGGATCCCAAAGATATCACATGCTCTGATCGAGCAAGTCTGGCTGCACAAGAAATTCTGGGTTCGTTCTTTCAGAGGTGGGGAACGACAATGGCTAGGTACCCCAAGACGGTGATTGTTGTATGTCTGGTTGCAGTGGTGGTATTTTCAACTGGGCTGATGCATATAGAACTGACCACTGATCCTGTTCAACTTTGGTCAGCTCCCAATAGCCGTGCAAGGCGTGAGAAGGACTTTCATGATGAGCATTTTTCTCCCTTCTTTCGTACCAACCAGCTGATTCTGACAGCTCCGGGCAGAGAAGGTTATGTGTATGACTCCTTGCTATTTGGCAAAACAAACTTCAGCGGCCTCATCTCTAAAGGTTAGTATCAAATTCAAGTGTTTTGAAATTAAAACAGTTTCAATTATGATGATCAAAAAGCTTAGTAATCCTTACCATAGTAACACAACACATTGTTTTTCAATTCCGTTCCTATGGGCTGCTATATTCAACATATCTAACATCACATCTAACATTAACACATTTACAGTGATAATCACGTATATACCAGTAAACTGCTTACAGGACCATGGGCACACATGCCTGCAGGGACCAAAAACAAACATCTGGTTTGATCTGGATTGTCACTGCTATCACTGATTTAAAAAAAAGGCTCCAGAACACCCAGTGCACCACCGCCTGCCACTCATGGGGCCAAGTAGACATAGAGCCCAAGGCTGCCTCCAAACTCCCCAGATCCCAACCCATCAGACAAGCAAGTCCGATCAACAGAAGTCCCACCCCACAGCACCCTGTTGCCAGACACCACAGCACACCCCCAGAGTCCCTGGAGAGCCACACTCTATGGACCCAGAGCTGGTTTTAATGTTAATGTTTTAAATGTTCGGAGCATAATTTAACGTATGCTGCAGCGATGGTGCATTTCGGATTCTGGTTAGTCCAAAAGTTTTTAATAATTTACTAAAGCAGCCACTCTGACAGTATTTCTGTAGTGTAAATCTATTTAATCAGATATAATTTATAACTCATTCTATCTAATATGTTACCATTTCTATAGTAACAACTAATTTACAGGAACTGGTCCAATATAAAAAATAAAAACAAAAAATTAATTAATTGTTGATATATTTCTGTAAAAAGAAATTTGTTTAACATTATGGAAGGAGTCTGTCTCTAGTGTCCTCATGTTTTAACAGTCATTGCATTTTTCACTTCTTTTTGAAAATTATTCATGTCAGAGGACTTGAGGATCTGCATGCGGTTGTTGTTCTTTTTGCCTTAACATGTTAACAACAGAAAAAAAAGAGAATGCGCTGTTATACACTGTTTATACCTAATATAACATAAATCCTAAAAGGAACTAACTTGGACTGCACATGTTCCACAACACTAAGTGGCATAATAAATAGTTAAAAACTGCATAATGTTGTATACCCACTTGCAAATTTCAGTGGTATTAGAGGGTGTTCAAGGCAACCAAGGCAAATTAGCTACGTAAGTAGATTTCCCCCTAATGTGACAGCATACAGTATACTGTAAATATACCTTTCATGACTCTGCTGTTCTGTGGAGAGGTGTGGCTCAGCAGTAGCCCATTTACAAACCGGATTCCAAAAATGTTGGGACACTAAACAAATTGTGAATAAAAACTGAATGCAATGATGTGGAGATGGCAAATGTCCATATTTTATTCAGAATAGAACATAGATGACAGATCAAAAGTTTAATCCGAGAAAATGTATCATTTTAAAGGAAAAATATGTTGATTCCAAATTTCACGGTGTCAACAAATCCCAAAAAAGTTGGGACAAGTAGCAATAAGAGGCTGGAAAAAGTAAATTTGAGCATAACGAAGAGCTGGAAGACCAATTAACAGTAATTAGGTTAATTGGCAACATGATTGCCACTCTGAGAAGCTCTTTTTATACCCAGTGTCTCTCAGAAGCCAAGATGGGTAGAGGATCACCAATTCCCACAATGTTGCGCAGAAAGATACTGTAGTGGAGCAATATCAGAAAGGTGTTACCCAGCGAAAAATTGCAAAGACTTTGCAGTTATCATCATCAACTGTGCATAATATCATCTGAAGATTCAGAGAATCTGGAACAATCTCTGTGCGTAAGGGTCAAGGGCGTAAAACCATACTGGATGCCTGTGATCTCCGGGCCCTTAAACGACACTGCACCACAAACAGGAATGCTACTGTAAAGGAAATCACAGAATGGGCTCAGGAATACTTCCAGAAACCATCGTCAGTGAACACAATCCACCGTGCCATCCGCCGTTGCCAGCTGAAACTCTACAGTGCAAAGAAGAAGCCATTTCTAAGCAAGATCCACAAGCACAGGCGTTTTCATTGGGCCAGGGATCATTTAAAATGGAGTGTGGCAAAATGGAAGACTGTTCTGTGGTCAGACGAGTCACGATTCCAAGTTCTTGTTGGAAATGTGGGACGCCATGTCATCCGGACCAAAGAGGACAAGGACAACCCAAGTTGTTATCAACGCTCAGTTCAGAAGCCTGCATCTCTGATGGTATGGGGTTGCATGAGTGCGTGTGGCATGGGCAGCTTGCATGTCTGGAAAGGCACCATCAATGCAGAACAATATATTCAGGTTCTAGAACAACATCTAGTCATCTCTTTCAGGGAAGACCCTGCATTTTTCAACAAGATAATGCCAGACCACATTCTGCATCAATCACAACATCATGGCTGCGTAGGAGAAGGATCCGGGTACTGAAATGGCCAGTCTGCAGTCCAGATCTTTCCCCTATAGAGAACATTTGGCGCATCATAAAGAGGAAGGTGCGACAAAGAAGGCCCAAGACGATTGAACAGTTAGAGGCCTGTATTAGACAAGAATGGGAGAGCATTCCTATTTCTAAACTTGAGAAACTGGTCTCCTCGGTCCCCAGACGTCTGTTGAGTGTTGTAAGAAGAAGGGGAGATGCCACACAGTGGTGAAAATGGCCTTGTCCCAACTTTTTTGGGATTTGTTGACACCATGACATTTTGATTCACCATATTTTTCCCTTAAAATTATACATTTTCTCAGTTTAAACTTTTGTTCCGTGATCTATGTTCTATTCTGAATAAAATATTGACATTTGCCATCTCCACATCATTGCATTCAGTTTTAATTCACAATTTGTTTAGTGTCCCAACTTTTTTGGAATCCGGTTTGTTTGTACATAGAAGAGGAATGAAACAGATGTTTTAGGTAAGAAAAAAATACATTATCTGAGGAGTACTTCAGCTCCAAAGCATTAACACACACATGAGTTCACGAACATCAGAGACCTGGATTAACCTCTTAAAGAAATGGCAAAATACGGGACCTTTAATACTACATGTAATGTCTTACATACCCGAAAACATACTAAACAATATTTAAGCAAGTAGTCTGTAACACTTAAAGCCTTGCTGTTTTCACAGACCTCGTTTTTCAACTACTGGAGCTTCAAGAGAGAATCCAGGCCATCAATTTCTGGTCGGAAGACCTGCAACGAAATGCTAGCCTTAAGGATGTGTGCTATGCTCCACTTAATCCAGTAAACCCTGCTCTTTCGGACTGCGCTGTTAACGGTCTTCCTCAGTACTTCCAAAACAGCATTGATAATCTCAACGCAAAGGTTAACATGACCGAGTTAGGCGTGACTAAAGAAGTCGACTGGAGAGATCATTTAATCTACTGCGTCAAGTAAGTCGCATTCTCCTTGAGCAAAATGTTGCTATTACAGTAGCATGCCACTGAATTTAACCTTGATTTATGCTCTACACAGCTCTCCATTGTCTTTTAAAGACATCACTGCACTTGGTATGAGCTGTATGGCTGACTATGGAGGACCTGTTTTTCCCTTCTTGGCCGTGGGTGGATATGAAAGTAAGACAACCAGAAAGACCGAAGTAAACAGTCATTGTCACACATTTCCCTATATAGGGAAAAGGTTCATGACTTATGCCTTGCTTTCAGATGATGACTACACAGATGCTGAAGCCTTCATTCTCACTTTTTCTCTAAATAACTATGCACGGGATGACCCAAAGTTTAATGTGGTGCAAGAATGGGAATCCAAGTTCTTGGAGATAGTACAGGACTACCAGAGAAATCGAAGCACCAACTTTACTTTTGCCTACATGGCGGAGGTAAGATTCTAAATGTTATTATTTATTATACAAATACAGCTCAACACGGCGGCACAGTGGTGTAGTGGTTAGCACTGTCGCCTCCAGGGTCCGGGTTCGATTCCAGGCCAGGCTCGATTCCCGTCTCTGTGTGCATGGAGTTTGCATGTTCTCCCCGTGCTTGGTGGGTTTCCTCCGGGTACTCCGGTTTCCTCCCACAGTCCAAAGATATGCAGGTTAGGCTAATTGGCGTTCCCAAATTGACCATAGTGTGTGAATGTGTGTGTGTGTGTGTGTGTGTGCTCTGCGATGGATTGGCACGCTGTCCAGGGTGTACCCTGCCTCGTGCCCTGAGTCTCCTGGGATAGGCTCCAGGTCCCCGCGACCCTAAATACAGGATAAAGTGGTATAGAAGATGAATGAATGAATGAATACAGCTCAACACAATTCTCATTCGCACATTTTTGTCACACATGCTTTGTCATTTAATATAAAGTGGGGTTAATCTTTCTGAAGTCTCCCAATCTACACTTTCATTCCCTTACCAATTCCCAACGGTCTATTTCTCTGCAGCGATCTTTGGAAGATGAAATCAACAGAACTACAATTGAGGACATCCCCATCTTTATGATCAGTTATGCAGTCATCTTTTTGTATATTGCCGTGGCTCTGGGAGAATACTCATCCTTCAAACGTATTCTGGTGAGTCATCAGGTTCTCGTTCAATCATGTTTGTAGGATTTGTGGTTAAAGCCCAGGGGTGAGATTAGCCTTCTTGACTTTCAAATACAGTAGTCCAAAAAAAAAAGAAAAATCACCCTTATTTTGTGTAATTCCCACCAAGTCATTGCTGTCAATGCAACAGTTATGGATTCCCCTTAGTGGAAAGTCCCTCAGTCTCAGCCACATACTGAAAGTGGCAAAACCGATTAATGAATGAAAGGGAAGTACCAGTATATCCAAACATGACATTGCACTAATTATACTAAAACAACAATCAAGTGGTAATACATTTGATCAATATTTATTTATTAATCGATAACCTAACACACCCTAAGCAGAAATATTGTAGGACAAACAGGGAAGCCGTGATCATTTATTTTACTGAATCGATTTCCTTGTCTTTATATTTCCTCCATTCACCAGGTGGACTCAAAGTTCCTTGTCGGCTTTGGGGGCATATTGGTAGTAGGCTGTTCGGTTCTATCCTCCATGGGTTTCTATGCTTGGATAGGAATCCCATCCTCTCTAGTCATTCTGCAGGTGGTCCCCTTTCTAGTCCTGGCTGTAGGAGCTGACAACATCTTTATCTTTGTTCTGGAGTACCAGGTATTTCTCTCAAACTAGTTACTGTTTAAATGAGCAACTCCTTGCCCTCGGTTCATCCGTTTATGTTTCCTGAACAGCATAATTGAGCACTATCGGGTTTATCTTCTGTTGCCCAGCTTTATCATACCATTCATCTGATTAGCAGTTATTTTCACTTCTTTATCAGTACATTTTAATCTCCTGTTGTATTTTCAGCGAGATGTCCGCCGTCCTGGAGAGCAGCGAGAGGAGCACATTGGTCGAGTCCTTGGAAGTGTCGCTCCCAGCATGCTCCTTTGTAGCATGTCTGAATCTGTTTGCTTCTTTTTGGGTGAGTTTTATCAAACTATATCAGTTATCTCAGTTCATAGGTTTGTAACCCTAGTCGTGGCCACCCACTATACAACCCACTTCAACTCAGGAAGGAATATTAATGAGCGAAAACACTAAAATGCACAGAACAGGGGATATCCCAGGACTGGGTTAAGACAAGTGTGACCTCTGTGGGTCTCTCCAAACCTTACTTGGCAGCAGCCTGAACCAACAAAGTGATATGACCTATTATCACTAGTAATATTATTTGCATATTTATTGCTCAGGAGGTTATCATGACCCATGTATATTGTTTTAGTGCCCATATTAAATGATAATGAAGTATATGCAGGGGTTATACAGTACACAGTTTCACTCATAATATCCCAATATCCTCCCAATACTCAATAAAGTGTGTGTGTGTGTGTGTACAGGTGCTTTGAGTACAATGCCTGCTGTGAAGTCTTTTGCGCTCTATGCTGCCTTCGCCATCCTCATGGACTTTGTGCTGCAGATGAGTGCATTTGTGGCACTGCTGTCTATAGACACTCGGCGACAAGATTCAAATCGCTGTGAAATAGCTTGCTGTGTTACTGTTAAGCAACCACGACCTTCCAAACCCAATGAGGGCATCCTCCTTCCCATAATGAAGAAATATTATGCCCCGGCACTGCTCCACCCGGTTTCCAGGATAGTTGTGGTACGACCCATTTCACTGGTGCATCAACACACTACAATTAAAAAATATAAAATATAAGAATTCTTACATTGTTCCAATGTAAAAGAAACATACAGAATTACATATTATAATGTAGATAGATAAAACGTGTAGGTTCACCTGCTTAAATTGGTTCCACCATGCAGATTGTGGTGTTCCTCTGCTTCTTCTGTGCCTCCATCTACCTGATGTTCAATGTGAAGGTGGGCTTGGATCAGGAGCTGGCCATGCCATCAGTAAGTGCCAGTTAATAAGTACTAACTAACACAAGGACCATTGTGGTAGAGTTTCCAAATTCAGTTTATTTAACAAAGACTGTCATATACTGTATAACTGTGTACTTTGTGTTAACTTTCTTATCACCATCGCCTTTCTCTGGTCACTTTTACAGGACTCCTACATGTTGACATACTTTGCATACCTGTACAAGTACTTTGAGGTTGGTGTTCCTGTATATTTTGTTACAACAAAAGGCTATAACTTCTCTAGTGTTAGTGGCATGAACGCAGTGTGTTCCAGTGTTGGCTGCGACCAGTTCTCCCTCACACAAAAGATCCAGTATGCCACATCATTTCCTAACATGTGAGTTCACACAATTTTCCTTTAGATCAATATATAAATGTGCTAAATACAATACAGAACTTTTCTGATGCTGTGCTAAATTTGTCATGGTAAGGGTTGGGGTTTGTTTGTGTGGCATAAAAGAAAATTTCCCTAAAGTCCAGAGATCGGAGTCTTGTTGAAATGGTTATTATAAAAGAAAAAAGAATGATAGGAGAAAGAGGAGACTGAAAATAAAACTCGTTCTTGGTCATCCTGGCTGCTTTATTATTAATTTGCAGGTTATTTTCTTTACCATGATGCCACTGTTTTAACCTGTTCACTATAGTTTTAGTTCAGAGCTTATCTGCTTTACAATAATGATAGCCGCTAACATGACCTATATACTGTTATGCTAGTTTGTAACGATCTCAATGATACACATTTTCACCTTTGGCCAAGTTATAATACTGACCTTGGGCTTAGGATTGTCTTCTCACAGTGGTTTTATCTATTTCTTTTACAGCAGTGTAAAAAAAAAAAAAGGTTCAGGGCAAGAGCCACACTAGCTTCTACCTTTTCGCAGCTTTGGTCATTTTTAAAAGATGACAATGAAAATAGCCTTGATATTGGATAGTCAATAAATGCTAACAGCTGTTAGATAAGGAGTTATGCACAAGCTATAGGGTCATGGAATGTTTAGCCCTCTAGACTTGGTAATTCCCTGGAAGGTTTTTTCGGCTCACAATGCAATTGATACTGTATATTCCTTAGAGCAGGATGTGTATTAACAAATCAGCTTTGAGTAAAGCAGGTTTTTTAAAAATGATTTCAAAAGGAAACTCTAATTTATTCTTATTTGTTTATTATTATTTGATTATTTGTATCATGATTAGACTAAAAACCCAAACTGAATATGATAAGAGATTTTCCTTAATTTCAGGTCATACTTGGCGATCCCAGCATCTTCCTGGGTGGATGATTTCATTGACTGGCTAAATCCCCAATCCAGGTGCTGTCGTACTTACATCTTGGGAAATAACAAAGGGAAATTCTGTCCTGCTCATGAGAGTGTGTATCAGCCACAAAGTCATATTACAGTCATACTGTTGTTCAATTGATGTACTATTATAATTTATAGTGCTACTATACTCTTTTATCTCTAGGCATCTTTATATGTCGGAAGTGTATGAACGCAACAGCCGACGGTGTCTTGCGTCCATCTGTAGAGGAGTTTAACGAGTTTCTCCCAAGCTTTCTCGGCAACCGTCCAGACTTACTGTGTCCCAAAGGGTGGGTGGTGCTCAAATTGCTAAAACCGTGATTTATCTTTTGCATTTTTAAAAATGTGATTAAGAGCCTCAGAGAGGAAAAAACATTACAGCAAAGGTTTATTATTAATTCAATTTTATTATTATTATTATTATTATTATTATTATTATTATTATTATTTCCCCCACAGTGGTTTGGGGGCTTATGATACATCTGTGGTCCTGGACAATGTGACTGGAGAGATATTAGGTAAGGTTAAAAAAATATATTTGTAATACATCCAAGCATTACAGTATAATGTACAGCAGTATACAGTATAGTAAACATTATTCCCCAAATTAGCAATACTATGAAAACATACGATCAGTTTAAACTAACTCTAAACTTACCAATGAAGTAAAGGGACTAATTCAAAATGTGCTGTAGAGGAAATAACAGTGCACATGCTCACCCAAAGAGTTTGCAATAAGTTAAACAAATTAAACTAAAACCTAAAACAGGCTGAAAGACCAGTATTAGACTTAACAGAAAAACCTCAAGTTAGCATTTTAGTAAGCAGGCTAACCTAAAAATGAGCAAACATTATATTAATCAAATTCTCCCAAAGACTAGTATAAACAGAATAAACTGATTAAATTAAAAACTAGCTTTATGAGGCCTCTGAGTGGCGCAGTGGTAAAGTGCTCGCCCTATCATCCGGAGATCGCTGGTTCGGTTCCCGGGTGATGCTGTAACCTCTCGCAACCGGATGTCTAGAGAGCTGATTGGGGAGAAATCAGGGGCATCTGTGAGCTCACGCACGCAGAAGGAGCGGATAGCGCTGTCCTCCGAGTGTGTTACGCCGCCCCTGACGGTTCGTGAGCGAGCAGTTCGAAAAGATGTGGTCGGCTGGTGTCACGTGGTTCGGAGGAAGCACGTGATAGTCTTCTACCCTCCCGACTGAGTGGTATTAGTAGCCTTAATGTGGGAGCCCCCTAGTGACGGGGAGGAATTGGACACGACTAAATTAGGGAGAAAAATCTGGGGAAAAATCCAGAAAAAAAACAATTTGATTCATATTTAAGAAACTAACTTAAAATGTAGCATTATAATAAACAAAATAAAACTAAAACTAGCTTTTTAGTTAATTGACTAACTAAACCATTAGCGTATAGTATAGGAACCTGAATAATCTAAGAATTATCATTATAACCACACTTCAACAAAAACTAGCATTAGCATAAGCAGAGTAACCCTTAATGAAACAGGAAATAGGAAATAGGAAAATGAAACAGACTAACCTAACACATAAAAGTAGAGTACTGTAAGTAACGATGCATTAGATAAACATCTTTAAACTAAAGACAAAAACTTTAGTTTAAGTTAAAGCAAAAACTGAAATTAAATTAATTTGACTAAATTAAATTTAAGCATTGGAAAAAATTCTTTACTCCAAAAACTAGCATTGTAGAAAACCTACGCACTAAAAACTACAAACATTTAATCTTTCTCACACTTTTATTCTATATATCAGTGTTTCTATATCACTCTCCCCTCCTCTCTTAAGATATTTGTGATTTTTTTTCTGTACCATAATATTTCCACAGCATCAGAAATACCAACATACAGATGAAATATAATGATAACTCTAATAATAAATGTTCTCTCTCTCTCTCTCTCTCTCTCTCTCTCTGTGTCTGTCTGTATGTGTGTGAAGCCTCTCGGTTCATGGCGTATCACACTCCTCTCACTAACTCACAGGAGTTTACAGATGCTCTGGTCAAGGCGAGAGAAATCGCTCACAATATCACCATGTCTATGAGAAGTGTGCCAGGCACGGCAGAAGACTTCGAGGTTTTCCCTTATACGTGAGCAACTCATTTCTACCCTTCACCCTTTTGCATGTCGTTCTCTATCTCTTTGACCATGACACTGTCACTCTGCGATTAGATATGAGATGATTATTCGATTATGGCCTTATGCAAAAGATAGTGCTGATGCAGAGTCTAGGGAGCTAAAATGTTCAGGTCTGTTGCTATTATTAAGTTTAGAAGATAGATACTATGCATTTCTGAGCAGAATCTGATCAGTTCATGCATAGAAATGTAACTTTAAGTAGCAAGAGATGTTATTGGCAGTCTTTTTCGTTGCATATTTTGTTTGTTCACGCTTATTTGTTTCAGATCTTAAAAATAAGTTGATATAACTTTATTTAAATAAGTTCAAATAAACGACAAAATGAACCTGAGTAACCTGAGTTTGATTCCCACCTTAAGTCTGTGTACATGGAGTTGTTCTTCCCATGCTTGGTAGGTTTCATCTGGGTGCTCCGGTTTCCTCCCACAATCTAAATACATGCAGATTAGGCTGATTGGCATTCCCAAACTGCCCATACTATGCTCATATGAATGTGAGTGTGTGTGCTCTGCGATGAATTGACACCCTGTCCAGGAAGTACCCCAGCTCAAACCCTACGTAAGTCCCCTGGGATAGGCTCCAGGCCCCCTGCGACCCTGTATACAGGATGAGCAGTATAGTTGATAAGTAAAAGTGAGTGAGTGAGTGAGTGAGTTGTTACTTTAGAAAATATAATGTTTCATAATTAGTGCATTAATGATGACCAATCGTCTGACCAATCAAAGTCAATAATTCAACAGGGTTGTGATCATATTCTGGAACTATGTTGCCCCCTACTACTGACAGCACCCTTTGTATGTCAATTGAAAAGAATCACTTTAAGCTGATAATCACTCATTGTCTATACCGCTCTATCCTGTATACAGGGTCGCGGGGCACCTGGAGCCTATACCGGGTAACTTATGCCATGAGGCAGGGTACACACCATGGACAGGGTGCCAATCCTTTGCTGGGCACACACATACACACACACTACAGGCAATTTGGGGAATGCCACTTAGCCTAATCTGCATGTCCTTGGACTGTGGGGGGAAACTCACGAGGCACATGCACATGCAAACTTCATGCCCACAGAGGTGGGAATCAAACCTGGACGCTGGAGGTGCAAGGCGACAGT
Source organism: Channallabes apus (assembly GCA_030522415.1). NCBI lineage: Eukaryota > Metazoa > Chordata > Actinopteri > Siluriformes > Clariidae > Channallabes > Channallabes apus. The sequence goes on from CM060111.1 coordinate 40,702,281, forward strand.
GCTAAACACTAATCCACCGCACCGCCTAAGCAAATCCTTAACTCATTAGTACTATCCAGAGACATATTGACGATTTGCTTATTAAAATTAAGTTCACAATGTATTCTATACTGGTAATAAGGTACTGTATATGAAGTTGACTTAGTTTTGGAAAATCATTATGGTTTAATATGATGAACTGGGTATTAATTTGGTGTGAATAATGTGACTGTTGCACTCCGTCTCCTCTGCAGTCTCACGTATGTGTACTACGAGCAGTACATCGGCATTGTGTATGAGGGCCTGGTGAACCTTTCGCTCTGTTTGATACCCACCTTTGTGGTGTGCTGCATCCTGCTTGGCATGGACCTGCGCTCAGGTCTCCTCAACCTTCTCACCATAGTAATGATCACTGTGGATACAGTGGGTGTCATGACGCTGTGGGGAATCGACTACAACGCTGTGTCATTAATCAACCTTGTCACGGTGAGTGAAAATGAAATAAAGGCTAATATCAATTTAGGAATGTGTATACATATTCAGTGCTATTCAAGTGGTGTTACTGTAGATGAGGAGTTAAACATTTAGAGACATGCTATTTTAGTAAAGGTTTAAGGACATGGTTCTGACAATCAGATTACATTTTGTCCAAATAGAAGTTGATTGTTTTCCCATTAAAGCACATCCTGATGGGATTTATTCTTTCTAACCAACATGAATTTGTCAATGCTTACATTTTGTATTAAAATAAAAAACCTCATGATCTTGTTAGGATAACAAGAATGATGGAATCCAACAATTATACAATTTCCATAATGGTTTCGCCTGTCTTCCTTTCTCCAGGCTGTGGGGATATCAGTGGAGTTTGTGTCTCATTTAACGCGCTCCTTCGCCCTGAGCACTATGTCCAATAAGGTGGAGAGAGCCAAAGATGCTACAGCTAAGATGGGTAGTGCGGTAGGTGCTTCAGCTGCCTATAACCAGACATTTGGAATATAAAACATAGCTATGGTTCTCAATATCCAAAACCATACTATACTCAGTGTGTATCGGGCATTAACCCTAACCCTGAAAAACATTATGCCCGTTTTAATATATTTGTGCTTGAAAAAGGTGCTCCCAATATTCCTTACACACCTCCTATTAATAGCTGACCACAGCAGCACTCTTCCTCTGATGTATCTGTGAAGGTGCTTTCACTAATTCATGTACTGTGTGTCATGTCTGACAGGTGTTTGCTGGCGTCGCTATGACCAACCTGCCTGGAATCATCGTGTTGGCATTCGCTAAAGCTCAGCTCATCCAGATCTTCTTCTTCCGGCTTAATCTGGTCATCACGCTGCTGGGAATGGCACACGGTCTCATCTTCCTGCCTGTGCTGCTCAGCTTTTTCGGTATGAAACACGTTGAGATGTACTGTATATGTACATACACTTTCTCTTTTTCTTTAGTTCTCTTTTTGAAAGATTCATTTTATGGATTTTTTAAAAACCCTATTACTTTAGATTATTACTATTACTGTATGATAATGTTAATGACTTGGTGGTATACTGTATGTTAAAAATTATTTAGGGATCAACATATTATATCATTTAAATTATGGTCTGAACTCTGAATCTGAACTCAGTTAAAATGTTTAAGTTGAACAAAAACAAACATCAGTATTAATATATCAATGGAGATGGTCAGGTGGCTGCGACGCTGGTTTGCTGATAATAAATTTGGTGTTTGAGCCAGGTTGCCACTAAGAAAGATGCAGGGCATCTTCAGTGCCATTCCCAATTATTGCGGGAAGAGTACTGGGCATAAAACCTGTGCCAATAACTTCTGATGTGGCAAGAAAAGGAGAAAAAAATAGACATATCAATACATAAAACCTGCACAAGGTTTGCACAAATCTTTCAATTAAATTATTAATAACTGTAAACTTTTCTGCTTAAATAAACACCAGTCCCTGTCAGAATGCATACCCTTGCCCCACATGTGCATTCACAATTAAGTGGATGTTTACATTTGAAGGTTAAAATATATTTGTAAGACAAAAGTTAATTAAGTGAACCATATTCTGGTTTTTGGCTACTAACTCACTTGGGACATAACACAATGTCAGATTGGATGGAGTCTGTTGGAAAGATTAAGGGGTGGGATTTTCAGAGTCTACTCAACCTCTTTCAAATCCTCCCTAACTTCAACCCTGACCAGTTTCCCATATTTGCTGATGGAAAACATCTACACAACTTGATGCTACCACCACAACGCTTCACAGTGATGCTGATGTTCTCAGTATTACAAGCATAGCACTTTGTGCCTAGGCCAGACAATTTTGATACCAGTGTCGTCCAACCAGAATGTGTTTTTCCATATATTTGTTGTGTCCAAACCAAAACAAGATTAGGTTTTTTAAAATCCTTTATTTCTGACATACAGTATAATCCTAATTATGTCCATTCACATCGTATTATTGTAAGTGTAGGAAAAGCTCAAGGAGGTAAACAATTACATAAAAACACATAGTATCTCAGGAAACTCCAGACATTCACCGAAATCTCTACTGCATTTCTCTGCAGGTCCGTCTGTAAACAAGGCTTTGCTGCTACAGCTTCAAAGAACAAAAGCCCTAGAGATGGAGGAGCGCAACAAAGCAGCTTACAAAAATGAAGGCTTTGATAAGAACGAGAATCATGCTGGATCAGAACCCAACAATGCCACAAAGTTGCCCAACATTCATGAGGAAGCGAAGCTAGACACAGAGGTGACACCAGAACCAAGCAAGGAGGACACCAAACATATCCATAGCAATGTTTATCTTTAGTCCTGTGACAACCTTCCTATTCTGCTGCTCTTCCTCCTGATTGGAGATCGTTGGCAGAGAAAGAAAAGGATGGGTTATTAACAATAGGACTCAACAATAGTTAGTATACACACTAGTGCAATAAAGGGTCAGAAGAACTGCTTTATAGGGATAAAGCTAAAGTTTTTCACCTCAGCAATACAGTTGATGTGTTTTACCTGCTCTAACACAAGTTTGCAAAAATGGAAGTTAAATTTGGCATGTGGTTAATGCCACGTAAAAAAGGATGATGCTTGTTGATAATGGTATCACGTCCAGTCTTTCACTAATAACAGTACAAATAACAACTATTCGATGGGAGCTGCCTGTTTGTTAGAACCTAAGAAACCTCATTTAGTCATTTAGACACAACCAAAAAAAGGGCCTACACCGTTTATAAAGCTAATCACAGGCTACTTGACTTGATAAATGTAGATGTAGTTAGTTAGACAATTCATGTTTAGTTTAGGTTGTAGTTTAATGCATTTAACAGATGGAAGCACACAGTAAATGCACTATCAATGCTAACAAAGCTATTATTTAAACTATCTGATCGTTTTGCTAGCAGTGCAAGATGCTAATTGTTAAACATGGCTAGTAGTAATTTTAAACATATAAAGAAACTGATTAACTAACATCACTGAAGAAAAAAACTATGAATTACCATCTAGCTAAATGTTTTGCTAGCAATGCTAGTGGTTCTATATCTTTCCAGCTAAGCACTGAGACATAGCATCAACTTTTTAACATTTTATTTTATTTTACATAGTCTTACTCCTGGAAAAATCTTACAGCAACTTTTGTCAAAGTTACAGATATGGCTAACATTATCCTTCAGTCCATCTGTGCTGCTCAGGACCATGCTAGTCATTTGCTAGCAAGTTCATAGACTTTCCAAAGTGCATTCAGCTGCTGCAGGACATCACATGAACAACATGAGTTCGAGTTTCATTTAGAAGCTCATAGGATTTTATATACTGTACCACGTCATGCCCCACAGGGAGCTAATTAATCTTAAAAACAAACAAACAAACAAAAAAAACTACCTGCTATCTACTAAGGCAGTCTCCTCTATGAATTAACGGTAAAGATCAGATTTGCATGTAATAAAAATAATAGGAAGAATTGAATATCTAGGCATTATTTGCATTTGCCTAATTTTGCTTTATCAAAAACATATTTGTTAGAGCAGGATAAACTACAAACAAACTGTGTCACCTCGAAGAGCCTTAAAATAGGCGCCATAACAGTCGCTATGTAAAGTTGTTAATAGGGTGTTCACATTTCCTTGAATGTTGAATCTGAAGGAATGCTTGAGAGAGATTTTTCATTTTTTACACGTATTTTCTTTTTTTGTTGGTTGTACTGTACTTTATTTAATTCCATTACATTTGCATATAATGTCTTTTTGTTGAAACACTACTGCTGCCATACTGTACACTCCAGTAAAATTTGACTGTGTCATAAAATAAAATATACACTGTTGGGGTGAGAAATGCACTCTGGGTATTTGAGTGTGTGTTTGCAAGTTCATCAAACTGCTGATGCAATGCTACTTGCACGCTATTAATAAAGAGATCCAATAAATAACCTAACAGGACTTGACCAGTTGTGGATATGGTGATTGCGAAATAGTTATTGGCTCTTTGAACCTAGTTTTGCAAGGTGAAATGTAACCTTGCAAATCTACAGACCTTGCATTTTTAATATCTAGGCAAGCAGTTATATATACGTGTGTGTGTGTGTGTGTGTGTGTGTGTGTGTGTGTGTGTGAATGTACTGAACCCTTCTAAATATGTTTAAATGAAATCTTAAGAAAAGTGTTCTTTAAACCAAAGTGAGAAAAATATATTTGTTGGAACGCCTGACATCCAATCCAAATCAGAATACATTTTGATTTACATTACACAGTGTGGATAAACCATTAAGTAATTTATCCAAGGGCAGTGGTCAGCACTGTGTCATCGCACCTCCAGGGTTGAGGTCTAAAGTCCCACCTTCGGGTCTGTGTGTGGACATTGCTCTCCCTGTGCTTGGTGGATTTGACCAATATTACTGAAGGGCAGGTATTTGTGGGAGAATGTTGCTGCCATTTGAGGAGAGAAAAAAAAACAATAACTTACTAATAAGACTTTCAACATGTACTTTTACATTAAGACTTCAGGCCAATCGACATGTTAACAGATTAATAGAATAGCAGAGACAGGAAAAGCAAAAAACAAGCTAATGAAATAATCTGAATCTTTTTTGAAAGTCTGGGTATATGTATGGATTATTGACATTTAAAATCTTTTCACCTTTTACCTTTTTAACATTATGCACACTCATATCTTCACATATCTTCACTCATGATTGTATTTGGAACTTTGTCTTTTTTTTTTCTTCTTTTTTTTTTTAATCTTTAACCAGCATTGTACTTGTACTTGACATGGAAACACAAATGAGTGGTTTTCTGGTTTCAGTTTTACTCTCATTTACATATCGTTCGCTCCCTCCTTTTTGCATCTGACATCATTAACAGTCCCCCCCCCCCCCACACACACACACAAAAAAAAAACCCACAATATGCTCACTCGCAGTTAATGAGTTATCAGACAGCACACAGAAATTAAACCCAAAAAATTAATAAATAAGTGAGCTGATAATATGAAAGCAAGAGACCCACACTTATGTTATTAAAAAATAATCACAATTTATGTTTCCAGGTTTTATTGTTCATGTGAATTGTCATTAAAATTACATTAAAATGGAACAAAATGCATTAAATGCAACATAATAAAAAGGTACATTGCAATTATTACTAAGCTCTCAACATGTATAAGACACAGAGACTTTGACCCAGCAAGATCTACTGTATGATTCAGTGCTCTATGGGATAACACACACACTCACACACACACACACACACACACACACACACACACACACACACACACACACACACACGCACGCACCCACACACACACACACACTCCATGTAGTGCAGAGTTCACATAGGCCAAAGGGGATGTTTGGGAGAAAATACCTCCGTGTTCTGATACTGTTTTGTAAAAGCCGTCTTGTTGACTTCCCCTTGGTCAAATCCCTGCCGCCATCGTAAGGGCCGTTTCACGACTGTCATCATCAGTTAAGCTAAAGTCTTACTCAGAAGGCATTTGATGCTATTTCCATTTCTTTAAAATGGCATATAAATTGATAGACAATTTTATAAATGAAAAGAAGCAGCAAAATCCGCAACAATTAATGGGAACTGGTGAGGATTAGTTTGCGTGCTTGAAATATAATATCCAACAATAGCTCAACAATGAAACTATTTGTGTTAAACAATAGACTAATCATATGCATTAATATATCACTATATGTGAATTTTAGGTTATCCTCCAAAAGCATTTTGAAAAAAAAAAAGAATAACTAATCCATCTCATTCCTATTCATTCTATCTGCATCTGTATTTCACATGTGTCTTCTTGAACCAATGGAAATCAGATCAAGGGAGAAATGTTACTCAGCATAATCACCTGACGTGATTAATAGTTTGCACAGCCTGATCTACAGTCTGGGCTAGGACGAAATCATCCTCAGTCTTGCTTCTCACGCCTTTATACTTAACATAAACATACCAATTTGTATTATTTTCTTTAATCATTAAATGATAAAACAAACAAAAAAAAATCCATGGAAATTCTGCTTTCAATGTAAAAATGCTAATACATGAATTAGTTTTTCAGTGTACCGGACGAGACCATGCTTGTCTACACACTTTTCCTCTTGTGTAATCCGACGCTTCATATAGAGGATAAATTCCAAGGCATCCAGTACGGGTGGGTTTCCCTTAAAGTAAAGAGCAACATTTTACAGAACATCTACAACAACTTTCATTTTAGTTCATGTCCATACTTGTGTTTTTGGTTGACGCCAAGGGAATGGTGCCAAATCGTACACAGTGCTGCTATCTAGTGGCCGTGACAGCACATGTTTTTTTTCCTGATTAGGCCACAGTCTGCAAAATACAGTAGAATAACCTATTCAAGGATTTTTTTTTTCAGAGCCATGTCTAGAACTTCTGTTCATTAAAGCCCACTTAATAAATGTCTGCTCATAGAAATACGGCTCCTGACATCGGAGAGATCACACTCTTACTCTGGCTCCCTTTAAGATCCGCTTCTTGTTGCCTCTGAAAAATCGAGATTAGAGTTCAAAGTAAGGACATGGCTTTTCAAATAAATCAATTAGACACAAAGCTGCACAGAGCAGTTCTATGGAAACATTTCTCTCTTTTGTCACCTTTTGGGTGGAGACACCATACATTTCCACAGAACGGCATAGAGCGCCAGGAGCAAGATTATAAAGATCCCTGCAGCTATCATACCTGAGAATAAAAAAACAAATCAGTGCTAGGATTAATGCTGACAACTTGATACACAACTGTAATACTGTTGTTGCTGTTGTTGTTGCTATTGTTGGTGGCTTGGAATGAGTGACTAAACTTATCATGATCACATGCCAATCTCTTTAAAAATACAGTGGTACCTGTGAAGTGAGTATACATACAGTACAGTACTGTATGTGTGTGTGTGTGTGTGTGTGTGTGTGTGTGTATTGCATTTTGTGCAAGATTCAGTGAAGACAAAGGGTCATAGGGTTGTTATCAATGATGGTAGCAAGAAGAAAAAAGATCAACTTTCACTTTCATTTTTAAAGCAGCCAGTGCCAAGAGGAATAAAAAGTTACGGTTAAGTGAGGTTAAATGTCTATTTATTTCATATTTTTCTTCATTTACTGTACCTGTTTTTTTTCCTAAACATTTTAGGAGTTTTATATGCAAAAACATATGATTATAGTGTCGCAAATGTAGTGTAGAATGCATTGGATTGGCTGGAATGGATTATCAGCATTTGCATTATTTCCTATGGGACAATGCATTTCGCAATACAAAGCGAAGTTGCTTTCTTTGCATATCCCAACACGATACATACAGTATGATACAGCGCCCCTGGAGCAACAATGGCAACCTGGTGGAGCTGGAGCTTGAACCGCCTCAGTGCCTTAACCCACTGAGTCACCACTAACGCATTACAAACTGATCTTAAGCTCACTGTTAATGCTTGAAATAAACTTGCCACACATTCATGCAAAACTCCTAACAAGCATTGTGGAAAAATCTCAGGTCTCCGACATGCTGCAGCACGAAACACATGCACTGGGAAGGTTTGACGTACGATTTTTCCACAGACTCGATGAGCTCAGTTGGCAATGACCTCAGAGACAGTGTGATTTTTTCCGTCTATCTACAGTAAGTTTCGTGTCAAACGTTAGGTTTTCATATCAAGGCACAAAGAAAGTTATGCATAACACAATTGCATCGTGATGAAATGAAGGAAAGAATGATAGGAAAACATTCTGGTCATGATGACAGGAACCTGCTGGGACTTGAAACTTGTAAGGGATATAAAACCAAAACAGCTGTGTCACCTACACCTACGGTTGTTCTGTTCTCTTGGTTTATACACGCACACACACACAGACACACACACTTCCTCTCGAACCGCTCTTTCTCAAAAATGACACTTTCTACAGAAAGCGTAGGAGGTGTTGCTGCTTTATTTCTGTTCGTTCTCCTTCACTTCACACTAAATAATTTCTCATCTGAGTAAAATACTATACAATGCACCTGCTATTTCAGTGATTAAAGCTGTGAGAACTTACTGTAAAGTAGCTGCTAAGAAACTAACAAATATGAAGGGCAAGCAGGAACTAGCTAATGACTGAAACTATGAAGATTCTGCTTGAGGACACTGCCAGGTTTTCTCTCTCTCTCCATCTCTGCTTTTTTAGTCATTTACCAACGCATCAAAAGAACATCTCACTATTCTTGCTGGATTTGTTTTGTTGCCATTAATCCTCTGGCTTTCAACCACAACGGTTAAGCGCTAAAAGGCTAAACCATCACCGAGTTTTGCTCACTGTCAATATTTCTCAGTTTCTAACCAACATTGCTGTTTCCTATGTAAAGAATTAGCCTGTGCATTTACATTAGCTAAATCATCACTACTGTAGCTGTGGCTCAGTGTCCATATGTTGATAATAATAACATAATAATGTGGATCCAATTTAAAATGAATAAATAATGTAATTAACTGAAATTATAACTCAGCTTCAACGTAATTAAGGGATCGAGTTTAAGGTAAAAATGGATATATAGGGCCCCTGAGTGGCGCAGTGGTAAAGTGCTCGCCCTATCATCCGGAGATCGCTGGTTCTCCTCTCACAGCCGGAGGTCTAGAGAGAGCTGATTGGCCGAGCTCTCTCAGAGGGGAGGGATGAGAGGTACTTAGTGCTGCCACCTTAATCACGGCTCTACAGCCAATCAGACGCCTCTGTGAGCTCACGCAAGCGGAAGGAGCGGATAGCGCTGTCCTCCGAGTGTGTTACGCCGCCCCTAACGGTGCGTGAGCGAGCAGTTCGAAAAGATGCGGTCGACTGGCGTCACATGGTTTGGAGGAAAATGTTGTTTTTCTTGTCAAATTGCTTTTTCTCTCACTGACACGATGCCTTAACATATTGTGAAAAGTGACATAATGGCTTTATGTTAGCTGGATAAATCATCAGCTTCATTAATTACAGTGAAACCTCGGATTGCGAGTAACGCAAGCAAAGACGAGCAAAGATTTTTTAAATAAATTTTGACTTGGAAAACGAACAAGTTTTGGTTTACGAGTTCCAAGTATCATGTATCACGCATGTTCTTCTTGTTTTGACGCCAAGCGTCACGTGATCACAACTGATCCAATGTTTTTTCTCTGTCTTGCGCTGCGGAATTGTGGGTAATCGTCTCCCCTGCTGAGTCTTAGTGCGCGTCTCTCACTGGTATAATCAACATCCGTGCACGTGTGTACTGTTTACTATAACACACGTGTGCGCGCATGTAAAGCAAAAGAAGGGCTACTTTTACACTGCCAGGTAAATGTGACCCAATTCCGATTTTTTGCTCATATGTGACACATATCGGATATGTTCTATGTCCGTGTAAACAGGAAAAAAACGCATGCATTCCGATATTTTGAGATCGGTTTCAGGCCTCCTTCATATGTGGAAATAAATCAGATATAAATCAGATATGTGCTAATGTGATTGTCGTGTAAACAGACAGAATCGGATTTCCTGAGGCATTGTGTTCTGTACGTCATTAAAACTGCCACTTCTTTGCGGTTTAATGACATAATGCTATTCTCCGGTGGAAGCGTGTGTTGAATTACAACATCGCAGGTGACATGGAAAAGGAAAAGAACAACACCCCCCCCCCACCTCCAACACACACACGCCTTGTGTTAATGCTTATTTGGGCTAAATAACAATAAATCAGTATTTGATGAATAAAGCATATGCACAGGTTGCAATTATGCTGTTTTTTATCTCCTCCTCCGTTTTAAAACCATGGTGCGCGAACTTTGCATATATAGCAGAGCATTAAGCATATTTCACCTTCATCTATCTTGGCTAGTGTGTAGCACAAGAACCTCCCTTTAGGTATGCGTGATGTTTCAGATGGTATGGCGAGTGTAAACACGTGAATCGGATATGAGTCATAGTGGAAATAACGTGTAAACAGACGGTCAAAAAAATCAGATATAGGCAACAAATCGGAATTAAGCATCGAGACCTGCAGTGTAAACGTAGCCAAAGTCTCATTAGAGAGGTTAAAAATCTTTTTTCTCCCTCTCTGTCGTTATGTGTGTGCGTTATGTGTGAGAGAGTGTGTGAACCGGCACGGTGTCAAATTACACGCGCACACACACATAACGACAGGCTGAGGGGCTGAAAGTCTCCTCTTAGTTTAACTTCACACAAAGACACACACGCACACACATACTGTACAAGCATAAATGGAAACACTTATCTGTCAGGATTTATTCTTACTTTTTTTAAAGGTAATGTGCAGGTTAGTTTGTTTTATTTTTACTTTTGATTTTGTATTAATTGTTTTTATGTATTTATTTTTTTTGTGCTGTGGAACAAATAATTTGAGTTTCCATTATTTCCTATGGGGAAATTTGATTTGGTTTTTTGAAATACAAGCCTGCTCGTAATCCAAGGTTCCACTGTATCTTTGTAAAGAATGTTTTCAACATATCCAACGGAACTGGCATTCTCAATGGTTTTGTCTTGTCTTTAGCTAACTTATGTTTAGTTTTCATATCTCCCGGTTGTCCAGCAACGTGTCACACATCGACAAAGATATCAGGGGGAATAGCAGCTATTTCACGTTCGGATGTTTCCGTTTAAATCTTCCACAATGCGAGGCTTGTTCCAATAGACTTTTTCTTTAAGGCTACCCCAAAGGAAGAAGTCAAGTGGTGTCAGTTCCAGGAACCGTGGTGGAAAATTACCCTGTTTCCGAAGAAGAATCTCAATTTCTGCCATGCTCCTTGCCGATGTGTGCCACATTGCTCCATCTTGATGGAAGTGACCTTCCGTTAATGCACAATCATCCCAGTGTGTTCAAAGCTCCATATACTGAGAAGCACATTGTACGTTGCTTCGCAAACGCAATAGAATATACACAGAATATTCAGGGCATGTTTCGAATAAATCAGCCTGTATTAGTACATTCACGTATTTATAATATCAGTAATATTATTTCTGTAGCCTGACAAGCACTTTATTAAAATGTATGCATTTGAACATGCAAACACACCAAATGTTGTTGTTAGACTTTCAGTTGTAGTGTATAAATATGCAATAATAAAAATAATAAAAATAATAATCATATAAATTTATTTAAACTCTGCGACTCTCACTCTCATTCATACTGTAGATGGCATGATCTTTTTAAATTCTAAAATAAATAAGACACTTGATCAAGACCAGAAGCTACGATTCTGTTTCCATGTCCTGCTCCTAAGAGTTTATGAAATTGTATAACTGTCTGAGTAAATGATTCCACTGTCTGGCGTTAAGAATACAAAGCCAAAACTAGTAAAAGACGAATGTTACTTATGCTTCATTATTCATTTAAACATTTCAAAGGCAGTATGACAGGTGATAATACTGCAGCGGAAAAGCCTTCATGAACTCTTCTACTGAAGTGGAACGATTGCCGGTGTGGGTGTTACACTGAACAGGTGCTACCTGTTATACTGGTAATATTAGACTCAGAAGCAACCACTCACAACATTTGATAAATGTATGTTGTTACAACAGAAAGAGGAAGGAAAAGCAGTTGTTTATCAATGGATGGAAATTATACTGAGGTTATTGATATACAGTTGACCATCTCTAGACACGGAACTATATTTATGTTCATTTAAATGTGATGAATCTGTATACAGAGAAAGAAGAATAACACTTTATTCAACTGCTGTTAAACAGTATTAAAATGAAACCAATAAAAGAAATTGAGGCTTTTATTGGTCAATTAAATGGTAAACCAAAGTGCCTAAATTGCTTGCAAATCTTTATTAGTTAAAAACTTAACTTTTATAGGATTTTTTTTCATCTAAGCCCAAGCATGACTGTGTCAGCTGCACTTTATCCAGCAAACGAGCCTATTTGATTAAATCGAAATAATTTCCACTGTACATGTATGTTCAAGACTGCAGCTGAAACAGAAATAAATCGAATCTAACGTATGTAATGACTAAATCATCTAGCTTATAGGCATGCATTCATCTGAAGGATGTAAACATGACTGTCGAAACAAGACAAAACTGTGAAGAATTTTCTCCAGATGTGTTCGTTAATTATGAAAACAAAGTCTTGTAACAACTAAAATGACATAATTAGAAAAGTAAACTGTCATAGGTTTATGTACTGTACATTCAGTACGTACACCCAGCAATTTCACAAACCAGATACTGTGCAACCTTCTGATTAAAATGCTATGTATGGAATAAAACAGCAGTTTATGTTGTTACTTCACTAAAGTTGGCTCTACATGCCATACCATAACACAAAACAGTTAGTGTACATCTTATACCAGCTTATCTCATTGATCTTGGATCAGTCTGGGATATAAAGGATCATGGAAGGTCAGGAAATGTCGTTTTATATGTATAGACCTAAAGGTGAAAGCATGAGTTCTACCTGGTATGATCCCACTGCGTTTAGGCCTCTCAGAGATTGTGGCTGGAGATGCCACCAGTGAACCTGTTAAAATAGAACAACGAGGTACGGGAGATGTTAATGTAAAAAGTAAAAGTTTTCCTTTCGTGCATACATTTTAATTCATATTAGGCTTATTAAAATCAAATTTATACAGTGTCAAAAATATACATACACTACACCTAATATTTGGTTTAATGTCCTGCAGGAAGCTTTATTTATGCCACACCCTGCTTTGATTTTCAGAAAAATACCCCAGTAGCTTGATGATACCACCACTATGATTAATACAGTAGCTCTTACAATTTTCTTGGGGTTCAATTCCCTTCAACCCTCAATCCTCCACATACAGTATGCCTGTGATCAAAATTTCCTCCCAGAACTCTTTTTCTTTGTCCATGTGGCCACCTGCAAACTTTAGCCAAGGTGGCAGAAGGTGTTGATTTTAGAGCATGAATAGTGATGTACAGTAAAAGGCTGTGACATTGTGGTTTCACCAGTCTCCAATACATGGAAGGCTTATATGTTGGTGGTTCCTGGGCTGTTCCTGACCATCTGAACCACTTTCCTCCCAACTGTGGGGGAGTTTGGGTTTGGGGTTCTGACCTTGGTAAAGCGGTTCCTCCTCCCAATAACTTGTGCTTATTTAAATAAATCTTCCACCTTTTTTTTTTTTTTTTAGATCTTCAATGAAAATTCTTTTCATGTTGCACAGGGAAGCTCCTGTACCAGCGGGAGTTCATCATTAATACTAACATGAGTTGAGAGGCTTTAGGATTGTAAACTAAATGAAAAGTTGTGCCTTTTATCATAATTGAATTATTAGTTTAACTGGGTGCATAATACGGTACGGTATTTATTGAAAAATTTACAGGAAAAACAAAACTAATGAAGAGACTCGAAAAAGTGTCAGAAGTGTTTATTAAACAGTATACATGAACACTGAACATGGCATACAAATTAGCCATCTATCTGTAAACTTTGAAACATAAACTTAAATTTTTCAATTTTAATAACAAAAAATTATTAAACCATGTAAAAAAAAAGTTTCAATTTAGTATTCTTAAAAACTCAGAAAAAATACAAATAGCAGCCTACTTATTGCAGCTGTCCCATGTGCTGAATGAGTATTTGAGACACTCACCTCATTCACTCACTTATTCAGACAGAGACAGGATTTTTTTTTTCCTTTCTCGTTTCTTTTCAGAGAGAAACCGAAATGACTCGATAAAACTATAGGTCTGCTGAGGAAAGTTTGCTCAGGCGAATGGAGCGAACGGGAGGTAGCGGGAACTACAATTCCCATCAGCCCAGGCATGACCCATCATCCTTTGCGGTAATGCGGAAATGGCGGGTGCTGCTATTAGCGGCGAAGGAAAAGCGATGGAAAGAGTAATTAATCATTACGGATGTGCGCATTAGTGGATCTGTAGTGACAACAGACCGCAAAGGATGATGGCCACACCTGGGCTGATGGGAATTGTAGTTCCCGCTACCTCCCATTCGCTCCATTCACCTGAGCAAACTTTTCTCAGAAGACCTATCATTTTACCGTCATGCGACCACGGTATGATCGAAATAAAGTGTTATTGCGGTACGACGGTATGTAAAATACCGTTACATCCCTAGTATTTGCTCTACTTATTTATCTTTAATTAGACTATTTTGTTTCTCGTGTGTTCTTGAAATTCTTTAGCATGCTTCACTTTGTCAGACAGGTTCTATTTCAGTGATTTCTTGATTCAACAGTGAAACTTAACTCAACTTTCCCAAAATCACAGATGGACAGCTTTTTTATCTTAATAAATGAAGTCATATTTATATTTATTCAGGTTAACTTTGTGTAATATTAACATTTTTAAAGTTACTGCAGCAGACAGTTATTTTGGCACTTTTGGCAGCATATGCCTGTATTTAATTGATGTTTTTTTACCACAACTTCTCCGCACCCTCTTTATCTCTTGTTTATTCATTTTGGTGGATGTATTTGGCTCTGGCCAGCTTAGTGTCAGTATAGAAAATAAACCAATGAGATGCTGATCATGCTTTGAATTTTATATATATATATATAAATCATTTGTAGATCTCTGACTGTCATGAATAAACGGTAAATGGTACAGTTATAATAATCATAACAATAATCAGGAGAAATTGTAATAGATGAGACTAGTGGATGTTTACCGTTTCTGTGTGAAGTAAGTGGAAGCCAGGCTGGGGCGGGAGGGAAGACCTGACAACACACACAAACACACATACAGATGATGATCAATTATATCAATACAGCATAATCACTAAAGTTAAACATAGTAACATAAAACCAGTCAAGCCAGGTACAACCCACACATGGCTTCACTTGTCACGCATACTTTCTTAGGGAGGTTGTTCTCTCTCTCTTTCTCTTTGGATAAAAGACAATCTATACATTGACAACAATTTAATCAAGGCTGATTGTGATCTCGTTTCTACTGACAAGGATTTTCTACTGATTCAATCATGACACCACTCAAGCGCATTATCATTTTAATCACCATCAAACACCCTGACATGCAACAATTTAGAAACAGATGTAAATATACTTTATGAGTATTGTGTTTTTGTTTTATATAACATTTACCTTCCTAAAGAGTTTGTAGTTTGATGGTACTCTTAGTCCCCTCTTAGTTTAAAATTTTATTTGAAACATTCTTATTTTACAGTTTAAATACACACAAAAATAATAGTAATACTATTATTAATAATTACAAAAAGACAAAACAAATTAAACAGACTATAAAATATAAGAAAGAAGAAATTAATAACAGACGTAATAAGACTGCTCGACCACAACTTAGGAGAAAAGTGGAAAAAGAAATGCTTGCCTTAACCCTCTTGGTTCAAAGTTGTATATGGCAATGTATTACATATAATAACTTGTGAGTTTAAATAATAGCAATATATATTGGTTTTATTGTAGTGGGACAGCAGAGGCTCATTGTTTACGGCTCTAGGCTACTCATCTGAAGGTCAAACGATCAAGTCTCAAGTTGGTGCCCTTGAGCAAAGCTCTGTCTCTAAGGCCTTGTCAAACTTGACCCTATACTCTGGTGCCAGATTGCTAATAAGAACGGGATTCACCGAAAATTATTTCATTTGGAACCACAAAGTCGATCTGTTTTGTTCCATATCCTGTTATAAATCACACATTCGTTTACAGCCAGCACTTTATCCTGGTCAGGATGGTGTTTAGTGAGAGACAGGAATGCACCCTGCAGGACACACACACACACACACACACACACACACACATTCACACCTAGGAGAAGATTGGTGCAAATGCATGTTCCTTGAAGATTGTGAACCCGTACACAGCAGTAACCCAAGCTCAGAGTCAGGTTTGAACCACTGATCCTGGAGAAGTGCCACTGTTTTGTCTGAAATTTTGTATTCAAGAAAGTACTACAGTAAGAGATCACTCAGAGGGCTTGTATAGTTAAAAATGGCAGCTTTCCACAATACACCAGAATCATACAGGCTAAGATCTCTATATGGTTACCGAACAATAAATTGCACCACTTTCGCTAGATTTCAAGATACAAAACACTTTATTGTCCTGCTGAGATGAGATAACAGGCTGCGGTGGAGAGCAGGACTAATGACTGGGTTACCCTGCCAAATGAGGGGGTTAATACTGTATGAATCAACAACAGCAACAACATCACAAAATCTTTCAGGAGAGGGGAGCACGTCCAGGCATGGTTGTTTGACCAAGATAAGAAAGCATGCCTGAGTATGACTGAGACTTTCCAAAACATGCTGCAGAACGGGAAATTCGATCAAAAGGAGGAGGAGATGGAGAGATTATAGTTTGCTGCACTGATTTAAGCAAATGTTGCTGATCAAAAGCTATCCAGTATAAGTAATATCACATTAAGGAATAATAATATTGTAAAAAAAAATCATGCATATTTGTATATCCTTAATGATCACACCATCCTGAAGAGGAGTTCTATGGAATAATTACAGAATATCTACCTGTGAGATGTTGCCATGCCGGAGCACTGTGACGTTTCTCCCCTCTGTCCTCATATTTCAGTGTTTCTGATTTTCTCCAGGCTGACTGATCACCAGCAGTGTAAAAGAGTGTGAAAGTTTCTATTCCATTTCAGAAGATCCAGGCTCTGACAGACTTACAGTGCCAGAGGGGACCCGTGAGCAAGCAGGCGGGGCCATGTGTGGAACTAGACATGGCTTAGGTATGAGCAGGGTGTGTTCTAAATTATTCGGAATGCCTGCCTGCTGCCTAGTGTCTACATTGAACAAGCTGAACTGGCATGGACCTGGCACTATCGTTAAATAAATAAGCTATATTATTATTATTAATAATAATAATAATAATAATAAAACATTACAAGCTGTTTTTGTTGAGAGCAAATTGTGAGAGAATAGTAAAGGAACCACTGCTAGAACCTTTTTTTTTTTTTTTTTACTTTTTTTGAAAATTGGTGGTGCAGTGGTTAACACTGTCACCTTGCACCTCCAGGGTCTGGGTTCGATTCCCGGCCAGGCTCGATTCCCGTCTCTGTGTGCATGGAGTTTGCATGTTCTCCCCGTGCTTGGTGGGTTTCCTCCGGGTACTCCGGTTTCCTCCCACAGTCCAAAGATATGCAGGTTAGGCTAATTGGCGTTCCCAAAAAATTGCCCATAGTGTGTGAGTGTGTGTATGTATGTGTGCGTGTCTCATGCTCTAAGCCTCCTGGGATAGGTCCCTGCAACCCTGAATACAGGATAAAGTGGTATAGAAGATGAACGAGTGAGTGAGTGAAAATTGGTGTCCATCATAGTCAGAGAATGTTGTATGGGATAGAAACTTTATTTACATCAATTGAGCATTGTTACAGTTGATTCCTCTGCTGTCTAACATAATATTTAAATGAACATGTTTTGTGACAGAACATAAACACATTTCATAACAATAATAATAATAATAATAATAACAATAATTAGAAGAGGAAGAAGAAGGAGAATAAATAAAATAAGCAAAATCAAATAAGGACAAAATTATACTCCAACCACGGCACAATATACAGTATAAAACACAAAATAGCTCTACACTGGTGTCTATGTTAATAACATTACTCAAATATGAATTTTGTAGCTTATATATGTGTATGTTTGTGTTTAATGTTCTTTGCACACTCAAAAAAAAAAAAAACCCAGATATGAACAAAATAAAAAATGTACATTAAGTTCTGATCTGGGTGACTTGGCGAGCCCCACAGTGAGAAATGCACATCCTGTGCGAAGGGAGCCTTTTAATGCCTCTCCAGATTTGTGTCCTTCTTCACCATAGAGATCCTACAGCTTAAATCACAAGCCAGTCACAATGATCTCCGCGACCCATCATGGCTCTATCGTGTGGGCAGCCATCTTGCAGGCGACAGCAGAGATAAGTGCGGCCCCTCGGCCACTGCCTTCTTCTGACTGGATGAAGGCGATGTCGCAGTTAGGTGCCAAGTCCCAGACGACTTTGTGGAACCTCTCTTTGAACCTGGAACAAGTGGTAAATGAATCAGAAGGTAGCATCAGGATTTGATTCTGCTCACATGGCTGGCACACAATATATAATTTACTACAGGGGCATGCTTATTTTAGGTCGTTAGGTCGAAGGTCGTTAATCTTGGGACAATTGTTTTAGGCATAGGGCAACATTTTGAATGGATTTCATTTGAATTGGAACACCAACTGGATCAAGGAAAATAGAACAACTTTAATAAAAGACAACTAGTAACTAGATTAAGTGTGTTTTAAGTATCCCAGTATTTGAGAACTAGCATCAAAATAAACAGGGTAATCGAGAACTAGGGTTATTTTGAGCAGAGAAATTGAAAATTAGCATTATAGTAAACAAAGTAATTGAGAACTAGCATTATTGTAAGCACAGTTCTCGACACCTAGCATTATTGTAAACATAGTAATCCAGATCTAGCATAATTGTAAGCAGGGTAATAAAAAAAACTAGCATTATTCTACATATAGTAATTAAGAACTAGCATTATTGTAAACATGGTAATCAAGAACTAGCATTATGGTAAACATGGTAATCAAGAACTAGCATTATTGTAAACATGGTAATCAAGGACTAGCATTATTGTAAACATGGTAATCAAGAACTAGCATTATTGTAAACATGGTAATCAAGGACTAGCATTATTGTAAACATGGTAATCAAGAACTAGCATTATTGTAAACATGGTAATCAAGGACTAGCATTATTGTAAACATGGTAATCAAGAACTAGCATTATTGTAAACATGGTAATCAAGGACTAGCATTATTGTAAACATGGTAATCAAGAACTAGCATTATTGTAAACATGGTAATCAAGGACTAGCATTATTGTAAACATGGTAATCAAGAACTAGCATTATTGTAAACATGGTAATCAAGAACTAGCATTATTGTAAACATGGTAATCAAGGACTAGCATTATTGTAAACATGGTAATCAAGAACTAGCATTATTGTAAACATGGTAATCAAGGACTAGCATTATTGTAAACATGGTAATCAAGGACTAGCATTATTGTAAACATGGTAATCAAGAACTAGCATTATTGTAAACATGGTAATCAAGGACTAGCATTATTGTAAACATGGTAATCAAGAACTAGCATTATTGTAAACATGGTAATTAAAAACTAGCATTATTGTAAACATGGTAATCAATAACTAGCATTATTGTAAACATGGTAATCAAGGACTAGCATTATTGTAGGCAGCTTAATTGACAACTAGCATTATTGTCAGCAGCGTGCTTGAGAACTAGCATTATTGTAAACATGGTAATCAAGAACTAGCATTATTGTAAACATGGTAATTAAAAACTAGCATTATTGTAAACATGGTAATCAATAACTAGCATTATTGTAAACATGGTAATCAAGAACTAGCATTATTGTAGGCAGCTTAATTGACAACTAGCATTATTGTCAGCAGCGTGATCGAGAACTAGCATTATTGTAAACAAGGTAATTGAGAACTAGCATTATTGTAAACCTGATTAAGATTTAATTAAAACAAGCCAATTAGCATGCAGGTTGTTCGCTTGCTAGTTTTATACTTGTTAATTTAAACTGTCTTTTTTTTTTTTACTAGTAACAACAGTAAATAGGCTAATCATAAACAATCAAATGTACTAATCGTGTAATACCATTATAATAAATTAACTATCTACTTCTATAAATAAATAAATAAATAAAACCTCTGCAAGACCAGTGTATGTCTTTAGTGTGTTCTGTGTTCGTCAGCTGTCCTCACCATGGGTGGAGTTTGTACACAGAACCGTCCACTCCCACGGTGATCTTCAGCTCGTCCAGGCAGCGGCGCTCTCTCATGACGTTAATAACTCCGGCGAGTCCGGCTCCACACATCTGTGCTGCTCGAGTGGACACGCTTTCGCAGGCCAAACGCACAATGTCGCAGTCCAGCTCGGATGGCAGGACCCCCAGGGAGCTCAGGATGTTGTAGATTTGTTTCCTGTCTCCTGTGTCACTGAAGGAAGAAAACAGGGGTTTATTCTAACACAAGCTAGCGTTATTAAAAAGGTTAAAAACAAATGCTAAACATGAGCCACCATCATGGTAAACAGGGTAAATAGAAATTAACTTTATAGTAGGTGAGCTACATTTGAGCTAGCATGATCGTGAACAGGATAAAAACTATTTAGTTCTACTGTATAGCAAACCTATTAAAGGTGAGCTAATATTATTTTAATTATGCTAAGCGAAATTGTGTTAAAGCTGAAGTTTTTGACTGTTCGCTTTCTTAACATGCAAGTTAAATAAGCAGTGTTGTTGTTAGCTAGAACCTACTTGAAATCTATTTCGCTGCAGGTAAAATGTTTTTTGAGGCCTCATTTATAAAGAAATGCTGATCTGATCTGTGATCAGATATGATCTGTGATCAGATATGTGCATTAACATCAAGTTCGAAAAACTGACCCAGGAAGTACATCAACAGCACCCTGTTGAAATATGCCATTATTTATAACCCAAGAGAAATGTTGGCCAGATTTCTTTGAAAGATATACAAGATCAAGTCAGTATAATGGTTATTCTGTCAGGGAATGAAGTTGTTTTTCCTTGTGATTGGGCAGTTCTTCTCCTGTTACTGGTTAATTATTGGTTAATTATTTTAAATAGATTATTACGATAATTACTAGCCAACATGACCTCATCAGATACTGGAATGGTGTAATATATTTAAGATGCCTTGGATTATAAAACTTAATATGTAACTCATAACGATTTGAGCTGTCTGTCATTCAATCTACCTTTCAATCTGGGATACGAAACGAGTCTCAAAGCTGCCCCATGTCTTCAGTATGTCCGAAGCTTCGCCATTAAAGAGCAAGTTTTCATTCACCAGCTTCATCAGGACAAGACGCACCAGCTCACCCATGTACTTCCCACTTATCAGCTTCTCATACCTAAAAAGAAAACAGAGGATTTATTAAAAACATGTGCTTTGTATTTGTTAAAAGACCTAGCTAAACAAATTTGTGAATTTGACTTGAATTGGAATCCAATGGTCTTTTTGTAAATCAAAACTGAATGTTAAACACAAAAAAAATGATATATTATACTTATAAGTTAGTTAAGTCAAGCCCTTATTTGTCAGATATAGTTTATTACACAGTTGTTTATTTATTTTTGCTCATACCAGCTTGGGGCAGAGCGCAGGGTACAGGGTCAGCCATGATACAGCATCCACAGAGCAGACAGGGTTAAGGGCCGTGCTCAAGAGCCCAAGTGTGGCTCGAGCCATTAACCTTCTGATCAGCAACCCAAACCCTTGACCTTCTGAGCTACCATTCTCCCTTAATCTAATTAATACATTTCATAAATAACTTTTTTGATGTTGCATAATTCACAATGTCAGTTAATATATATATATTGGAACAAACCCTATAAGAGTCAAAGTGATTTGTTTTGGTTAAAAGATAGCATTAGATTTAGGAGTAGCATAGTACTAATTAGCTACGTCAGCTAGTCAGACAAATGTGTGTGTAAACCCGAGAGTGTTAAATGAGCCCTTAAGGAGTTAAATTTCCTTCCACTGAGTTAAATTTGATCCACTTTATCTCTGCACGAGTTAATAGCACAGGTGAGTTTAAGGTTAGTTCTCTGCACTGTAAACAGCCATTAAGCCGGCCACATCGCTAATGATCTGTCGTGGCAGTCATTAATCTCCTGGCACTTGGTTTGGCTCTGACGTGGCTCCAGGTCTGACAGAAAAACAACATGGTCACCTGGAGAACCCACAAGAGCAAGTCAAGAGTCTTGGTCAAACCAGTAACACACAGTGTGGGAATTCTTAAGAAGCATCAGTCTTTTCCTGACAACGCGCTTGCTGACGTCAGAACTGCAGCATTTCGAGGAATTGCTGTGTTTGTGTTACGGTATAAAGGCAGGCGCACAGGGCCATAGATAGACTGTGGCATATTGCATTGACGCCACAGGAAGTGTAAACTGTGTTGGTTGTTACTCAGTGCCGTAATTCCTACAACATCTGCTTCAATGTGTCTTTTGCCACCTATTGGCCTGCCTGACTAGAATTAAACCATTATATTCAGCCAATGTGTTGGTGAATCTATTTGTCTGTCTGTCTGTCTGTCTGTCTGTCTACTGTAACACATCAATAACCCTCATAGCACAGTCCGTCTATCTCTTTGTCTGTATTTCTTTGTATATGTCTGTTCGTGTTTTGATGGATGAATGAATAAATGGTAGTGGGATGGTGAATGTACAAAATGTGATGGTATTATAACTCAGGTGTATCACAGCCATTTTTGTGCAAAGTGTAATTTGCTGTTCTGTCTGTCCGACTCACAGCTGTTCTCCCGGATTGAGAGACGACTCGTCCACCACTCGGTCATATTCCAGACGAAAGTCTTCCAGCTCTCCGTTCCCTCCAAACGCTCCCCACTCAGTGTTCACACACATCCTTCCCTCCTCCCCTTCCACCAGCTCCACTGAGTGCATCTCCTCCATGTAGCACACATTACAGCCGGTTC
Source organism: Channallabes apus (assembly GCA_030522415.1). Classification (NCBI taxonomy): domain Eukaryota; kingdom Metazoa; phylum Chordata; class Actinopteri; order Siluriformes; family Clariidae; genus Channallabes; species Channallabes apus. The sequence goes on from CM060111.1 coordinate 40,725,244, forward strand.
CTGAGACACGTAGAGGAAGAAATGACTTTATGACTTGTTTTATTTTGCCTTTATGGTCTTTACTCTGTTCCATGTCCCAGCTATAAATGAAGTGCGTGTGTCTGTGTTTTATCTCCTTACCCACTATCATGCCAACCTCACAGCTCCGGTCTTCATAGTAACAGGAAATCATTGTAGCCACTGTGTCATTCACCATTGCGACTATGTCCATCTCAAAGTCCTATAAAGAGAGATTTACCCATTACTTATTATAACTGGAATAAAGTTTGTGACGTTTTCATTCACGGTTTAACAGCAGTAATACAGATCACATCTAAAGTATACTGACCCCTCTTCGTTTTATGGCATCTCTAAGGAGACCAACGACATTGTTGCCTTCAGCACCAGAAGCCTTGAACCCTTTAGTCCAGTTGAGCAGAATGCCCTAATAGGAATATAAAAAAAATATTTCAATAAAAAATTCAGTGAACATAAAACATCTTATCAGACCACTTTTTCTCCACTTTTTCTGGAGACAAGGAACTCACCTTATCCAGGTCCTCATGGCGAACTGGAAATGAGAAAGTGAATCCCAGAGGAAGTTTCCTATGTTTGATGTGGTGCTCATCCAGGAAATCGGATATACACTCTGCGATGTAGTCGAAAAGCTGATCGGAACAGACAGAGACATGAGTTCAACTTTTTTTTTTTTTTAATCCTATTGTTTTAGTACTACAAGAAAATTTCTGTCTTACCATTTTTGCAGTTCCGGTCATGGCGTCCTCAGGGATGGAGTACATTCGGTGCTTGGTCTCCACCTTCCAGCCTCTCTCCTCATCCTCGCCCACGATTACAAGCATCACACGGAAGTTAGTGCCACCTAGGTCTAATGCCAGGAAGTCTCCAACTTCTAGAGGAACACATACACAGAATATAGCTTGAATATTGGAAGCAGTGTAGCATCTTTAATGCTATATAGCCTATACTGTAAATCAGAGAGAAGATATAACATTGCTTGAACTCGTATCGGCCAGTTAAATATAACAATCACACATATGCTTGTTACCGGAATAACGGTGATCATTAAGCATAAAACTGTTAGATAAATTACAGATGATTAAACAGTGGAGTGTGAAACTAACCAGAGCCTTCAGGAGTGGAGCAGACATAAGTGGGTAGCATTTTAACACTGGCCTCCTCATGTGTTTCTACGTGAAGCCCTCGGTTCATTTCCCTCTGCATTCGTCTCATCACTTCCTTCAACTCTTCTTTACTGAGCTGGAACTCCGACAAGATTTGGTCCACCTGTACACGCATACAACAGTCTTGAGTTTGGTGAATTTAAGTCACATTCAATTACAAATCACATTACAAAAAACACACTGATACAGCATAAAGGCAGAGCTCTTAGTTTGAAGCCCTAAAGCTCTAAGTTGTAATTTCCCACTTTAACCAGTATTACCATGAGAACTTTCTCCAGCATCGACTTGTAAGAGTTTGGCACCCTTAGCATCTGTTGGCGGACGGCAGTGAGGCAAGGCATCTTTGCGAAAGCTTCTCAGCAGATGTCTGTGTAAGTGTGATAATGTGTTTAGGATGTGAAAGTGTGTCTGAAGGAACAGTGAGATGCTCCGCTCTTTTTATGCCCCAAGAGGAGGAAAGGCGGTCCGTGCACTTAGTGCTCTGTGTACATACACCCCTCCCATCTCGTAGACACCCATGCACCCGCACACACATAACATTGCCCCATCACGTTGGGAGTCAAGGACACAATTTTAGAGTCTTTAAACTGATGCAATGTCAAAACATGGATATGGACAGTATTTAATTTACAGTATAATATGAAATTAACAATAATAAATATATATTAAACTATTACCCACATTTTAGATGTTTTAAATATGTTGACAGGTTAACACACTTTGACTTTCAAAATAGTTACATATATGACAAAAGAATATACACTAATCAACCTTAACATTAAAATAACCGTGTAGTTCCTCATTGTGTCACTGAACCTTCGACCCAACATGACATGGACTCCGCAAGATCTCTGAAGGCATGCTGTGATACCTGGAACCAAGACATTAGCAGCAGATCGTTTGAGTTGCAAGGTGAATCTTCCATGGATCAGACCTTTTTGTCGAGCAAATCGCATTGGATTAAGGTGTGAAGAATTTGGAGGCCAACACTTTGTCCACGTTGTCATTTTCCTCAATTCATTCCGGTGGTTTGTCACGGCACTTGAAACTCCTGAAACAGGCTACCTACATGAAGTACATGAAGAGTTGTGCAGGACTTGGTATATACACCAATGTTAGGGTGGAGGATGAACACCAGTTTATGTAAATCCACATGAATTGCAGGACCCAAGATTTCCCAGCAGAACGCTGTGCAGAGCATCACACTGCTTCCATTGGCTTGCCTACTTCCCAGTGACCACACTGGCTTACTCCCCATGTGCACCATTGAGCCTTCACAGGTTCACTGCTTGTTCTTCCTTGGACCAATTTTGGTAGGTACTGTACTACTCACTTCATATTTGAAACATTTCAAAGACCTCCTGTTTTGGAGATGCTCTGACTTCCTCAACATGCCATGACATTCTGGTCCTTGTTAAATTCACTCAAATCCTTACACTTGTCTATTTTTCCTGCTTTAACACATCAATTTTGAGAACTGTTTACTCAGTGCTTAATATATTATATACCACTAAATAATCGGTGTTATTCACTTTGCCTGGCAGAGGTTGTAATTTTACATTTGACCAGTGTGTTGCTATGTGTGTTTACAGGTTTTTCAAGCAATGACAACATACTACTGTATATGACTAATACTGTACCTATATTATTATCCATTATGTCCTTAGGTATTGTATTTCTGCATTTTGGCCTCATTGCACTTCTGATTCTTTACTTTACTAAAAAAGAATTGGCAGACAGAGATTTGTTCTGGAAGGATAAAAATGGGTTTAGGCTATAATTAGAAACAGGTTACGTTGAAATCAAAAGTTTTCTAAATTTAGATGACTCTGTTTGCACTGGCAAATATACAGTGCAAATATATCCAAAGTCTAAACCACGTACCATCTATCGTAAGATGTTGGAGAGATAAGAATTGGCCGGAATTTTCAACATGGGAATGAGTACATGCTGTAATTTACGAATCTGAGACTGTTCTGTCTAATATATCTAAACAATTATATATACCCATGTTAACATGATGCTTTTAATAAACATTTTTAGGATACTAAATGATTTATTGTTTAATACAGTGTCTACAATATATAGAAAATAGAAAATATGTTCGAAACAACTTTAACAGTCAGTAGTACAAAATTGGTTACATGAACAATAAAGAAGAATGAAATGTTTACTTTCTACTTCCTGTGATCTTCAGGAAATTTGTGTAAGAATTCCAAATATTTTATAGTTACTGAGTTCAGTGGAAATAGATAAAGGGAATGTTATGGTTTATAAATTTGTACATCTTTTATAACATACGTTTAGTGGGTCATGGAACAGGATGCTGTCTGTATGAGAAGTTGCTCAATAATGCAAAAATGTTAATTAGTTTAATGATTTTTTTAAAATAATTAATGGGTGTGTTTGATTGGATTGAAAAGCTGCAGTAACTGCAATTTTATTAGTCTTGTGTAAAAAAAAAATCTAATCCCAAACATAAATATTATTTTTTAGTCAACTTACAGACTTACATGCAATGTTTCTTTGATCCATAATTTGAACCTTTGGAATAATTCGAACAATAAAAGTTAATGTGCTTTTCTGAGTGTACATTTACAGTACCAAAATTCTAATTAAATTAAATTATGTAGATTAAATTAAAGAAATGACAACACATTTCTTACTGTGACAGGCAGCAAAGTGCCTAAAGAATTTTTTTTTTTACTTGGTTGGTGATGTAACATCCTCAGCAGCGACCTCATTTCCCCTCTCGTCTGTTCCAACCATTCAGCATACAGCATCACCAGTATACTAATCATCGGCCTGATCATCTGGCATCATCTGCACCTGTTTCTCACTGGGTCAGGACTTAAGTTTCATTTTTTATGCTTGATTGATTCATACTGTATGTCAATGTGTGACTTAACAAACAAAAAACATTCATCTGAAACAGCTCTGAAACTGGACTGAAAATATGAACTAAACACATGCCAAAAATGAGAGGAAGCCTGGAGAACTATCCCTCAAGACTAATACCTGGAAGTCTGGCCCTTTGGGAAAAAATTAAGAAATAAGGAGGAGGGGGTCAAGACTTTTGCACAGTATTGTTGTTGTTTTTGGTCTTTCGGCTGCTCCCAACATGTATACATATAAAAACATCTCAGCCAAAACATGATATTGGTGCTAAAACGTGTCTCACCTAGGTGAAAACGTGAATCTTCAGATAGGATCATATAACATCATTTTTCATAATACTTAATTCTTCATAATACTTCTTCATATACTACTTAATTCTTCATAATACTTCTTCATATACTACTTAATTCTACATAATACCTGATCCATGCTTACTTTTTGTAAATATGCATACAAATTACAATTTTTTATCAGATAAAAAGAAACACACTTTCTAAATCCAATTTTAAGCCCTTTTATTAGCGTCCATAATTTTTTAAAAATATTATTTAAATGTATTTAAATTCATCTTTAACATTAAATGTTTCAATGATCTTTCAATGATCTTAATGATCTGTATTATTCTAAAATGCTAAATTGTTAAGATATTGCAACATGAACTTGACATGGTTATGGACACTACAGTTTTTTTTTTTTTTGCTTTTTAAGCTTTTTTACGAAAAGCCAATTTAAGCACCAATGTTTACAGGTCATATGCTTCTAGAAGGTTACACCAATTTTACTATCAATACTCATAAAGAAATATCAATAATTTGCATCTTGAAATATTATTGTTTGAAGAAAGACATTATGACGCTAATAAACTGTGCTTCAGCGTATGACAATCACTGGAAAGACATTCACTATAAATGAATACAAAACTTACATTGTGTTTTTGATTATACTGTAGCATTGATTTATTTTTTCTTTCTATAATATATTTACATGAATATCTGGAAGTTGAGTCATGGCTCTTGGCTCTACCAGGATTGCAGATAACCTCTCCTGGATGACTGAGAATCTTCAAGTTTGCAATTAGTTTGAGCATCACATTCATCTAGAAGTTACTGTATCATAGTCAATAGATAAAGACTGCATTAAAACTTTTTATTTTAAGATAAATTCAAGACAACTTTCTAATCTTTGACTTGACTGAGTGAACCGGGCTTGCGAAAGAGTTTATCATTACAAGAACAGAGTTTTCTGCTGATGATTTACACTAATCTTTTTTCAAATGTTTAAAATAGCCTTGTCACGGTCAAGGGCATGAGCAAACGGAGCTATAATTAGCTTGTGGAACTCATTGCTGGATCAAATGCGAGGTAGAGTTGAGTAAAACATGACCGTAGTGTCATAACCTGTAGATGACTTGCTTGGCTGATGACATACCACATGATCGTTAGAAAGCCGTTCTGATGAAAGATGAGCCGATGCTGTAAAATCCACATTTTACTTAGTTTACTGCTCATTTGTGACCAAATTTAAGTGATAAAGTCATAACAAGCTTGGAATTAGCGCAAAATGGAATTTTGCACAATTTCTGAAAAATAATCATATAATACTTGTAGAGGACAGCTAGGTTTTATAGAAAGATACAAACTAGCTATGATATACTGTAGGGCCAGGGGTAGCTCAGTGGTTAAGGCATTGGACTACGGTTCGGAAAATCCCAGGTTCAAACCCCACAACCACCAAGTTGCCACTGTTGGGCCCTTGAGCAAGGCCCTTAACCCTCAACTGCTCAGATGTATAATGAGATACAAAAAAATAAAAAATGTAAGTCACTCTGGATAAGAGCATCTGCCAAATGCCTAAATGTAAATATTTGATATGATACATATAGAAGAAAGGAGCTGAGGTAATTTATTTTTTAAGGGTCTTTTTAAAGATTTACTGTATAAGTCATTTATGAATGAGACAAACATCACATTTCTAAAGTGCTCCAGTAGATTGCATTTTTTTTTTTGCTGTTTACTTATGATTCTCTTATGCTGTTTCACGTGACACATGTAAACGGTGACCAAAGTGCATCACATGAATTTTTTTCAGGACCAGTTCTAGTGAAAAAGATAAGACATGTAGTGTAGTGTAGTCTAGTGTAGTGTAGTGTAGTGTAGTGTAGTGGAATGTGGAATGAGAATATGATAATAACAAATTTGACTTTAATAGAAGTTAACCACAGACGCAGCAATAGAAATCCTATTATATTTTTCCATGTACTTAAGTACTTACCTTCAAATTAACTTAAGTATCAAAAGTACTGAGGTTTTTTGAGCTTACAGTAGCATTTAAGACCTAATAAAATGTTTTCATCGCTGTCTAAAACCATCTCTGCTTCTGATTTCATACACCTGCTACTGTACTGAACATTGCATATAACAGTCAATGGAAGGCGATATCAAATTCTAATGCCTCAAATACTAATGTAATGCCATGCAGAAGTGTAAAAATGATCATACTGATAAAAATAGTCAAGTCAAGTAAAGATATGTGAAAACTGTACTTAAGTACAATAAGAAGGTTACAGTACATGGTTACCTTCCACCTAAACAAATTTTTCCTCTAAAACTTAAAAATTTCCATTGCTAAAGAAATACAATTCATTTATTTTATTTATTTATTTTTTAGTTAATACATTTTAGTTAAACTTATTCTTTAAAGCAGGGCATGATTGTCCTCTGATTCATTTAATAAGATGTTTTTATCTGAGAACACACTCAAGTGTGTGTGTGTGTGTGTGTGTGCGCGTGTGTGTGTTCAAGATTAACCGGGAAAACACACGACTGTGCAATGCACGAGTCAGTGCCGCAAATGTAGAACACTGTGTTGCTTCACCTTCACTGTACACATGAGGGAGGATTCCAGGTAACCACAACAGACAAGAACAAATCGTAATGTAACATTATGATGATGGGTACCGTAAGATTCAAGTTGCAAAACCATGCCTCAGATTAGCTTTCAGCAATAATTCACTGGATTTGAACACTTTTATAAACCTGTGGTCTGAGATGTGTGTCTCCAACCTTAGAGAAATAAAAGAAAAGCGGTATGCTGCATTTATTCAGATACAAATAGATGTATCATAGCATTAATTAGCTGAATTATTAATTATGTCATTAGAAGGTTCTTACAAGGATAGTAAGACAAACACGTGTGTGTGAATAAATACGTGACTCACTGCGTTTTCCTACAACTGTCGCTCTCACTGCTGGTCGAGTCAGATGGTGGAAATTCCTGGCTTAAAAATTCTCTACTTGGTTTACTGTAGATTTGCATCATTTGCTATCATTTCATTAAAAGAGAAGAAAAGTAATAAATTAACAAATAGGTTCCGAGGGATTTAGTCTGTTGACTCATTAGAAAGTATGAGCTTCATAATTTGAGCCGGTGAACTGACATGGTTTGTTCTTTTGTTCATCCGTCTCCATTAAGCTCTTGTTGTGGTCAGAGTTGCTGTAGACAGTGTGGATGGGTAGACACCCAAACGATGCACAGGATCCCGATTCACCAGGCACTCACACACACAATCACAATACATATTGACATGTATATTGTGTATATTGACATATATTGTATGTAATATAATGTATATTGATAATGTATGTTGGAGAAAAGCAGAGAAGCCTTTACATGCTAAACTCCACAGAAATCTTAACACACACTCGAAGTTGAACCCGTAGCCCCGGAGCTATGTGGCAGCTAATCCTCTACTGTATTTGACACACTCAATGAGTAAATTGATCTTAATGAAAACCTCTGCATTACCTTGTCCATGGTGTGAAGGTTCAACATGTCCGTACAGTCATAGGAGCGACGGCTTCTCACGCGGACTCACGTCAGGCATTTTGAGCCATGCGTCAGGTGATGAATGTGAAAGATTCTAGTGATGACAATCACAAATTATACGTGACACGTAACATGCTGTTACGAGAACTTCCTGTTTATTACTGTCCAGGTGATGTAAGAGTAAAGTCCAGTCGAGGTTTACTAACAGTACGTTATCACATCGATGCTCTTAAGGTGTCGTTCAAAGAAGAAACTGTGATCCTTGATAAACCCCTCAACATGTTATAATTTAACAACCGTAGTCGCATCAACAATTTATATCACCCGCTTCGTGATATTTACAGCCAATCCATGATGTTGATGACCCGACTGGTAGCAATATTCTTCAGTCTTCTTCAAGGCTTCTTCAAACAAACAGGTTTCATTCATAAATTTTCACCTCAGTCACTATGCCAACCCTAAAGTACCCTTTTCTAAGAATTTGTCAAAAGCGTCACAGGCCTGGCCTTCTCTATCGTCGCCCAGGCAACCGTTTCGGCCGAAGCTGAGGCTTGAATCTGCGCATCACTTGTGGAAAACACTTACCTCAGCCTAGGGTAAAGTGGCCAGCTGGATTTGCTAAATGGGGCAAAATTGGCAAAGAAAAACACTAAGGGGGTGTGTAAGCATATAGAGCGACACTCTGGTGTCTGGAAGCCAATTACGGTTTGCCGTAAACCATCAAAGATAAATCAAGTTTTATGAGAAACCATAAACCGTAGAAATGATCTTAATAAAAGGTACATCTTTCGCAAACTGTACAACAAATCGTCAAACAGCAACAACAAAATTAATGATGAACTATCGTGAAAAAATCTGATTTTAGTCCATATTTAGACATTAAAAGTGGTTCTGTTCAGCATGAACACACAAAAAAACCTTTCCATGCTTTTTTTTTTATTGTATTGGCCAAGCACTAGTATTAAACAAGCACAGCAGAATTTCCCAATATTGTAACCTCATATACCAAGAGCCTCGCCCCAGCCCAATGCTCAGCACTGCCCAGTTCTGCTGTTCTCTGGACATCATTTTCAAGAGCCAAAGTAATTAAGTTTTTAAGGCTAGCGGGTAGCAGCAAACCCAACATCTTTATCTCTTATGAAGGGAAAGTTAGCCGTCAAAGTACATGATGTTCACAGAATCTGATTGCCTATTCACAATTCACAATTTCCTAGTAGGTCTAAAATGATAATGTCATATTCATGTATTTTTCCCCTTATTTACAATATACCAGTATTACACTGCTTTGTTATTCTTTTGACTATCCTACAGTACTGCGGTTATATTATAGCTCTTTGTGTCTCTTAAACATTGTTGCATATGTTATCATGCTCACATAAATAAGCATCCAAACTTCGTGTTTTTAAAGAACTATTACGACTATAACTTTCAAATTTAACACCTACAAGTATGAATTGTACAAAAAACATTTTTTCAAATTTGCCAAAATCATTAAAATGTTGATGGTGTAAAGTTGAATGCTTCAATATAGACATTTCTTCAGCATTGTCTGGTCGACATCCTTAAATCCTTACTAGATTCGAAATATGGTCTCCAAATGCTAGTGTGAGATTCATGTAGTTTACAGAACGATTCTTATATTTTCAGTTTTAGTTTTACTGGAATTGGGTTGAAACTGTCCAATTTGCAACGGTGCGGTGGTGTAGTGGTTAGCACTGTCGCCTTGCACCTCCAGGGTCTGGGTTCGATTCCCCGGCCAGGCTCGATTCCCGTCTCTGTGTGCATGGAGTTTGCATGTTCTCCCCGTGCTTGGTGGGTTTCCTCCGGGTACTCCGGTTTCCTCCCACAGTCCAAAGATATGCAGGTTAGGCTAATTGGCGTTCCTAAATTGCCCGTAGTGTGTAATTGGGTGAGTGAGTGTGTGTGTGTGTGTGTGCCCTGCGATGGATTGGCACCCTGTCCAGGGTGTACCCCGCCTAGTGCCCGAAGTCTCCTGGGATAGGCTCCAGGTCCCCTGCGACCCTGAACACAGGATTAAGCGGTATAGAAAATGAATGAATGAATGTCCAATTTGCCATTATAATTTGGAAGAATAGTGCTGAACCGTAAACTTTGTGGAACAAATTTTAAAAAAAATTAGTGATCACTTGGCGAAGTTGTGCTATAAAAAAAAAAGAGAATAGAAATCAGAGCTATGTTTAATAGTGAAAGTAACAGCATTTCAACATTGAATTAAGCCAGGACTAAACAGCTGGGTGGCCATAAGAAAACCACTAGTGAGAATGATCAGAAAAAACCTCTTCAATTTGCTAGGGAGCTTAAAAGATCGGACTTTGGAGCGATGGAAACAGGTCATGTGATCTATTGAGTTCAGATTGAGCCTATTCCAGACTTATGGGCGTGTCAGGGTCAGAAGGGAAGCATATGAAGCGATCCCATCATGCATAGCGACCACTGTGCAAGCCTCTGGAGGCGGTGTTATGATCTGGGGTTTCTTCAGTCGCTCAGGTCTAGACTCAGTAACGTAAAATGAAGTCAGCTGATGACCTGAATGGACTAAATGACTTAACCGTCAACTGCTCATATGTGTAATGAAATAAAAAAATTAAAATGTAAGTCGCTCTGGATAAGAGTGTCTGCCAAATGCCTAAATGTAAATGTAAATGTAAATGTAAATGACCAGGGTATCACATCTATGGACTTTTTCTTCCTTGAGGGCCCGGCAATATTCCAGGACTCAGACGTCTGGAATACTAGTGTTTAGCCAGTCTTGCACAGCCCCACATCGGTCTTTCTACAGAAAAGGTGGAATTTGGGTGATGCGGATCTCCTGACATTTCTTTTTTCACACCTAGAACTTCTTCAATAGCAATAACTCACTCACTCTCACTCATCTTCTATACGCGTTATCCTGTATTCAAGGTCACGGGGACCTGGAGCCTATCCCAGGAGGCTTAGGGCACGAGACGGTATTTACTTTTAAAATTCATGAATCCAGAAAAATTTAGCTTTTTTACTTTTAAAATACTTATACATTTAATAACTGATAATTCTCTACCTTTTAACACCAGTGATGGTAACACCAATGACAATTCAGAGAAAAATCTACAAAATGGTATTTACAAAAAGCCTTCCATGTGGTTGTCAAAATCAATTCATCATTAGATGTAATCAGTTTATGTCCAATTTTTCACATTTCCTTGAACTTGGCCTTTAAAAAAATGCATTTAAAGTAAGAAAATATATTCCATGATTGAAAGGACATACTCATCATCAAAACTAAGTGACAGCACTTTCCACTATTTTTTGTTAGTAGAATGACCCCTGTACCAAATGTTATGCAGAATGGACAGATTATATAAAGCGCAGTACCGAACGAGCCCAGCAGGGGGCTGTAGAGCTCCTCACAGCCGCTGTACACTGACAGATCCTTTAGACACGCAGATGTCGTTTAAAATCATCAAATACTTAAATATTTATTTAAATACTTGATCACATTGCACTGAGATTGTTACTCATCGTTACGCTTTTTTTTTTGTTACGTATTTTTTTGAACGAAATTTTTAAAAATTTTTAGATCATAGTCAGATTATTGCGATCAACTATATAGGTGGCTTTAGTGGTAAGCACTGCACCTCCAGGGTCCGGGTTCGATTCCCACCTCGGGGTCTGTGCATTGTTGAGTTTGCATGTTCTGCCTGTGCTTGGTGGGTTCTCTCCAGGTAATCTGGTTTCCTCCCACAATCCAAAGACATGCAGATTAGGTTAGTTGGCATTCCCACTTTTGTTCAGCCTTTATTTGTCACACATACTGTACATTACTGCACAGTGAAAGTTTTTATTCTTTGCAAATCCCAGCTTCTTGTTAGTAGGCAGGGGTCACAGAGCGCAGGGTCAGTTTAAGGCGCCAGTTTAATGCATTTTAAGGCGCCTCTGGTTCGAGCCCCTGGAGCAGACAGGGTTAAGGGCCCTGCTCAAGGGCCCAACAGCAGCAACCTGGCAGAGCTGCGGCTCGAACCGCCGAGCTTCTGATCAGTAACTTTGCTTTATCTAAGTCTCCTAAGATAAGCTCCAGTCACCCCCTGGTGTGTGTGTGTGTGTGTGTGTGTGTGTGTGTGTGTGTGTGTGTGTGTGTGTGTGTGTGTGTGCATTCTTCTTTTCTTTTTTTATTAATTTATCTTTTATTTAGCCCCAATGCTGAGAGCCGATGCTGTTGCTTCTGCTGTTGTCATTTCTGCTCAGAGCCAGCAATCTAATTTCCTTGGCTTGGATGTTCCTGTGATAAAACCTGAAGCCCTTTCTTATGCCCTTACAGTATATCAACCTCTACAATACATTTACAATATGAACATTTTATTATAGAGTATGATATGCAGTTTAAAACTTATATAATCACCCATGAAAATAAAAAAAGATAATATTCTAATACACAAATAAAATATGAAGATAGAATTATACAAATAGATATAGAAAACTTTAGCTGAAAAAATTACAATATGCACAATATGTACCATTATCCTGGATTATAGTTTAGATTTCCTTATATTGTTTTTTTTTTTTTTTTTTAGGAATATTTAGTATAAAAAATTTATATAAAATAAGCAAAATAAATATAAATGAGGAAAATATGGAAAAGAATTGTTGCCACCGCTCCTAATTATTAAGCTCAGGTGTTGGAAAAAAGAAAAAAAAGAATATAATTCTGTAAAGCAATTACATGTGCACATACTTTTGTTTTGTTTTAAAAACTAAAAAAGGTTTTATAGTAACATCTATACCATGGCTGTTTTTTAGAATGCTGAGTTGGCGTGCCAGTTTGATCAAAATCTGAGAGTTTTGGGCATAAGCATATGGCAAGCTGCTTCAGACCTGGAAAAAGTGCCACAGAGCGACTTTAAAAGGAAAAATGAAAAGCTAAGGGTAAGCTTTTGCTCTCATCAGATCTTAACTGCTATTGTGAACGATATATTTGTATGTTTGTTTTGTCAGATTTATGAGACATTCTGGTTTCAAATGTGTGCGTGTGGGAATAAATAAATTCATTCATTCATTCATTCATTTTCTATACCGCTTAATCCTGTGTTCAGGGTCGCGGGGGACCTGGAGCCTATCCCAGGAGACTTCAGGCACTAGGTGGGGTACACCCTGGACAGGGTGCCAATCCATCGCACGGCACACACACATACTCTACACTCACTCACACACCCAATCACACACTACGGGCAATTTAGGAACGCCAATTAGCCTAACCTGCATATCTTTGGACTGTGGGAGGAAACCGGAGTACCCGGAGGAAACCCACCAAGCACGGGGAGAACATGCAAACTCCATGCACACAGAGACGGGAATCGAGCCTGGCTGGGGAATTGAACCCAGACCCTGGAGGTGCAAGGCGACAGTGCTAACCACTACACCACCGCGCCGCCTAAATAAATTCAGCAAGATTAAAAAAAAATTTTACTTCTAGGATGCTCTGGATCAAGAAATCAAACAATATTGGGAGATACAGGAAGTGATCGATGACTTTGCGTTCAAGTCTGAAATGACTTCCAAGATAGCTGCAAGAAATGACCAATCAGCTCAGCACGGAGATCTTTCAGTCCTGTATGATGCACAAAACAGCGCTACGGGTAAGTACAACAACCTGAATTTTCTAGATTTTATTTATTTATTTATTTTATTTGAGACTAAGTTATAATGTTTTCTCCATAGCTGTACCCTTTTGTGGTCATTTGCCCAAAAAGTTGGTAAACTCAGGGGTCAGGGGTTAGCTCAGTGCTCCCTATGTATGAGGGTCGTCTGCCAAATGCCATAAAATGTCAATTCTTCTCTTACACCCTTATGAACTTTACCCAAAATTTAATTTATTTTTTTTAATCGATGGAATTGTTTCAGGAGAAAACAACAAATCAACAAGAACTGGTCCAGAAGAAGGCAGAGTTCAGGTCGTACATGCTGGCTCATTATAAGGTAAACTTATTTTTTTCAGTAGATAAAAACCTGGACTGTTGTTTTTGTTGTTTTTACAGTTACACAGATTTATATCTCTGAGTTCACCTGGATAACACGGGACATGAAGTTAAGTCTTGCTAGTCATTAGCTACATTTACATGTACTGTATAATATTTCTTATACCCAAAGCATGAGACAAAGCCGAAATCACTTCAATTACAGATTCGAAACTAATTGTTTCCCTAGAGGCTGACCCGATAACATGTGTGTTAACAAATTCTGTTTGCTGTGAATCATTTAATTTGCTGGAAATATAGCAGAAGAAGTTTTTTCCCAAATTTTGAGGTTTGGTTAGGCTTCCCAGCGCCTTCTGCATTATGACTGACTAAACTAATTCAGTCTCAGCTATGATTGGTTAGACGCTTTACTGCAAATGAAATGTTATTCAGTCCAACCAACTTCCTCAGCCAGACACGCAGGGGGACCCACACTGGGGGATTCATGTTTCACAATGACACAGCTCACTTCATTATGAATTTTTTTTTTTTTTTTTTTAAGTGTACTCTACGTTTGGCATGCCCTGAAGACAAAAAAAAAAAAACCTAAACAAACAAAAATCAATCTGGATTTCAGCAGAAAACATACCATGAGAAAACACTTAAGAATTTAAAATGGCATCCTCGTGCATGCGGACTCAGTTTAGTTTTACCATGATCTTACCATAGCCTGTGATATGTGATGTGTATTGTAATATTACGATACTAAGATTTTTGATACTAGTGTTGATATATGTATGATTGCATGTGACTGGCGGCGCGGTGGTGTAGTGGTTAGCACTGTCGCCTTGCACCTCCAGGGTCTGGGTTCGATTCCCCGGCCAGGCTCGATTCCCGTCTCTGTGTGCATGGAGTTTGCATGTTCTCCCCGTGCTTGGTGGGTTTCCTCCGGGTACTCCGGTTTCCTCCCACAGTCCAAAGATATGCAGGTTAGGCTAATTGGCGTTCCTAAATTGTCCGTAGTGTGTGATTGGGTGTGTGAGTGAAGTGTGCCCGAAGTCTCCTGGGATAGCCTCCAGGTCCCCTGCGATCCTGAACACAGGATTAAGCGGTATAGAAAATGAATGAATGAATGAATGCATGTGACTGTACCGATACATGACCAAAAGGTGGCAGTGTTTAGCAGATATATACAGGGAATTTTTTTTTCTGTCTCTCTGCTCTCTGCACTTGACTCATAAAGAGCGGTGTATCTGTTTGTGTTATATAATAAACTACGCCATGTAAGGCCTGAAGATAAATGTTGTGGTGTCCATTATTATTCCACTGCAAGATGGCAAAGTTATTTGCCAGGCAGTGGCGAACATGTGCGATAGCAAGACGTCTAGTTGCTAGCACGCCAAGAAGTAGCTAGTTAGCTGAAAGTAGCTAGTTTAGTGACGAGAGAACCGGAAAAACTAAAGCTCGAAGCTGAAAAAGGGAGCTAAGCTGAGCTACATGCACAGAAAGCCATGACGAACAGAAGCAAGACCAAGTGGCCCACGTTTGACGGAAGAGCAGAGGAGTATGAGCTCTGGGAAAAAAGGATGTTGTGCTGCATGCACAGTGTAGGCCTGAAGCAGACAATCCTAAACGAACCTGCTGCACCCCTGACGGTGGAGGAACAGGCCCAAGAGGACAAGCTTAATGCAGACGCATATTGCGCGCTAGCTCCATTACTCGACAATACGAGCTTGGGACTGATATTCAGAGACACTAAAGACAAAGGCAGAGAGAGTCGCAGAGTGTTACGAGAACACTACATCGGTAAAAGTAGGCCCCGGATTGTCTCCCTGTACATAACACTTACCTCGCTGAAGAAAACAGACACAGAGACTGTGACCGAATACATTATCAGAGGGGATTACCAGAAAAGTACAAGCCGTTCACGTTGATGGTTACACATGGGTCAGCGGATATGAAGTTGGGAGAGTTCAAAGCTAAGTTGCGAAACTTTGAGGCCTCGGAAGATTCAGACCCAATCGCAGAGGAAGCGGGAGAGAGGGTCCTGAAGGCCCAGGCGGCGCCAAAGAAGAAGGACGCACACGCGACGGATCTAGTGTGCTGGCGATGCGTAGAAAAGGGCCACCGGAAAAATAACTGCACAAAGAAAGCTTGGTGTAGTTTCTGCAAAATCACAGGTCAAACAGATAAAGCGTGCAGAAAGAAAGAACGTGCACAAGGCTCTCGGTGCGCGTGTGCCCAAGATAGCGGCCGTGGAGGCGATAGCCGTAAAGCTAGTCGTGGGCAAGATGGCGCGCGGGAAGCCGCGGGAAGAGAAGACTTCACATTCGGGGCGCAGGCAGAAGAGGCCAGCCGGTCAGGGCAACAGCCACCGATCCAGAGAAAAGGGCTGCTCGTGGACACGGGTGCGTCATCCCACATAATGACAGGAGCCGATTCAGGAACTCTGACAGTACCTTCAAGCCCGAGAGGCACAGCATGGAGCTGGCAGATGGGAAGCGTACCTTCGGGTTGGCACAGTCAGATAACGGGACTGAGTTCACCAATAGAGGATTTCAGACACTGCTGAGACAGAATAAAATCAAACACGAGACGTCTTGTCCCTACTCGCCACACCAGAACGGGATAGCAGAGAGGGAAGGACGCACTCTTTTTGAAATGGCAAGGTGTAAACTCATTGACAGTGGTCTGCCCAAAAGCCTTTGGCATTATGCCATTCAGGAAGCTGCCTACACCAGAAATCGGTGCTTTAACAAGCACACGGGTACCACACCTTACACAGCACTAACGGGGAAGAAGTGTGATCTAGCCAAGTTGCACAAATTTGGGTCAATGTGTTACGCGTACCAGCCAGATGGGGGTAAATTAGATTCTAGGTGTGAGAAGGGACTGTTCGTAGGACATGACAAGGGTAGCACACTCACTAGTATGGACTATTGCTACTGAGCTGTTTGTGGTATTCCACTAACTTTTAACGAGGCTATGACATCAGCTGAGTCAGAGAAGTGGAGGAGAGCAATGGATGAGGAATGAAATTCAGTCTTTAGAGGACAACCAGACCTTCACCTTGACTACATTACCAGAGGGCAGAGAGACAGTGGGAGGTAGATGGGTATATTCAATTAAGGAGGGCAGTGACGGGCGTGACCAATACAAGGCTAGATTCGTAGCCAAAGGATATAGTCAGAAGGCAGGGATAGATTATGGCGAGACATTCTCACCTACAGCCAATCTGACCAGTGTGCGCGTAGTGATGCAGAAGGCAGCCCAAGAAAGCTTGATATTACATCAAATGGACGTAAAAACAGCCTATCTGCACGCGCCCATCGATCCTGACATTTATATGGAATAACCTGAGGGTTACGAGAAGGAAGGAAAAGAGCTTGTGTGTAAGTTAAAGAAGTCCATTTTACGGTCTGAAACAGTCGGGACGTAACTGGAATGAGATGCTTCACACATGTCTAATTGATGATGGTTTTACACAGAACCCAGCAGACTACTGCGTTTACGCAAAAGAATCCAAACAGACAGGTAAAGTAATAGTTATTATTTGGGTGGATGATCTTATCATTGCAGCCAGCAACAACGAGAATCTAGAGCAAGTGCTTTCCACTAGGTTTAAGATGAAAGACCTAGGCAAGTTGAAGAATTTCCTGGGCATGGACTTCGACCACTCGGATGGTGGCATAAAAATGTCACAAGAGAGGTATGTTGGAAAGATCCTGAATCGTTTTGACATGCAGGAGTGTAGAACTAGGGAAACACCGTGTGACCAAAAGATAGACTATTCTGTGGATGCACCTAAGATGACTGACGCCAAGAAGTACAGTGAGGCTGTAGGCGTCCTTATATACTCGGCTACCTGTACACGACCCGACTTATGTTGCATAGTAAGCAAACTATCACAGCATTTTGCAAACCCCACAGACGAGCATTGGGTTACAGTGAAACATGTTTTGCGTTATCTCAAGGGTACTGCAGACAAACAGCTCCGTTTCAGAAAAAGCGATGAAGGTTTAGGCCTCGTAGCATACAGTGACGCAGATTGGGGGGAAGACATCAGTGACAGGCGTAGCATGAGCGGGTATTGTGTGAGTATGGCCAAAGACAGTTCATTAGTCTCTTGGAAAACCAAAAAGCAACCCACAGTAGCCCTGTCAACGTGCGAAGCCGAATACATGGCTCTAGCTCTAACAATACAGGAGTGTATATATTTGGAGCAACTGCTGAAAGGTATAGATACCTATGTGTACATGAAAACAGGTGTTTATGAGGACAACCAGGGGACTATTGCACTTGTTAGGAACCCTGTGTCCAGGCAAAGATGTAAACATGTGGATATTAAATATCACTTTATTAGGTCCACCATAAGGGATGAGAGGATGGCACTTGCTTACTGTCCCACAGACGACATGGTTGCAGATGCTATGACCATATGATGCTAAGTATCTCCAAACTTAAGCAAATTAAATTTGCAAGGGTCATGTTTGGTGTGTAAATGCTTGACATGTGATTGTCATTTTTGTTTGTTTATTTGACAATGTTAAGGTTATACAGTATACAGGTCAATCATAAGTGGGATTTTGGGTTTTCATGAGCTGTATGCCACAATCATCAATATTAAAACAATAAAAGGCTTGAACTACTTCAGTTTGTGTGTAATGAATCTAAAATATATGAAAGTCTAATGTTTATCAGTACATTACAGAAAATAATGAACTTTATCACAATATGCTAATTTTTGGAGAAGGACCTGTATGTATGATTGCATGTGACTGTACCCATACATGACCAAAAGGTGGCAGTGTTTAGCAGATATATATAGGGAATTTATTATTTTTTTTCTCTCTCTCTGCTCTCTGCACTTGACTCATAAAGAGCGGTGTATCTGTTCGTGTTGTTATATAATAAACTACGCCATGTAAGGGCTGAAGATAAATGTTGTGGTGTCCATTATTACTCCACTGCAAGAAGGCAAAGTTATTCTCCTAACACTAGGAATAAAAACAAAGTTGTGGATTGTGGACAGACTAGCCCGTTCTCCCCAATGCGCTTCAGTGACTCTCTTCAGCACCGTCTCTCCACTTGACCTGTTGTCCTTCATTGGACAAATTTTGGTGGTCAGTAACAAGTGAATATCAGAAACACCTTACAAGCCCTGCCGTTTTGGAGACGCTCTGACCTCGTCGGATAACAATTAAAATTCGGCCCTTATTGAAGTGGCCTACATTCTCCTGCTTGCCCATTCTTCCTGCTTCCAACACACCAACTTCTGATTGTTCACTGGCTGCCTCATATACATCCCTCAATTTGACCAGTGCCATTGTAATATCACAATCGGTGTTATTCACTTCAGTTGTCAGTGGTTTAATTTTATGGCTAATTATATGCCTTGGTGAAGCAGCTTCAATTATTTTATTACCAAGGCCAGACTTTATTTTATTTACTTTTTTTTTTTTTATTCCTGTTGATTACCCAGTATACTGTACTTTATATGGTAAACATCTTGAATTTATTTAGTGATTTGTAAGGATCTGTTTTTTAAGGATGTTGTTTCTTACTTTTTTTTTTCTTTTTATTGTAGGCTGTTTTTCCTTTTAGTTTTGGTTTTAACATAGAAATTTCGGCTTAGAAAAGAGATATATAAGTAAATTATTTTATAATATGTGTCCTTCGGTTTTCATTTATCCGACGTATTTTACTTTGAACCCATTGTTTTATTGTGTGTCAGATGTATGAGAGATCGTATAAGGATAACATGATTCTGAAGGAGAATTATAAGAGGGCAGTGGAGTCCAGAAAGGAACTGGAGCTGGAGATTGAAAGGAATGAGATGAAGGACCAAATGCACAAAAGGCAACGTTTCCTGCAGCAAATGAAACAAAGAGCCAGACATGAAGTTAAGCAGGTGAGTGAGACAATCATTAGTACCAAGCAGTTCATCCAAACAACAGGAGTTACAGTATGATAAGGTGTATGACAGACTATAAATGTGGAGGGGAAATGGGTTGTGTTTATGCAGGGAATACTACAAATGGAAGATTCAGACCGGCAATATACAGTAATGGGAGGAATATTGTCCTCTTCAGTTTAAAAATAACTTCAGGTGACCAAAAAAATTAATAAAACCTTAATCTTAATCTGTATTTTTGCAGGAGCATGGCATAGCGCTTACATCCCACAAGACAAGAAATGATACTTCAGGACCTGAGAAGAGGAGAACATCTCAGTCCTCATCTTAGTATTGGTTTGGAGGATATACAGTAATAGACCCCAGAGTAACAGAGAGAAGCGAGATCCTGCATGGTGCTCCGGAGCACATTAAGTAGCAGCATAAGGATGTTCAGGGTGACGAGGCTCCCCGTGTTGACCACGAAGAAAGGACCAAATGACCATAACCAGTAAGGTTGCTGGTTATACAGATGGACATATGCTGTGCTCCTCTCCCAGCTTAGCATGTGATAGGAGCTTCAATATGAAGGAGCAGTGCTCACTGCTTCACTAGATCACAGCTAGAGTGAAGTGATGTTTTTTTTTAACTTTGTCCTGAGAGCTCCATTAAGCTTCTAAGAACCATGCTAGAAAAGAGACATTCCCTGATAGCCCTGTGTTCATTGATGTTAATTGCGTTAGTACGGATATTATATAGTAGTTCAAAAGGTTAGTATTACAGTATTAGTATAATAATACATTAGTGTATATATATATATTCAATTCAATTCAATTTTATTTATATAGCGCTTTTAACAATGGTCATTGTCTCAAAGCAGCTTCACAAAAATTAAAGAAATTTAACAAAAATAAATAAATAAATAAATAAATAAATAAAATAATAATAATAATAATTATTATTATAGAAAAGAAAATAATTGGAAGTGTGGATGTGTGAGAAAAATGTGCAGATAATAATAATGAGACGAATGAATGAAATTTCTCTGATGAGCAAGCCAAGGGTGGCGGCGACGGTGGCAAGGAAAAACTCCCTGAGATGGCATTAGGAAGAAACCTTGAGAGGAACCAGACTCAACAGGGAACCCATCCTCATTTGGGCGATAACAGATAGAAATGATATAACATCTTGTGTGTTGTGCAGGTGAAAATTCAATATGACAGAAATTATTTAAATTGACATGAAGACCAGTTCAGCATAGGGACGAGTCAGTAGGTGCAGAGGGCAGATGAGGTCTGGATCACTGGAAGCACAGGAGCAGCATGTGTAGCTCCAACCATCATAAAGCTGAATCCAGCCGGAGCTGCTCCTTCTCTGGATGCCTCAGGAACCTCGCAGGGTCGGCCTTTGTCTACTGAAGCTGGCAAAATCTCCCGATGCCTCGGGATGGGTAGAGAAATACAGAACAGATGGGGAGAATTAGCGTAGTTGCCATTCGGTATAGGTGTACTGGAGTATGAGATTATGGGATGAGTTATGTGTATGCCAGATTAAAAAGATGCGTCTTGAGTCTACTTTTGAACTGAGAAAAAGTGTCTGCTCCCCGAACACTGTCTGGAAGGCTATTCCAAAGCTTTGGAGCTAAATATGAAAAAGCCCTACCCCCTTTTGTAGATTTTGAAATTCTGGGAACTACCAGAAGTCCGGAGTTTTGTGATCTTAAGGCGCGTGGTGGATTGTAGCGCATCAGAAGACTGGTTAGGTATGTGGGAGCTAAACCATTTAAGGCCTTGTATGTAAGTAATACTATTTTGTAATTTATTCTAAACTGAACAGGTAGCCAGTGCAGGGATGATAATATTGGGGTTATATGATCATATTTTCTGGATCTAGTGAGAACCCTGGCAGGTGCATTTTGGATTAACTGAAGCTTGTTTATTGAGGATGCAGGACAACCACCTAGTAATGCATTACAATAGTCCAGTCTGGAGGTCATGAATGCATGAACTAGCTTTTCTGCATCAGATACGGATAAGATGTTCCTAAGTTTAGCAATATTTCGAAGATGGAAAAAGGCTGTTTTTGTGATATTTAAAATGTGATTTTCAAAAGACAAGTTACTGTCTAATATTACGCCCAGGTCTTTTACTGCTGAGCTCATAGTAACAGTACATCCTTCTAAGCGCAGGCTGAATTGTGAAAGCTGTTGTGTGCTGGTTTTTGGGCCAATAAGTAATATCTCTGTCTTATCTGAATTTAATAAAAGAAATTTATTGGTCATCCAATCTTGTATGTCCTGGACACACTCAGTTAATCTAGACAACTTAGGTATTTCGTCTGGATTAGTTGAGATATATAATTGGGTATCATCAGCATAACAATGGAAACTAATCCCATGTCTTCTAATGATGTTACCCAAGGGAAGCATGTATATTGAGAACAACAGAGGTCCTAAAACTGACCCTTGTGGGACCCCATATTTCACTGGCATTACACCAGACGGTTCTCCATTTAGATCTACAAAATGGTAGCGATCAGACAGGTAAGATCTAAACCATTTTAATGCCTGTCCCTGAATACCTATATAATTTTGTAAGCGATCTATGAGAATATTATGATCTATAGTGTCGAATGCAGCACTAAGATCGAGCAGGACTAGCAATGAGATGCAGCCTTGGTCTGAAGCTAAAAACAAGTCGTTTGTAATCTTAACTAGTGCAGTTTCTGTGCTATGATGGGGCCTGAAACCTGACTGAAATTCTTCAAGGATGTTGTTATCCTGCAAGAATGTGCAAATTTGAGCTGATACTACTTTTTCTAGTATTTTTTATATGAACGGAAGGTTTGAAATCGGTCTGTAATTTGTTATTTCATTCGCGTCCAAATTAGATTTTTTAAGAAGCGGCTTAATAACTGCTAACTTGAAAGGTTTAGGGACCTAGATGTAATGAAGAATTAATAATGTTTAGAAGTGGTTCTCCAACCGTAAGCATCACTTCTTTTAAAAATCTGGTTGGGATTGGGTCTAACAGGCACGTTGTTGATTTAGCCGAGGTGATGAGTTTATACAGCTCTTCCTGTCCTATACCTGTAAAGCACTGAAAATCTAAATGTGAAGCTATAGGCTGAACTGGATCGTGAGATACTATTAGAGGTTGAACCTCCATTATTTTCTTCCTGATATTATTGATTTTTTCATTAAAGAAGTCCATAAAGTCTTCACTTCTAAACTGTGATGGGATACTCTCTGCGGGCATCTTAGGTTTTGTTAGGCGAGCCACTGTACTAAATAAGAACCTGGGATTGTTTTGGTTTCTTGCTATCAGTTGGCTAAGATGCTCAGTCCTAGCAGTTTTTAGAGCCTGTCTATAGCTGCACATACTGTCTTTATACGCAATTCGAAAAACTTCTAATTTAGTTTTCCTCCATTTCCGCTCGAGGTTACGGGTTGCTCTCTTTAGGGCGCGAGTATGACTGTTGTACCATGGTGCAAATGTTTTATCTAAGAATAGTGCCCATGCTGCTAGTCACTTCATCTAGATCATCTGCATTTAGGGGTCTAATAAGAAATTGGAACAGATCCGGCAGATTACTTGTGAATCTGTCTTTAGTAGTGGGATTCATATTTCTAACAGATTGATAACGTGGGGAGACACAGCTAATCTGTTCTACGGGTAGAGTATATGTCAGGAGGTGATGATCTGTGATATCATCACTTTGAGGTATGATCTCTATATTAGAGACATCTATACCATGGGATATAATTACAGTGGTGTGAAAAACTATTTGCCCCTTCCTGATTTCTTAGTCTTTTGCATGTTTGTCACACTTAAATGTTTCTGCTCATCAAAAACCGTTAACTATTAGTCAAAGATAACATAATTGAACGCAAAATGCAGTTTTTAAATGACGGTGTACGTTATTAATGGAGAAAAAAAAACTCCAAATCTACATGGCCCTGTGTGAAAAAGTGATTGCCCCCCTTGTTAAAAAAAAACTTAACTGTGGTTTATCACACCTGAGTTCAATTTCTGTAGTCACCTCCAGGCCTGATTACTGCCACACCTGTTTCAATCAAGAAATCACTTAAATAGGAGCTACCTGACACAGAGAAGTAGACCAAAAGCACCTCAAAAGCTAGACATCATGCCAAGATCCAAAGAAATTCAGGAACAAATGAGAACAAAAGTAATTGAGATCTATCAGTCTATCAGATCTAATTGAGATCTATCAGATCGGAGTGACGTCACTTCCTCCGTACGAGGACGCTGAGAAGCTGCTTTTTTCCGAGCTCCACCATACTGACCAACTTTTAAACTTTTTCGTCCCCTTACGAAGAGTGTACATAAAACGGATAAGTATCTTATAATATATTTACTCGAAACGCGTGTTATATCGTTAACTTTTAATTGTTTTGCAGCACACCGCTTTTAGCCGACATTAGCATCGCTAATTAGCATTAGCATCGCTAGCCCAGCTATCACGTTTGTTTGTTTGTTTGTAAAGCTTGTTTTCGCTTCCTCACACCGATTATTTTCCGTGTTTAGACACCATGTCGGTTGTGATTCTGCCTCTGAGTGCAGGTGAGGAGACATTGGAGCTGCACTCGGTGGATTTGGAGGTGGAGGCCGTGGAGAAGCTGATCCGTGAGCTACAGGTGAAGCTGGCCCGGTTACAGCAGCGGAAAGCCACGCTTGAATCGACGCAGACCGACGCTCATCTGTCCCATCTGTCCCATTCTCGGCGTGAGAATTCTCCTACAACCTCAACCCCGCGTGTTTCTCTGCCCAGGTCCAACACACCAAGGACGCAGCCCGCCCAGTGTTCCTACACCCCGGCGCCAGGATACCACGGACCCTGGATACAGGAGCGGCGGAAGAAGCACGCCAAGCCCCGGGCGAGGACCTCTCCCCCTCCACCACCACCACCCGTCTTCGACATCTCGACCCAAAACCGCTTCGCTCCTGTCCGCGAGACGGCACAAGACGTCCTGGTCATCG
This sequence comes from Channallabes apus, assembly GCA_030522415.1. NCBI lineage: Eukaryota > Metazoa > Chordata > Actinopteri > Siluriformes > Clariidae > Channallabes > Channallabes apus. The sequence goes on from CM060111.1 coordinate 40,749,989, forward strand.
GAGACTCCATCGTTCGTCACGTGCGTGCTACCACGGCTAAAGGTAAGGTGCACACACGCTGTTTACCTGGTGCACGTGTTCTTGATGTTGCTGCACAGGTGCCTGCTGCCCTGAGGAAGAACATTGGAGCTGTGGTTCTTCATGCCGGCACGAACGACACCAGGCTGAGGCAGACGGAGATCCTAAAGAAGGACTTCAGGAGCCTGGTCGAGAAGGTCCGCAGCACATCACCCACGACAAGGATCATCGTATCTGGACCGCTTCCCACATTTCAGCGAGGAATCGAGAAGTTCAGTAGATTATTTGCTTTTAATGAATGGTTACAATCTTGGTGTCAACAACAGAAATTACGCTTTGTTGATAACTGGAATGTTTTCTGGGAGCGTCCTAGGCTCTATCACACCGATGGCCTACACCCTAGCAGAGCTGGAGCAGCGGTCCTCTCTGACAACATCTCCAGAACACTACGAACCATCTGACTGGCGGTAAGTCATACTGTAGATTCCAAACATATTAGACACATCACAACTCAACGTAGTGATAGACGAACACACATAGCTTGTCCTATAGAAACTGTGTCTGTTCCCCGAATACTGAGAAAAAAGAATAAATTTGTTAAATTTGCCCGAAACAATCTGATAACCATAAAACCAGAAAAAGGCAAAATAAGTAGTCAAAATCCACCTCTAAAGTTTGGACTACTCAACATTAGATCCCTTGCGCCTAAAGCACTTATTGTTAATGAAATTATCTCAGATTATTGCCTTGACGCACTCTGTCTCACTGAAACCTGGCTTAAACCAAATGAATATTTTGGTCTGAATGAGTCTACTCCGTCAGGATATTTCTATAAGCACGAGCCCCGTCTAATTGGTCGCGGTGGTGGTGTCGCCACTATCTACAATGATGTACTCACTGTTACCCAGAAAATAAGGCCCAGGTTTAATTCATTTGAAGTGCTTATCATTAATGTTGCACTAAATGAAATACTTAATAAACCCTTGCTATATTTTACCCTGGCCACCGTGTACAGACCCCCGGGGCCATATGGCGATTTTCTTAAAGAATTTGGACATCTGCTATCAGACCTATTGGTTAACTCTGACAAAGTATTGATAGTAGGAGACTTTAACATTCATGTAGATGATGCTAACGACACTTTAGCACTCACATTTATGGATTTATTAAATTCCTTTGGGGTTAAGCAAAATATAATTGGAGCAACTCACCGCTTTAATCATACGCTAGATTTAATTATATCCCATGGTATAGATGTCTCTAATATAGAGATCATACCTCAAAGTGATGATATCACAGATCATCACCTCCTGACATATACTCTACCCGTAGAACAGATTAGCTGTGTCTCCCCACGTTATCAATCTGTTAGAAATATGAATCCCACCACTAAAGACAGATTCACAAGTAATCTGCCGGATCTGTCCCAATTTCTTATTAGACCCCTAAATGCAGATGATCTAGATGAAGTGACTAGCAGCATGGGCACTATTTTTACCAGTACATTAGACACTGTTGCTCCCATCAGATTAAAAAAAGTCAGAGATAAAACATTGGCACCGTGGTACAACAGTCATACTCGCGCCCTAAAGAGAGCAACCCGTAACCTCGAGCGAAAATGGAGGAAAACTAAATTAGAAGTCTTTCGAATTGCATATAAAGACAGTATGTGCAGCTATAGACAGGCTCTAAAAACTGCTAGGACCGAGCATCTTAGCCAACTGATAGCAAGAAACCAAAACAATCCCAGGTTCTTATTTAGTACAGTGGCTCGCCTAACAAAACCTAAGATGCCCGCAGAGAGTATCCCATCACAGTTTAGAAGTGAAGACTTTATGGACTTCTTTAATGAAAAAATCAATAATATCAGGAAGAAAATAATGGAGGTTCAACCTCTAATAGTATCTCACGATCCAGTTCAGCCTATAGCTTCACATTTAGATTTTCACTGCTTTACAGGTATAGGACAGGAAGAGCTGTATAAACTCATCACCTCGGCTAAATCAACAACGTGCCTGTTAGACCCAATCCCAACCAGATTTTTAAAAGAAGTGATGCTTACGGTTGGAGAGCCACTCCTAAACATTATTAATTCTTCATTACATCTAGGTCACGTCCCTAAACCTTTCAAGTTAGCAGTTATTAAGCCGCTTCTTAAAAAATCTAATTTAGACGCGAATGAAATAAAAAATTACAGACCGATTTCAAACCTCCCGTTCATATCAAAAATACTAGAAAAAGTAGTATCAGCTCAAATTTGCACATTCTTGCAGGATAACAACATCCTTGAAGAATTTCAGTCAGGTTTCAGGCCCCATCATAGCACAGAAACTGCACTAGTTAAGATTACAAATGACTTGTTTTTAGCTTCAGACCAAGGCTGCATCTCATTGCTAGTCCTGCTTGATCTTAGTGCTGCATTCGACACTATAGATCATAATATTCTCATAGATCGCTTACAAAATTATATAGGTATTCAGGGACAGGCATTAAAATGGTTTAGATCTTACCTGTCTGATCGCTACCATTTTGTAGATCTAAATGGAGAACCGTCTGGTATAATGCCAGTGAAATATGGGGTCCCACAAGGGTCAGTTTTAGGACCTCTGTTGTTCTCAATATACATGCTTCCCTTGGGTAACATCATTAGAAGACATGGGATTAGTTTCCATTGTTATGCTGATGATACCCAATTATATATCTCAACTAAACCAGACGAAATACCTAAGCTGTCTAGATTAACTGAGTGTGTCCAGGACATAAAAGATTGGATGACCAATAACTTTCTTTTATTAAATTCAGATAAGACAGAGATATTACTTATTGGCCCAAAAACCAGCACACAACAGCTTTCACAATTCAGCTTGCGCTTAGAAGGATGTACTGTTATTACCAGCTCAGCAGTAAAAGATCTGGGAGTAATATTAGACAGTAACTTGTCTTTTGAAAATCACATTTCAAATATCACAAAAACAGCCTTTTTCCATCTTCGAAATATTGCTAAACTTAGGAACATCTTATCCGTATCTGATGCAGAAAAACTAGTTCATGCATTCATGACCTCCAGACTGGACTATTGTAATGCATTACTAGGTGGTTGTCCTGCATCCTCAATAAACAAGCTTCAGTTAATCCAAAATGCAGCTGCCAGGGTTCTCACTAGATCCAGAAAATATGATCATATAACCCCAATATTATCATCCCTGCACTGGCTACCTGTTCAGTTTAGAATAAATTACAAAATAGTATTACTTACATACAAGGCCTTAAATGGTTTAGCTCCCACATACCTAACCAGTCTTCTGATACGCTACAATCCACCACACCACAAATTTCAAAATCTACAAAAGGGGGTAGGGCTTTTTCATATTTAGCTCCAAAGCTTTGGAATAGCCTTCCAGACAGTGTTCGGGGAGCAGACACGGTTTCTCAGTTCAAAAGTAGACTCAAGACGCATCTTTTTAATCTGGCATACACATAACTCATCCCAGTACTCATACTCCAGTACACCTATACCGAATGGCAACTACGCTAATTCTCCCCATCTGTTCTGTATTTCTCTACCCATCCCGAGGCATCGGGAGATTTTGCCAGCTTCAGTAGACAAAGGCCGACCCTGCGAGGTTCCTGAGGCATCCAGAGAAGGACCAGCTCCAGCTGGATTCAGCTTTATGATGGTTGGAGCTACACATGCTGCTCCTGTGCTTCCAGTGATCCAGACCTCATCTGCCCTCTGCACCTACTGACTCGTCCCTATGCTGAACTGGTCTTCATGTCAATTTAAATAATTTCTGTCATATTGAATTTTCACCTGCACAACACACAAGATGTTATATTTCTATCTGTTATCGCCCAAATGAGGATGGGTTCCCTGTTGAGTCTGGTTCCTCTCAAGGTTTCTTCCTATTGCCATCTCAGGGAGTTTTTCCTTGCCACCGTCGCCGTCACCCTTGGCTTGCTCATCAGAGAAATTTCATTCATTCGTCTCATTATTATCTGCACATTTTTCTCACACATCCACACTTCCAATTATTTTCTTTTCTATAATTATTATTATTATTTGTTTTTATTTATTTATTTTCTATTATAATTTTATTTATTTATTTATTATTTTATATATAATTATTCTATATACAGTTTTTTTTTGTTAAATTTCTTTAATTTTTGTGAAGCTGCTTTGAGACAATGACCATTGTTAAAAGCGCTATATAAATAAAATTGAATTGAATTGAATTGAATATCAGTCTGGTAAAGGTTATAAAGCCGTTTCTAAAGCTTTGGGACTCCAGCGAACCACAGTGAGAGCCATTATCCACAAATGGCAAAAATATGGAACAGTGGTGAACCTTCCCAGGAGTGGCCGGCCGACCAAAATTACCCCAAAAGCGCAGAGACGACTCATCCGAGAGGCCACAAAAGACCCCAGGACAACATCTAAAGAACTGCAGGCCTCACTTGCCTCAATTAAGGTCAGTGTTCACGACTCCACCATAAGAAAGAGACTGGGCAAAAACGGCCTGCATGGCAGATTTCCAAGGCCAAAACACTTTTAAGCAAAAAGAACATTAAGGCTCGTCTCAATTTTGCTAAAAAACATCTCAATGATTGCCAAGACTTTTGGGAAAATACCTTGTGGACCGACGAGACAAAAGTTGAACTTTTTGGGAGGTGCGTGTCCCGTTACATCTGGCGTAAAAGTAACACAGCATTTCAGAAAAAGAACATCATACCAACAGTAAAATATGGTGGTGGTAGTGTGATGGTCTGGGGTTGTTTTGCTGCTTCAGGACCTGGAAGGCTTGCTGTGATAGATGGAACCATGAATTCTACTGTCTACCAAAAAATCCTGAAGGAGAATGTCTGGCCATCTGTTCGTCAACTCAAGCTGAAGCGATCTTGGGTGCTGCAGCAGGACAATGACCCAAAACACACCAGCAAATCCACCTCTGAATGGCTGAAGAAAAACAAAATGAAGACTTTGGAGTGGCCTAGTCAAAGTCCTGACCTGAATCCTATTGAGATGTTGTGGCATGACCTGAAAAAGGCGGTTCATGCTAGAAAACCCTCAAATAAAGCTGAATTACAACAATTCTGCAAAGATGAGTGGGCCAAAATTCCTCCAGACCGCTGTAAAAGACTCGTTGCAAGTTATCACAAACGCTTGATTGCAGTTATTGCTGCTAAGGGTGGCCCAACCAGTTATTAGGTTCAGGGGGCAATTACTTTTTCACACAGGGCCAATGTAGGTTTGGATTTTTTTTTTCTCCCTAAATAATAAAACCCCATTTAAAAACTGCATTTTGTGTTTACTTGTGTTATCTTTGACTAATAGTTAAATGTGTTTGATGATCAGAAACATTTTGTGTGACAAACATGCAAAAGAATAAGAAATCAGGAGGGGGGCAAATAGTTTTTCACACCACTGTAAATCTAGCGTATGATTAAAGCGGTGAGTTGCTCCAATTATATTTTGCTTAACCCCAAAGGAATTTAGTAAGTCCATAAATGTGAGTGCTAAAGCGTCGTTAGCATCATCTACATGAATGTTAAAGTCTCCTACTATCAACACTTTGTCAGAGTTAACCAATAGGTCTGATAGCAGATGTCCAAATTCTTTAAGAAAATCGCCATACAGGTATGGCCCCGGGGGTCTGTACACGGTGGCCAGGGTAAAATATAGCAAGGGTTTATTACGTATTTCATTTAGTGCAACATTAATGATAAGCACTTCAAATGAGTTAAACCTGGGCCTTATTTTCTGGGTAACAATGTAGTACATCATTGCAGATAGTGGCGACACCACCACCGCGACCAATTAGACGGGGCTCGTGCTTATAGAAATATCCTGACGGAGTAGACTCATTCAGACCAAAATATTCATTTGGTTTAAGCCAGGTTTCGGTGAGACAGAGTGCGTCAAGGCAATAATCTGAGATAATTTCATTAACAATAAGTGCTTTAGGCGCAAGGGATCTAATGTTGAGTAGTCCAAACTTTAGAGGTGGATTGTGACTACTTATTTTGCCTTTTTCTGGTTTTCTGGTTATCAGATTGTTTCGGGCAAATTTAACAAATGTATTATTTTTTTCTCAGTATTCGGGGAACAGACACAGTTTCTATAGGACAAGCTATGTGTGTGCGTCTATCACTACGGTGAGTTGTGATGTGGCTAATATGTTTGGAATCTACAGTATGACTTACCGCCAGTCAGATGGTTCGTAGTGTTCTGGAGATGTTGTCAGAGAGGACCGCTGCTCCAGCTCTGCTAGGGTGTAGGCCATCGGTGTGATAGAGCCTAGGACGCTCCCAGAAAACATTCCAGTTATCAACAAAGCGTAATTTCTGTTGTTGACACCAAGATTGTAACCATTCATTAAAGGCAAATAATCTACTGAACTTCTCGATTCCTCGCTGAAATGTGGGAAGCGGTCCAGATACGATGATCCTTGTCGTGGGTGATGTGCTGCGGACCTTCTCGACCAGGCTCCTGAAGTCCTTCTTTAGGATCTCCGTCTGCCTCAGCCTGGTGTCGTTCGTGCCGGCATGAAGGACCACAGCTCCAATGTTCTTCCTCAGAGCAGCAGGCACCTGTGCAGCAACATCAAGAACACGTGCACCAGGTAAACAGCGAGTGTACGCCTTACCTTTAGCCGTGGTAGCACGCACGTGACGAACGATGGAGTCTCCGATGACCAGGACGTCGTGTGCCGTCTCACGGAGAGGAGCGAAGCGGTTTCGGGTTGAGATGTCGAAGACGGGTGGTGGCGGAGGGGGAGAGGTCCTCGCCCGGGGCTTGGCGTGCTTCTTCCGCTGCTGCTGTATCCAGGGTCCGTGGTATCCCGGCGCCGGGGTGTAGGAAAACTGGGCGGGCTGCGTTCTTGGTGTGTTGGACCTGGGCAGAGAAACACGCGGGGTTGAGGTTGTCGGAGAGATTGTGTCACGCCGAGAATTTACCTGAGACAGGTGAGCGTCGGTCCGTGACGATTCCAGCGTGGCTTTCCGCTGCTGTAGCCGGGCCAGCTTCACCTGTAGCTCACGGATCAGCTTCTCCACGGCCTCCAGCTCCAAATCCACCGAGTGCAGCTCCAATGTCTCCTCACCTGCACTCAGAGGCAGAATCACAACCGACATGGTGTCTAAACACGGAAAATAATCGGTGTGAAGAAGCGAAAACAAACTTTACAAACAAACGTGATAGCCGGGCTAACGGGCTAGCGATGCTAATGCTAATTAGCGATGCTAATGCCGGCTAAAAGCGGTGTGCTGCAAAACAATTAAAACTTAACGATATAACACGCGTTTCGAGTAAATATATTATAAGATACTTATCCGTTTTATGTACAACGTAAGGGGACGAAAAAGTTTAAAAGTTGGTCAGTATGGCGGAGCTCGGAAAAAAGCAGCGTCTCAGCGTCCTCGTACAATATATATACTGTATATGTATGTATACTGTATATGTGTATGTATATATTTATATATGTTTTGTTTTTGTTTGTTTGCTTTTTGTTTTTTGTATTTTTCCAAGCTGTTTTTATTTTTTCGCAAGCGTTTTTGTTTCTTGTTTTGTTTAGGTTTTTCTAAAGATTTGAAATCAAGCTGTTGAAAGGCAAAGTGACCTACTGTAAGTGTATGTAAACATCTGACACACTAGAATTGTACTTGTCATGCATAAAGTACTGTAGATGTCATTACTGACTTTTGCCAAATCTATAGTTTGTTAACGTGACATCGGTGGAATGGTTAAAAAGTGGTTAAATAAAATCATTTTAATGACTTAATGACAACATAAGTGTATGTAAACTTCTGGCTTCAGCTGTATGTACGCAGTTATTTGGTAGAAGATTCAAGAGATTTTATTTCCATTTTGTACACATACAGTACCAACAATATGGCTGTGTTAGATTTGTTTTTCAGAAGCTCAAAGGAGTCAGTAATTTAAAAAAAAAAACTAAAAACAAGAAAGAGAGAAAAAAAAGAAGAAGAAACATATAATATGTTCAATGGTACAGTATATTTGAAACATGATCCCCAGAACTATTGTACTTCTTCAGATTTTCAAATTGTACTTTTTCTTGAAGGTTTGGTGTACAGTACATGTAATATCACAGTTTTTACTGTACTGTATATTGCTCTTTGAAAACATGTAAGATGAAGAATTGTAACTCATGTTTCTTTATCCCAGATACTGTTTACAGTATCACTGAACACTGATTACAGCAGAAGAAGCTGTTATAGAAACGTGTTTTGGATGTGTACTAAATCGTTTGGGAACGCTTATACAAGGGAAAAGTTTATACGGTATTATGCACTATACTCATACTCCACTGCATGTCATTGCATGATAAAAAAATGTCTTGCAATTAAAAAAAAAAAAAGATTTTTTGTCTGAAGTTGTTAGAGCTTTAAACGTTAAAATGTTTGTCTTTCTTTCTTTCTTTCTTTCTTTTTTTTAAGCATACTTCTGCTTACTCAATGTTGCACAGCCCCACCTACAAAACTTTCCACCAGCCCCCCCACTGGTATCAACATTTGGCTATACATACCAAGACCTGGTGCTAAATGCTGCAAGCTGATAATCACACATGGACACAACAATCCGTCGTCATAAACAGCCAATTACATGCATTTATTTTTAATTATGAAAAAAAGAGCCATGATTTCACTCTGGAATTACATTACACATTGGAGTTGTACAGAGCCGTGTGTCTAGATAGTAAGACCTGTGTGATGTGGCCAAGTATGAAGTGATGGTATTCTTAGCATATTGAAGTTTGACATTTTGATATAAGAGCACATCCTACAGTAGGCGGCACAGTGGCTTATCGGATCGGATCGTGTGATGAAACTTTGTATGAAGCAGAGCTGCTGTTACCGCCAATCATATTGATGCTATGCTCAAGAAATCTTCCAACTATTACAATTTAGAATTGATGATAGTTATAGATATAGATATTAAATATTGTGGCATGCTTGAAACTTTTTTTCCCCTAACCCTTGGTCCTGAACGACCCCCTGCCCAGCACATGTCAGTTATTTTCTCCGCTTAGGGCAGACTATTTAACTATGCCACTAATTAACAACTGTTTGTGAACTGAAATGGATGTAATAGAGGGAAAATAGGAAAACATGCATTGCAGGGGGCCTCCATCCAGTCGAAAACCAAATATTTAAACAGCAATTTTCTCAGAACAGCCTTTTTTTTTCTCTTTTTATGAACTTAAATAAGGTGAAAAGGCACAGTGTGTCATTTTTATAGAGAAGCTGGAAAGCATCCTGGAAATTCCTCTCTGCTCAGGAGTCTCATGTGAAAATGGACTTTCGGGAAGTTGAAATTGAATTTCGAACCAAAATGTTAAATAAATATCTCATTATTCAGAAGGCTTCATGATATCAACAATAGCCCTGCTTTTACATTGATAGATTGTACAAGTGGCTGGAAGATCTCCCAGGAATGCAGCTACTTAAACCCTTATCAAGGCCCCTGTTTTAGGGCCCGCCGACTCTCCTTTTTAGGGGGCTGAGAGAGGTGATGAGTTCTTTTTATAAAAAGACCAGTGATAAGGTGAGCTATACATAAAGCCCCTATCAGCTCCCACTGACCCTGGCACACACACACACACACACACGCACACGCATACAGTACAGAGCTACAAGAAGCTAGCAGACATGGTGAGTAAGCATCATTTTCACTAGGTTAGCATGCAGTATAATTTCACTTCATCATATATGATAACGGAAAAGAATAAGGCAGCAATAAACAAATATAAGAAAAAATGGTATTTCTGCTGTGCATTGTTTTAATAGATCTATACTAATTAGAATTAGCATGACATTTATGCTTTAAATCTTTTTTTTTTTTTTTTAATCCACCAGGCGAGTAAAAAAACAGCAGCGAAGAGAAAGAACACGCAGCGGGCCTCCTCTAACGTGTTCTCCATGTTTGAGCAATCGCAGATTCAGGAGTTCAAAGAGGTAACGCATCTTGACTCTATGTGTTATCTCTATTATGTACTATATTATTTTATTTTTATTGTTCAATATAAACGATTTATTGAAATATCATCATGGTTTCATTTAAAGGCTTTTGGCTGCATCGATCAGGACCGGGATGGTGTCATTAAAAAATCTGACCTAAAGGAAACGTATGCACAGTTAGGTATGATTGCATACTTTTGTAATGTTTATTTATTTATTCATTTATTTATTATTTCTTTTTTTATTTCTTTTAATTTTATTAAAGGTACTAATCACTATTTTTTTTTTTTTTTACATTATGTGTTAAGCCAGGGTAATTTATGGCAGCTGTTAATAAGACATTCAGTATTTGTGAAATGCTCTGTAAAGAAAGAACAAACTAATTACTTGGACAACCACAGATCAATATGCAGTCGTAAAAAAATATGTCATAAAAAATGTGTCTACTTGTATTTTTTTTTTTCTAAGGAAAACTGAATGTAAGTGATGAGGAACTGGAGGCCATGTTGGCAGAGGGTAAAGGCCCCATCAACTTTACTGTCTTCCTCTCGCTTTTTGGAGAAAAACTCAATGGTATGAAAAAAAAAATTTAATATTTAAAAAAAATGATGTTAAAGTAAAGTGATATTAAAATAAGGAATAACAAAATAACATGACAGACTGTGCTGTTATACATGCTGTTCTACTATATAACAACTTGTTACAGCCCAAACTGCAGTTATGTGAAATTAATGCACACTGTCTGATTTTTTTTTTTTTACTTTCATTTCACACATCCTACTGTACACACACATGACCTTGATTTAAATCTAACTCATGCAGAACTGCTCACTTAAATTCTCTATTATTATTATTATTATTATTATTATTATTATTATGCCATATAATTGACCATTTGGACTCGTCTAGACCTGACCGGTGTTTCTCCTTCCAGGCACAGACCCGGAGGACACCATTCTCAACGCTTTCAAACTGTTCGACCCTGAGACCACTGGCTTTGTCAAGAAGGATGAGTGAGTGTTCAAGGCACAGATTTCCTGTTTAAAAGGGGAAAAATGCTGACAAGGTCAGGAATTGACGAGGAATAATTTCTCCCTTTTCAGGTTCAGAAGGCTTCTAATGAACCAGGCGGACAAGTTCACAGCAGACGAGGTGTGTGTGTGCACTGTTTGCTCACCATCATTGTTTTATAGCATGCTTTCAAGGTATAGGAATATGGAATATGGTATACTTGTTAGTGATTGAGGCAAACAATTTGAGTAGCTAGCAAGAAGTTATTAAGTCCAATATGATGGTTAGAAAAAGACAAAATTTAAAATAACAAATATTTTTTTCAGATGTTGGTGAATAAGTTTGCAAAGGCAAAAACGTGATATTTTTTGCCTAGGTGAAAAAGTTCGCCTAGGTGAAAAAGTGAATTTTCAAATCATATCATATAACACCATTTTTATAATACTTAATACTTAACAATACTTAATGATTTTTATCTCCAGATCTGTGCTTTTTTTTTGTTTATATGCATACACATTTAGATTTTTATCAGATTTGATCAGAAACATATTTGCTAAATACAATTTCATGCCCTTTAATGTACAGTAGTGTCCGTATTGAAATCCAATCTTTCAATGATTTTGATTGTCATTCAAATTTTAAATGAATAGACATAAACATGAAAAAGTGTATTATTCTAAAAAGAAAAATTGTTAAGACATGGCAACCTGAATTTGACATGGTTACGGACACTACAGATTTTTTTTTTGCTTTTTCAGCTTTTACCATAAACCATGTGCTTCTAAAATACAACACTCATAAAGAAATATTAATAACTTACATTTTGCATAAATTATTATTGTTTGAAGTGAGACACTTTAATGCTGAAAAATTACCATTTTGGGGGCACTTATGTAGAAAATCATCTTTCTAGCCGTTAGCAACTTTGCATTTTTCACGAAGCATGATTGGTGACTTCCATGTTGTATAAACTTTAAAAGTGACTTCTTTGGCTCACACATTTCTTTTATTATATATATAAAACATAAAAAATTTAATCGGCACCAGTACTGTACTATATAATACAGTATGCAAAAAATCTCCCTGTGTCGTCAGATAATCAACTTTAGTTGGTAATGGATTATTAAATCTTCACTTTCGACCAAGTAGTGAAGATAATTTTCAGCTTTCATGTCCATTTTTTCTCAAAATTGGAAACATTTGCTCTCTTTTGAATGAAAGCTACTGTATAGCTAAAAGAGTTTCAGGAAATCTTAATGCAAACTTTTTAAAAACACGCACTACCCTTATTTTTGCATTGTGTATTTTATACATTTGATTATTATAAACTCAATTGAAAAATACAGTAAGCATTCTGGCATGAATGTTATTACATGAATAGTTATCTCCTCAGACACTGTGGTTGCTGGCTTTATGCTGGAGTCATGCCAAGCCTTTCTATGTCCAAAATCATGGTTTACATAAAAAAAAAAAATTTTTAAAAGAAAAAGAGCCTATCTACGTATAAAGGGAGCATGACTGGAAAATGATGTCTTATTAAGGTGTCACTCTTACTGTAGGTGTCACTAGTGATTGATGACTTCATTGATGCCTGCAGTTTGATATACTTTATCAAAAACTAAAGATATGCTGATTGATTTCAGGAGAAAAACTTATAAAGTCGCTTTAATTAAGGATCAGACCCCTAAGCGTGGGCGTTAACCCCTTGGGACTATTATTGATGCAAAACTGAACTTTAAAGCTAATTGTGAAGCTGTGTGTAAAAAGGATAACCAACGCTTGCATTGTCACGCTTTCATACTGTATCATTTTATTGAATCATTTATTTATTTATTTATTTATTTTTTGTCAGGAACAGATTCTCAGGTATAAATAAATCAACCTAACCCAACGTATATCATCTTCATGACTTGTCCAGGTGGAGCAGGCTTTTTCCTTGGCCCCGATCGACGTGTCCGGGAATATCGACTACAAATCTCTTTGTTACATCATCACGCACGGGGATGAGAAAGAGGAGTCGTAAAGGAAATACAAATCAGATCCCCTGGAACTTCAATCAATCATCATCATCATCATCATCATCATCATTAAATGAATGATTATTATTCAACTTCCAACTCTTCAGTCTTGTCTTTACTCATCCCATCTGTACTTTATATGGAAAAACTACAGACGATCATTTTGTCTTTTAATTCAGTCCGAAATTCTATTCTATCAATAAATGTTGAGCAAATACATATGCTTGTATACTTTCCTGAGTTATTCAAACAAAGTTATCATAAAGTGATCACATCTATTTTCGGTGGTACGGTGGTTAGCACTGTCACCTTGCATCTCTTCGGGTCTGTGTGCATGGGGTTTGCATGTTCTCCCCATGTTTGGTGGGTTTCCTCCAGGTACTCTGGTTTCGTGTGAGTGGTGTGTTTGTGTATATGTGTGTGCCCTGCGATTGATTGGCAACTCACCCAGGGTGTATCTCACCTCGTCTTGCCCTAAGTCTCCTGGGATCAGCTCTAGGCCCCCTTTGACTCTGTATACAGGATAAAGTGGTATAGACGGTGAATGATTTCTAGAATAATGTATTATACAACAGTTCCAAACTACTAATTTGATTGGTTGAGCTACTTTATAAAAAATTATAACCACACTGGAGCATCTTGCTACTCATCAGTGTTTGCCGCATAAACTTCCACTTCAGTTTTTCATTATGGTTATTGACATCTTTAGTGGACATGGCAAATCTACCTTTATAATGAATCTAATTTTGGACATAAATGATAAAAGTTTGTCGCATGAAAATGAAAAGAGAGGAGAGAAGCCAGTTTCGACAGAAGCACCATTAATATCAATGTACAAATTATTGTGAGCAAGCTAGCTCACATTCTTAAAATCTTCTTCAGGCTCTATTTCTGACAGGGGAACAAAAATTAAACAGCATTTGGTATTTTTGCATCCTAAATCAACTGCCTTTGTGCCTATGCTGAATCACAGCCATGCATTTATTTCGTAGAATTCCACTCCTGCGGTTGCAACGTTGATTAATCAGCATTGTTGTGTGGATTTGTGTATGCATGGTGCCAAAGAAAAACAATCCAGCCCTAATTATTCCAATATTTTTCTGGTTTTGCAGCTCCAAGTTGAACACAAATAACATGAATATTTTAGTGAGACAATAATTTTTAACAAAGGACGCAACGGCCCATCTTACATTTGCTATAAAATTTACACATTAGAGAATGTGTGAATCTTTGTGAGTCTAAAATGCAGAATAACTGGTTAAACTCAGCATCACTTGATTTGATTTATATTACTGAAATTTTTAATATTTGCAGTGCTAATTATGGCATCAATTGTTATGTAGTAATAATAATAATAGCCCTGGTGTAATTTCTTAAGCTTGAAGCTCAAGTGAAAAATTAATGAAGCAACATTTTTTAATTTGATGTTTTAAACTTGACCCATTACATCTGAGGGACTTGTGGAAAAAGAAAATCATGTAAATCTGACTTTAATTCTTCATAATTCATTCTGATATCCACTAGATGGCAGCAAAAACATTTGCATCAACTGTAAAGTAGATTTATGTTAGCTATTAGTGTTCTAATATCTGAACAAATCAGAACATGCAACATGCTTCTTTTGCTGTTGAACTTGTCTCTTCAAAGTATAAAATAACATGTATGTTAAAAAAAAATAAAACTAGAAAAACATCCTCTCCACCCTAATCAATAGACAAACGGAAGAAGCGCCGTACTACGCACGCGCAAATCTGTCAAATACTTTGGAATTTTGTTGGCACTGTTACTGTTTCCCACCCACATTCCGATAATCCCGCACTCTTCACTTTCGTATTGGTGATTGCGAACAGCCCGATCGGCGCCTGTTTGAAATGTCTTATTATTATCCAATCATTACGGAGAACTACGGGTTGTACGAGCCAATCGTAGAGCAGGAGGTGGGATATTACATAATGTGGGTGGGATGAGGATAACTCTTGTCGGGCTTAATGCGAATATGACAGTTCAGAGATATTTTCTCATAATGGGAGTTGTTTGTGGATTTATTTTATACTGACCACTGGAAGATTAAACTACTCTTTTTCTCGCCTCTAATCGCAGGACAGCTTTCGGTAACTATATGTGTTTGTTTTTCAGATGAGTAGAAAAGTTTGTGTTTTGTTAGTTGAATGAGACTAGTTAGCACGATATGCTAGCAGGTTCTCGAGCTTAACGCCTTCAGCTAGATAAAGTTAGCTAGAGGTGTGTTTATTGTGGTTAGGAGGTGATACCATGACAACGCATAAAAGGCGTTTATATCTGGCAAACTGTTGCAGGATTAATATTTACAGCTTTTTGTTATTACTTTTTAAATTATTATTCTAATTCTGTCGCTGTCAAGTGGAGTAATTTTAGCTAGCCGGCTAACGTTAACGTTACATTGAATGACAC
Organism: Channallabes apus; assembly: GCA_030522415.1. Classification (NCBI taxonomy): domain Eukaryota; kingdom Metazoa; phylum Chordata; class Actinopteri; order Siluriformes; family Clariidae; genus Channallabes; species Channallabes apus. The sequence continues at coordinate 40,765,441 of CM060111.1, forward strand.
GTCGCTATGCTAGTTCGTCTGGCTAGTTAGCTTGATGCTAAAAATCTGAAAAGAGAAGCAAAGATTCAAAGTAAACTTTAAATCAAGTGCTATTTAGTTTTTAACTGTATATGGATAACTTAAAAAGTGCAAAATGATTACCATTCTGGGTTTAAACATAACTTTTACTCTAGGTGTTTATGTAAATGTGCTTTAATAAATAGATAAATAAATATAAATACCCCTTGTTGATTAAATACTTTGTAGAAACAGTTGAAAGGTTAAAGATAAAAATAAGATGATCAGCTTATCACTGTTTGTTAATGTAATCAGTGAGTTCAGAATTCAAATTCACTTATATCTCTTTAGCGCTGTTATTTCAGTGATTAAAATCTTAAGTAATCCCAGTAAAAATACTAAGCTTAGATTTTCTAATTAATATCTATTGTTGCAGGTCTTTGTTTACATTGAGCAAATAGCTTATTTTAAAAAATAGCTTAAATAAAAATCTGGCACTAACTGTTCATAACATCGCTTGTTACTCAAAATTTTGAGTAAGTCTTTTAACTTCAGGCAGAACTTCAAAAGAATCATTAAATTCTATCCAGTGGTCGATTTAATACGCGCCCACAGTTTGACGATTGCGCAATACGCTGTAGGAACTTGTGGCCTAATGTGGCACATAAGATCTTATAACATCACTTCTACTCAAACTGAAAGAGCAGAGTTCTGACCAACGTACAGACAAAACCTTTCTTTTATCCATATCAATAATTATGTAGTTGTAAAAGTTAACTGTATTGTAAATCTTTCTCAAAACTTGTTTTTGTGGTTTTGTTTCCATAGCAACACAGCCAGCTTATGGACATCAGCCATGTACCAATGCAGTAGCATCCTTCCAGGTCATTTAGTCTGTGGATTTTAAAGCCACTATTTAAAAGTACAAAGCAAAAGTCGATGGCCTAAACTGCGTCCATAATGATGGCTGATGTTGAGAACGGCGACCAGACCTTCGATACGGTGAGTTTACAAACAGAGGGCAGTCGTTTTGGAGACGATGGAGAAAGCTCACTGGGCTCCGACTCCGAACTCAACGGCTTCCCGGGATCCAGAGAGACGGACAAGTACGGCTTTATCGGAGGAGCGCAGAAGTATACAGCTGAATCGTGAGTATGACCTGGCTCCTGGAGCATTAGGACAAAGATATGTTTATTTGAATAGTAAATTAATACCCATCATTTCACATTTGCATTTTGGAGTCTGAGTATGATCTGATAGTGGGAACAGGTATCACTGAATGAGCATGATAAGATCAAATTAGAATGTACTTTTTTACATGATTTAATGCTTGGACGCATTTATTCCTTATATCCATATAACTTTTTATGAGCACCTTGTTTAAATAATAAATGCCACTGTTACATAATCATTGTATCACACAAACCTTTGAGGTTGTGTCGAACTCAAAAGGTGGCCATGCAAATAAATAAAAGAATCTAAATCATATTCAGAACTTCTTCAATATTGATTCAATTAATATTCTAACATATCCTCATTTATTCTTTTCTTAATCACCAATATTATTTTTTTGACCTCTGGGTGTGCAAACTTTTGCTCTCAACTCAGTGTGTGTACCAGAAGCTCTTCCTCTGAAGCATCAGTGAATCAAAAAATCTCAAATTTAGATTCAAAAGACTTTCCATCATATTTATGCTCAATGCTTTTTTACTTATCTAAGCTTAATTCTCTCCCCTGAGGAAATGACCTTTCGGTTTTGTTTATCAGATGCAGGCGACTTTTTTGACTTTTTCACGTCAGTGTGCTCAGATCTTTCATTTTCTTTTCAGCATCCTGTGCCAGAAGGCCAGTGAGTATCCGTTCATCCAAATGTGCTAGCACGGCTATTTTTAAATCCTCTGAAAATTTGCATTTATTGGGAAATACACTGATGTGTTTAGATTCCTCTGGTGGTGAAAATAACAATCAATAGAAGTGGTCTGTTAGTTTTAGACAATATTAGTAGTGTAAGTCCCTCACTTTACACCACATATAAAGACACACATCTTTATATTTTATAACAACTTCAATCCACTAATACTCTGCTATGATTTGATACAGCAAGGATATGAGTCTCATCAGCAACAATATGACCCACAGAACCTCTTTAGGATCAGTATGATTTGATTTAGCACTGACTTGATTCAGTTTAGTGCAAACATGATTCACTTCAGCACAATATAAGTCAATTGAGCTTCAACATGGTTTGTTCCAACACCGTCATGATTGGATTCACCATAAAGTATGATTCAGTTCACTAGCGAAATAATCCGCTTTAGCACAGACATGAGTCAGTTTTGGACAGATACAGTATGATTCAGCTCAGCATCGCTATAATTTGCTTAAGTGCAAATATGATTCCATTCACCACCGGTCTGATTTGGCTCAGCACCGATATGATTCACTTTAGTACTTACCGATGTTTATTCATTAAGTTAGATTAAACATACATTGATGGATCTACAGTATGGGTGGCACAGTGGCGTAGTGGTTAGCAATGTGGCTTCATACACCCAGGGTCAAGGGTTCGATTCTGTGTGTGTGTGGAGTTTGCATGTCCTCTACATGCTTGGTTGGTTTTCTCCAGATACTCTGGTTTCCTCTTACTATCCAAAGACATGCATCCTGCCTTATACCATAAGTTTCCTGGGAGTAGTATCGAAAATGAATGAATGAATGTTATATCCTTGGTGTGAAAAAATCATTTTAAAGCACTTACCCAAGTTTATACTGGTACTACATTAGTTATCTCTACTTTTATTCTCTCTCCAAAGTGTTCTTGTCGTTCTACGGTTTAACTTAAACTTTGCTGACTCACTGCAGTGTGTCTGGGTCCCACCATGGCTACAACACGTGTCCTTTTCAGCATTTCTTTAGCAAAGATGCTATCAAAAGCTCTCTCTTTTGCATAAGAACCCATCCCATATTTATCTGTATATAGCACATTTGCTGTATTGCAGGTAAATAGTATGTCAATATTTGCATATATCAGTGCTTTTGTTGAATTTGTTGATCATGTAGTGTCCACAGCTTTGGTTTAATATCCAAGACTTTTTTTTTGTTTGTTTTTTTTCACGTTTTTGCACTACACAATAGTTTACTGTTGTCAGAGCTGTAATGATGGCGTGGTACTTGATAATGATCTTGACTGTGTGGTCGGTCAACATAGTGTGCATTCTCAGGACAAAACAAGTCACTGGATTGGGTTGAAAAATATGTCCGTTCTTTTGCAATGCCAGTCTGAAATATTTACCCAGTATCATCCTAACGTTTTGGTCAGTACACCGAGTTTTAATTTCATTTCAGGTTTCATGCAAGCCTTTACTTACTGGGTGAATGGCTTCATATATTTAGCATATTTGTTTGTAAATGTAAAGATCAAGATCAGTGCTTTCATTTCCTTATAAAAATCGCAGCGCATTAAGGAACAAGCACGCACTACCTTTTATGGAATTACCTTTTATTAATTAAATAAATATCTGTGATAAATTTTACTCTTGACATTTTCATAGGTTTGATTTGATGATGTTATTACAAAATTATACATGTATAGCTATTTTGGACCGTTGGATTATATAGGAAATTAAATTTCAACTCCTTAGATGAAGATCCAGATAACACCCAAATTTTTATTTAATTTCTCCCAACAAGTTACGTAGCTGCTTCTCTAAGTTAGCTAGCTAAGCATAACAATGGACGGAGAGATATATAGCAATTAAAACACACATCCACAATCACCAAGCTTTATTACGAACTTTATACAAATCCTGGCAGGGTTTTCCTTTGCCACAGTTTTTCATGTAATGGATTTCAAAAGTTGTTGGAAATGTTTATTTGACCTAACTGCTAGATGCAGTGCGATGTAATTTTTTCTTGTTTACTCTCATACTTCGAATCTCTCATTTTACCTCATCTGATTGGTGATCTACTGGATTCAGATCCAGTGACCGTGAAGGCCACTGAAAATCTGAAACCAGTTTTTTTTTGTGAGATGAGTACATTATCCTGTTGGAATCTTGATTGTTTGGTATTCAGAAGTTCAAAGTAGCAACAGAAGGCAGTTGACGTCTATGGATTCGGTCCTTTTAGTGCCAAATTCTGACCATATTTTGTGTGTGCTTCAGTGTAAAATGAGATCTGTCAGATCAGGCTATGGTTTCCATTCTTTAGCTGCCTAGTTTTGGTGATCATGTGCCCACTGCAGTCTCAGCTTTCTGTCCTTTGCTGACAGAAGTGCAACCTGACATGGTCTGCTGCTATTGTAGCTCATCCTTTTCAAGATTTAATGCATTCTTAGATGACTTTCCGCTCATTACTCTAGCCGGTATGTCCGCCAAAACCAGTCTGCCTATTCTCTGTTGACATCTGGAATGTCTCTCTTCGTTGCACCATTTTGATTAAACTCTAGAAAATTGTGTGACAATCCCAGGAAATCAGCAGTTGTAGAAATACTCAAACCAGCCCATGAATCATTTGAAATCTTCAAACAAGTTAGTTAGATGGTTGACATGTGGATAAAGATGGAGACCTTTTTGGATGTTAGTCACTGTGAAGATTTACAGAGAGAACAGAATGTTGCAGAGTCGCCAATATGATTCACAGACTGTGGATTCTGTCCATCAGCTGTTTTTTCTTTTTTTTTTTTTTTTGGTTTGTTTGTTTTTTTTGTCTTATCAGTGAGAGAGTAGTCAGGCAAGTCAAGCAAGAAACCAGGAACATGATAAGAATTGTATGAAATGTATCAACCAGTTGCCATAGAGTTATAATGTATAAAGAGTATAATGTATGATATGTTCCACAGTAACACTACGGAGAGAGTCGAATATTACAGGTTGCTGTATAAATTATTTAGAGTGCCGGCCTCGGTGCGCCTGTGTGGTCCGCAGGAAAGGGAGGAGAGAGAGAGAGAAAGCCGAAGCCGGCTGCTTACAGATTGCAGCCATGCAGTCAGAGATAAGTGCAGAAACACCCAGGAGACTAACTACGGGTCATTTTCTCTTTCTTTATGAGCCGGATGTTGTGTTTATGCCTGCTTCCTGAGCGCACTTCACAAACTAGCCCCTGACTGCTTGTGTATTTAGTGTCACTTCAGCGCGGTGAGGTTTAACACCATGGTCATTTCCAGTGATCGGGTCACGTGGGAGTTAATAGGCATATTATTGTGCTTTAATAAATTTTCATAGCTACAAAAACAACAGAAAAGAAAAACAGAAACGGGTTTAAAACCGATAAAGTATTTTGGTTTCTGATAATGTATCATGTATTTCATGTTCTGACTTACAGTAGATATGTTTGTGTCCAGATGTCAAATTGTGTCAAAACATAACCATATAAACAACTATATGTTTAGCTAAATAGCGGTACATCTTTTAATATGTTTATTATATATATTAGATTATATGTCTACAATGTTTGTTTGTGTAATTGCATGTTGACTCCTAAGATGTTTGTTCAGGATTGGAAATCAGTTCCTAACAGTTCGGTGGTTTATCAGGTCGAGCCTGTTTTGGTTTAAGCCCTATCCGCTACCTTAAACGGCTGCCTGACATCTCATTATAGCGGGCTCAGTCTCATTAAACCTTCGCACACGCCCTCGAGGGCCAACGACGATTGAACATTCGAGCTTCTGACTCATCTCAGGAAGTCAAGTGGAAACTCGGCCATGTTTTTCTTAGCAGACAATCACACATTATATCTGAGGATTGCCCCACCCTCTGAGACCGCGAAGCGCGGGTGTTGGGCCAAGCACGTCAGTAATGAATGAAGAACTGATAGGAGTGGAGCTTTAATACGATGTAAAACAATGAACACAAATATCTCACCCTTGCAGTCCTCTATAGTTTGTGCATTCTTGGGATGGAGCTCTGAGGATGGGAACTAATTAAATGCCTTTTCATTAGTTTTATTGTGCGTGTGGTGTTTTTTGTTTTTCATGCGCAATTAACATTGCATGAAAGGCGAGATATTGCTTTTCGGTACTTCTTGGTTCTCTCACTGGTTCCAGTGCTAGTATGATCACATTTTAAGTGTACAGTAGACTGATGAAGTCTGGAGTTCTGTACGTTTTCTGTAGGAGGAGTATGAAGTAACTGATTGTGGGCGAGCGGCTCTGCACTATGCTGACTGGACACCAGCCTTCCTGTTTGCTCGCGTTTATGGCACTCCGAAGCCCAGAGGTCACACACACACACACACACACACACACACACACACACACACACACACATTCGTATGTGCTCACACGTGGAAGTAGAACCGAGTCTGTGGTTCAAAACCCATCTCGAGTTTCTAAACATTCATTACCCGCATGACTTTCGCTGGCAGTATTTAGTGATTAAAAGGGAGGGAAAGGAAAAATTTTTTTTCAGAATTGTGAGAATCTGTTTTAAAAAAAAAGGGAACTTTGAGTTTCATATGAAGCTTTAATTTGTGTTCTGGTTAGTCAGGGTTTCTGTTGTTAAGTGTTCTGATTAAGGTTGTTTGAAATAAACTGAATATAAATATGTATATTTTGGCACAAAACTGTAAATCTGAATTATGCAGAAGTGTAAACTGTTTTCCTTTTATGATCATAGGTTTCACTTTCCAACTTAACCACGAGCTGAGTAAGTTTCGTCCTTCCTGATTTCCTTGAGTTCTGATTTTGGCCTTGGTCCATATTACAGCTGAAACACTGTTGAAGAAGATGAAACTTTTAGAGATATGGTTTCTCAAGGTTCCTTGGCTTCTTATTCTGTAATTATAATCCCCTTTAACAGGAAAATATGAGGCTGAGTCAAAAATGACACGCACTCGCACACTTGTATCAAAACTTCTGTTGGCTGCACTGTCTTATCAGTGCTTTCTGTTCAAGGCTACTGTCTCCCCATTCGCTGCAGTGCAGATAGGTGAAGTGTTGCTTCAGTTTATCTGTGGCTGCGGTGCGAGCAGAAATGGACACCGCACTTGTGATTTGCACGAAAGAAGAGCAGCATGCAGTGATGTGTTTTTTTTTTTGTAGTTTGATGGTGTACCCGGTGCTGAAACAACTCACAGAAGAGCATAAACAATAAGCGTTTGGATATCTGCAAACAAAATTTGGATTTTTGATGCTCTAAGGAAGGTGAATGTTTCCTGAAGAGAATCATTGCTGGGGAAGAGACATGGATTCTTCAAGTCAACTATCAGCTGGAATTGTTTTCTGCGATTCTGCAGGTCCAGTATTGAACCGTTATCTGGAAAAAGGTTCAACAATCAACAGTGCTCGTTACAGTTAGACGCATATTGAAGAGCTGAAGCCTGAACTTTAGATTAAACGCAGAGGACTGATATTTAAGGGTGTCATGATCTTGCATGGCAATGCACATTTGCACACTTCTGCATACACTATCCACACTCTGCAAAAACTTAGTTTTGAGGTGTTAAAGCATCCTCTCTATAGTTGTTATCCTGCTCCATCAGACTTTCACCTGTTTGGTCTCCTGAAAGCAGAACTGCTAGGACGAAGATTCACTTCTCATGAAAAAATGATGACCGTGTTATTTGTGGCTCGCAGCTCAGCCTAAAACAGTTTTTTTTTTTTTTTTTAATGAGGGAATACGAAAGTTTGTTGGCAGATGGACAAAGTGTGTTGAAAAGCAAGGAGATTATGTTGAACAATTATGTATTTGCCTTTTCTAAAAGTGAATTAAATTCTACAGCCAGAGTTCGAACAATTTTGTCACTCACCCTCATACCTTGTCGTAACAATTTACATAAAAACACAAAACAGAATGATGTAGTTATTTCTGTGGTTGTGTGAATTTTTTTTTAATTGTGGTGTTTAAGCAAATGTCCATGAAGTTAAAATGTGAATGTAGCTGTGGAAATGGAAGTGCTAAGGTTAAAAATGTTTGCAGTAAGAGAGACTAACCTTAAAATAGCACACAAAAACTACTTTAAGAGCACAGGAGCTAGCGGTGAAAGCTGGAAATACATCTTCAAATACAACAATCTTCACACATAGTTGGTGTTTATAAGTAAAACAGAAGCCAAAGTAAACGGATGTTTTTCATAAGTGAATTTGCAGTATCACGTCGTCACAGCAGGACTTTCGGTGATGCAGACTGACATTGAAAACAAACAAAAAGCCTCAAACAAAAGCCTCAAACAAGCCAAAAGCAAGATGTCTGTCAGGAAGCTGTCAAACTTGATTATACTATGGACAAGGAGAACTCAGACTTTTTTAGCCAGGGGGTTCTTGGCCAGTTTCCACTCGCCAGTTATGTCTTTCCTATCATGTAACAGCTACTATTATAAGAGGATAAAAGCTATCACATGTTTTTTTTTTTCTGACACATGTGAAGCTGCCACATGTGATGCTAGTACTGCATTCTGAGTAAAGTACTATATGCCCTCTTTCAAATGCATGATCTCAAAGACACCGCGGTTTGCCTTGTGTCACTGTGATTAATACTGGAGGAAGAGTATAAGCCCTTCCCACCCTGAGAGCATGACCAACTTTACCCTTTGAACATTGACTTGGTTAGTTGAGACCTTTTAAACATATGATCCTCAATTTAATCTGTCATATTGTTGGTAAATTTAATAACAACCTCTAAACATGGATATTATTGTTCATCACTATCATTAGCTACTAGTTTACTAAAGGTGGGGTTAAAAATTCATCCATCTTTTGTGTGGCAATTCATCCCTCGCCATGCAGTCTCCGGAATCAGAATTATTTATTTATTTATTTTTAATAAATATGCGTTTCTATTTAGAGGTAGTCAAAAATTGCAGTTCCTCTCTAATCCTGCAATTAGTCCCCGACTTATGAACGAGTTCTGTTCCGGGAGCATGTTCATAAGTTTGATTTGTTCTTAAGCCGACAAAGCGAGTCTTGTACGCCTTTGACACGAATATACAATGTAAAGCATACCAATCCACTTGACTAAATCTCTGTACCCTTTCGCCACACTGCCATCATGTGCTCAAAAACTGTAATCGAGCCTAAGGAAATGAATCGCACAAAACTGTTGTTGCTCCGATTTTAAATCGCGATTTACGGCATTTTGTCTCCTAGCTGTTTTCCACTGTATTAGTCTGTGAACTCTGCTTTGTTGAGGATTTTCCGAAGTTAGGATTATTCACCATCAGAATGGCTTTACAGGACAGACGTTTTCCTCGTGCTCCTGGACTGATGTATTGAAATCAGTGAGGCCGACTCATTTCTCCTGCACCCCCGCCCCCCACACCCACAAATACAATACTTTAGACCGGACTTTAGACATTTTATACATAGTGGAACCTCGGATTACGAGTAACGCGGTTTACGAGTGTTCCGCAAGACGAGCAAAGATTGTTAATAAATTTTTACTTAAAAACGAGCATTGTCTTGGTTTACGAGCACCGAGTATCACGTATCACGCATGCGCTTCTTGTTTTGACGCCGAGCGTCACGTCATCACAACTGAGCCAACGGTTTTTCGCTCTCTTGCACTGCAGAATTGTGGGTAATCATTTCTCCTGGGTCTTAGTGCTCGTCTCTTACTGGTATAATCAACAGCCGTGCACACGTGTACGTGTACAATGCAGAAAATAAAAGAACGGACATCAAGCAAGTTTGTCCATCTCATCATTACACGAGCATGAATTAACGGGCAGTTACGCTGTCGCGAGCAACATTAAAATAAAGTGGAGAAGCTTTAATAATTTAGAGAACATCAGTTTTTCCGTTAATGTGTGTTTAATTCAGACGAAATGAGAGAGTTTTACTGTGTAAGATGAGGGGCTGAAAGCAAGAGTCTCCCCTTACTCTGGCCTCACACACACACACACACACACAGCGCCTGCGTGCACAAACGGAAACACTTATCTGTCAGGATTTATTTTTTACTTTTTTGAAAGGTAAAGTGCAGGTTAATTTGTTTTATTTTTACTTTATATTTTGTATTAATTATTTTTATGTATTTATTTTTTGGGCTGTAGAACGAATAATTTAAGTTTCCATTATTACTTATGGGAAAATGAAATTTGGTTTATGTTTTGGCATATGAGACCACTTCCGGAACGAATTATGCTCGTAATCCGAGGTTCCACTGTATTCACTTATATACACTGAAAGAATTGTATATAATTGTTAAATATATTGGTATGTGGTGCACTGCATGCATACATGTGAATTACTTTTGTGATTGAACAGGAAGTATCTGTGGAAATCTGTAACTGAAATCTGTTGGGGACTACCTGTATTCACACATCGGCAGGTAGCACAGCATCCTGTGTCTTAGGAGCAAATTATTTGCTAAGTTTGGTTACTTTGTAACAATTGTAACAAAAGCTGAAAAAATATTTAATCAGGATATTTATATATACCAGGGGTGGCGAACCTGTTTGCCATAATGAGCCCACTGCAAAAAGCCACACAACAGATGTGCAAACAACACAATCACAACTTACACTATTGTAAATAGTGTAAATTAATACACTTAATTACATAATACTCCTATTTCACCTATGCGGTTTCGCGCGGTAGCCGTAAATACGGTTCATTATGATTCACCTCGAGTTTTTGGCGCTGTGAGTACGTTTCCATCTTTCCACGCGAAAAATTAAACCGGTTTAGTTTTTTTGCCGGTCCTCGCGGAAGTCCATACAGAACTTCACGGAGCGACAGCGGGACTCAGTGGGACACTTGGATTCCATAATCTTTTTGAAGTCTGGCTTGTATTCAGTTGTGACTACTCGTAGTAAATCTTTCACGTGTGACAGCAAGAACAGAGCGATGCTTTGATTTCACTTGTTTCAGTGTCGAAAAAAGGGATTCACAGATGTAAGTTGACCCAAACAGTGACAGTAGTTTGAGTGGAGCCTGTTTGACATTGGGATATCTCTCAATCGGCACAATCTTCCACAACTCCACGGTTCCTTCCTTCCATTCAGACAAAAATGTTCTGTGCTCATCTTCGTATTTGCGCTTAGCTGTACGCTTCCCTGACTCTGCCATGATGATTGACCGGCTACTAACGAACTTCACGTCTATCGTGTTAGTCTATGTTAAATCACGCGAGAGGTTGTGTAAAAAAAATAATCATTTAAATACATACCCCTTTATTGGAAAATTATGTTTTGACATTTTAAAAATAATTTGCAAGTGTAAACACAGAACGTGGATAGAATGAAGAGCCGCAGACGAGCAGTGAAAGAGCCGCGAGTTCGCCACCCCTGATATATATACTGTAAAAATGTGACACTTACAGAGTCACAGTAAAATTTAATTGCCACCTGGGTATCATGACAATATCGTATCAGGTACTCCCTGGTGATTCACCTACTCTTTATTAAGTAGTAAATACATCAACATTTTTGTAACATTATGGTCAAAGAAGTAACGTATGTGAAATAGTAGTGGACCATTTTCATAGTGTAAAAGAGCTTGTTAGATTTTAGTTTAATATGAGGAAACATGATTAGTACTGTAGATAAAAAAAAAAAACAAGAGATAAGCATGCCCTCAAACGTTCACATGCCTCATTTGTAACCTTCTCTTTATATTGCACAACAGATTATTTTTAGACTTAATCATTTGTTGCAGCTCTAAAGATTTTAACTCATAAAGGTTTTCCCATCCGTGGATTTTCAGATGTGCAAAATAGTTTTTTCCCTCCCTCTCTGCTCTGTAAGGTTTTTAAGTACATCATCCCCTATAAATCGAGATGTAGCCATGCTTGTCTATGCTGTAATTACCTGCAAAAACTTGACAACTGACTTGCTGGAGCGTTTTAGCAGGTAGGTTTTAACAGTAATTTTATTTCAAAAACATCCTTCCAGTAGCAAAGCCTAATTTAATGAAGGATGAGTATGATAATAGATGAACACACATAGAAAAAAAATATATATCCCGCTTCACACAGAATGAAAAGGGAACAAACAGGAATAAAGACCAATTCTGGTTTTAGTGGGTTTGTTGAAACTTGTTATACACTTCCAATGTATCACAAACGTGTGTAAAGAAGAACAAACTAAACCAGCAGGACGACTTTACGTCACACAACAGTATAGAGGGCAATGGCGCAATGAATTCTTAACCGAGCTGTGTGCATGTGTGTGTGCGCAACTTTGTGCATGTCAGACTATTGAAACAGACTTTACCAGTGATGAGAGACACTTATACTGTATGCTTTTTGAAGTCTAAAATATCAGTGCAGTGGATTGTGCTATTTTATTTCTAAACCTTGGAACAAAATTGTGTCATTAAAGCAAACCATGCAATTTGAACTAAGAAAATTTGAGAAATATATTAAATGGAGTACGAAATAAAACATTTACCCATTGTACTGCTTGAAATAAAATAATCACAGTAAGGAATAAAGGTATAATTATAACACAAAGCAGAGTTATATAACAAACTGCAAAAGTTGGGAAGTAATTATATTTATAATTATAATAGTAATTATATAATATTATATATTTTATATAATGCATAAAATAATTTTGTCACTTAAAATAAAATAAAAAATGACGCTTTTCTTGTACTTTTTATCTTTTTGTAGTAACATTTAATGGGCCCTATTCATCAACCCAGATAGAAACAGATTTCATCATAACCATTCGTAGGAGCATTTACCTAAGAATTTTGGTATTCGTGGATATTATGTAATGTATTAAACTTTCATTGTACTCATGCTCCCACGTGAGTGCACATATTCGCGTAAAGCGATTAAATATTTAAAAATTTTCCACATGAAATTTGCATGGACTGAGTACTATCGAGAAAAACACTCAGACATTGATCTTATTGGCATTTAGTTTTTAAAAAATATGAAAAATAATTTGTATCAAATGTTTTTTCACTATTACACTGCTAAATATTTCTATAGATAAAGTATACAAGTGAGTCAAAATAACTTCCATGTCATCTTTCAAGTGCACATAAAATACACTTTTCCAAATTGTTGTAAATCCAGTCGATAAATTGAGTTTTTTTTTTTTTTTATTATTATAATTTTTTTTATGCAAATGTTGGCACACAACTTTCCTAAGAGCGTTTTTACAGTACGGGGGCTCAGGATCATTTCCGAGAACACTTGATCTCAAAGTCTGGTTCATTTCAATCTGTGAGAACACAATCGTTCTGCGCCGTACCAGAGTTTGCTTGAAGAGGTTGTCTCAGGCACGGTACAGCATACTTGGGCACAGATTTAATCAGTTATGGAACCCATTCGTACCTGAACATGGGAGTAGATCACTATTAGGCACAACATCATCAGTGCTGGCGGTTTCCTCCAAAATCTTGTGCATGTGAGAGCACCGCTCGATATCTTTTTCTGAAATATTAATAATATTAGGCATAGCACAAAGGTTAACGTTCATGTTCTCTTCTTCTCTTATGTTTAATGGTGGTGCATTGGGGGAGCAATCGTTCCTTGGCACAGCACAAATCAGTCACGCCTAATGTGAAAAACTCCCTAAAAGAGCCAGGCCAAGTGTTTTGCTCCAACAGACTCCAACACACCTCTTAATCTTTTTATTATTATTATTATTATTATTATTGACCATGGGTTGTCTGGAGATCACATGACTTCTTTTTAATGTCTCTCTCTTTCTCTCTCTCTCTCTCTCTTTTTTTTTTTTTTTCCTTTTTGTTGTTGTTTGTGTGTCAGGGCTCAGGATGTTCCCCCGGAGGTGCTGAGACAGAGAGAGCTCAAGTGGTTGGAGATGCTGAAAGATTGGGACAAATGGATCAGCAAGAGGTTTAAGAAGGTAAGTTTAAAAGGTTTGAGAGTGCAGAAATTGTAGCTTCTCGTAGGGGGTGTGGGGGGGGGCTGTTATTTTTAAAGTTAATCCTGTTGATCGCAACACCTATGAAGTAATGTAATTAACGTGTTAAACTAAAATCTAATTCTTATTCAACCGTTCTTTACCTAGAGTTTAAACAAGAAAATCGAGTATTCACATAGAGACATAAAATCTGAAATGAAAGAAAATTATACAAATTTACTGGGTTGCCAATAAAATAGAATTGAAATATACGTGTATGAGATGATAAATGTATAAGTTACAGCTGAGTTCAGTTGGTCCTCATTTGTGTGAAGAATGAGCAATGTCCAAACACGAGCAAAACAAAGTCCCAGAGCTGTGCAACATGTAAGCCATGTGCAAATGGGCGTAAACGTGCAAACGTGCAATGTGATGAGTAGTGTGTTACATCCTGACTTTGTGTGTTAGCAGGAATAACCAACACTCTTAGATTTCGAATTCTGAATAGTATTTCTAGTGAAGCTTGGCGCACTCGCTCCGCCTCCTCAACATGACTCTGTGTTTAGGAACTTGGAAGAGCCTGCTGTGACTCCCACCAGACATTTTAAAAATCCTCTTTATTCGGGAACTGCCTTTTTTCTTCTTCCTTATTTATGTTATTTCTCTGATCTCCAAAGAGTCTTTAATTACTCTGAAAACCTGCACGTTGCTTCACCGCTTCATTAGTCGTGCTGTGTCTGTACTGTACTTGTCCAGACACAGCACGTTTCTGAACTGAACTGTCTTCACACAGCTTGTGTGTGTGTGTGTGTGTGTGTGTGTGTGCGCGCGCGTCACTCTTTCTTCTCTTTTCTTAAGCTCCCTGCTGGAACTGATGAAAGTTTCAGGTAAAGCAGAAGGGCTGCACGTTTTCCTATGAAACTGTGAACTGTCCCTCCACTTGTGTTGTATTTGTTTGTGTGATTCACATTAATGCATTAAGTGTTTGCATAATGGATCAATAGGGAAAATTTATATCATAATGTAATAAAACTAGTGGATTCAGATAATATATTAAGTGTTTTTAACTTAAAAAAAAAAGAATAAAACTTATTTAGGGTTGTGAAAAAAATAAAACACTTTGAATTGTTGTAGTTAGTGGGAAATTTTAACTTTTTGTTTTTTATCCATCTGGTAAAAGAGTTGTTATGGAGTGTGTATGAAAACACTTAAAACTGTGTTGTGTCCTGCCTTGTGAGATGCATATTACTTTATAAAACTCGCCATGCATTGTCTTTTTGCTAATGTATGCATTGTAGTGTGTCTGTGTGTGTGTTCTTGCAACACATACTGTATTTATCCTCCCACGTAAACAACGTAATGACTTAACCCTAAAAGTTATACGCATGCAAGCTGCATGTCTAAAACATCAGAACCATCACACGTTATCAGCCTTAGAAAATATTGATTGCCGTTAAAGATAAATGATGCAGTGTACCTACAGTTACGTTGTGCTCATCCTTGCATCATTTGTGACCTGGACTGGTCTGTTTTGAAGATGTTTTAGTGCATGTGTGTGTGTATGTGTTTATGTCTCACCCACAATTGTTGACTGTATATCTAATGTTCTGTACAGGTGAGGCTGCGATGTCAGAAAGGAATCCCTCCATCCATGAGAGGCAGAGCCTGGCTTTATCTGTCAGGAGGGAAAGTAAAGAAGGAGAGAAACAGTGCAACATTCAAGGTCAGATCCACACACACACAACAACATTCCTTCTCTCTCTCTCTCTCTCTCTCTCTCTCTCTCTCTCTCTCTCTCTCTCTCTCTCGCATTCTCAGAATGATGAGTAGAAATTATTCGTAATAGGGACGTACTTGAGGATGAATGCATGCTATGTAAGGAATTGAGCACTCGGGCGTGTGCTGCTGTAGGACAATAATTAGGAACCGCATGAAATCTGATGAAGCCTGACACAGAGTTGCGTGTGGTGTGTTTTAATACAACAGTGCATCCAATGTTATTGCTCTGTAATTTTTCCACTACAAAACTGCTGAAGAACCTGTGTGTGTGAGTGTCTTTGTTGTTGTTGATGATGTTACCAGGAGCTGGACAGCAGGGAGGGTGATCCGAAGTGGATAGATGTGATTGAGAGAGACTTACACAGACAGTTCCCTTTTCATGAGATGTTTGTGTCACGAGGAGGACACGGGTGAGTGAAGGAGAGTGTGTTTGTGTGTGTGTTTGTGCATGCACGCATGTGAGAACACATAACATTTGAAAAAAATGTGAGTGTTTTTAACCTCAGTGATCATTTCTTATCCTGAAGTTTTCTTGTGTGTGTAGCCAGCAGGATCTGTTGCGGGTGCTGAAGGCTTACACTCTCTACAGGCCTGATGAAGGTTACTGTCAGGCTCAGGCTCCTATCGCTGCGGTGCTCCTCATGCACATGCCTGCCGAGGTCAGTCTCACACTTCACACACTTTATATACGTATACGTAGGTTTGCCAAAGCAACAGAGCTACTGTGTGTCCCAAAAGTCGCCATAAGTAAGAGCAAATTTTTTACAAAAATAAATAATCTCTGCGTGATTGCTGTCTCTTTGTAAACACACAAAGTCGTCTCTTCCACTCATGATGGACTTGTGTTAGCACGCATGGCTTTGTGCATGTAGTTATTTTAATGGCCCTTTTTGTATGAAGACTTTTGGGACGGTCTGTAAAGTTGCATCTTTCTATTGATTTTCTTTATCAAGATTTCCAACCTGAATTCCTGTTTGTGAGAATTTAGTAAAAAACATAAATGTCTGGTTCTGTGTATTTATGCTTCAGGGGTTTTTCCAGTCTCATGCTCTTACCGTATCTGTTTCTCTCACTGTTTCATATGTAGGATGCATTTTGGGGACTTGTACAGATCTGTGAGAAATACCTTCCCGGTTACTACAGTGCAGGCTTGGTAAGTCTCAGATATAAACAACTCTGTTTCTGGCACGTACCATCACCGCTCAATTGTAGCCATATGCTGATTTGTCAAAATTATCTTCCTATGATCCTTTTTTGATCCTCTGAACAGAAGGGAAGATCAATATCGTTCTACGCTTTTTGTTGGTGTGCGGCATTTTGCGATAATCCCTAAATCATTCGTTGCGCCGTAGAGGATGATGAGTAATCTCGAGTTTAATCGAGAAAAGGCGGTGTAGCTTAAAAACAATGTAGGGAGGAAATATATGTTGGTATCTTTTTTGCGGGTTTACTTACGCAGCTATTGAATTCAGAGATATATAGCGAATATATGCGAAAAGAAAACCATGATGAAGCCTATGTTGCGCTTGGATTCACTGTGGGTGGGGGCAGAGGAGAGACCCCTGTGTGTTTTGTGTCTTAAACCGCTGGCTGCAGACCGCATGAGACCCAACAAAGTAGGAAGACACTTAGAGACAACACACCCCAGTCACGTTAATAAGCCACTTGACTTCTTTAAAAGAAAGCTGGCAGAATACAGACAGCAGGAGAATCACATGGCAAAATCTGAATCAGTGGACAGCAAAGCACAAATGGCTTCATTCAAAGTTGCATACAGAATTGTCCAGTGCAAAAGAAACTACAAACGGTTGCTGAGCAGCTAAGATAAGTGACAAAGTGAGCCTGTTATAACAATTTCACGTGTATTTTATCTGTTATGAACTTGGTGTTATAACTTGGTGTTATTTGATCTTATTGGTCTAGAAATTGATATTTCAATAAATAGTAAACTTGGCCGATTTCATTATCATTTCGTTGACAAGTGGGGCTTGAAAATTCGCCCACCACTATTTTAGAATAATGTTAAATAGTGGTCTAACAAATCAGAGTTGATCTGTGGTCTGGATGGATCCCTCCCCATGGTTCGACATGAGCGTAAACCACTGATTTAATTGCAAAAAAAAAAGATTAACATTCATAGAATAAATTTGTTCATGTTTGGGCCTATTTACTGAGGATTTCTTTCTTTCATTTTATTTTCCTTTTTTTTTTTTCGTATTTAAACAAATAATAATTTCGTCACATAAAGTCTCGCTCACACTCACTTGCTTAGGACAGAATCCCCGATGCAGTGCTCGAATCCCATTCATTCTGATACAAACCAACCTGACTATTATCTGTACTTACCGATGATGTTCTTACTGATTCCCAAGTGGCCAATTCTTCTACTTTTTTTTTTTTTTTTTTTTTTTTTTAACCATCGTTCAAAGGAAGAAGGTCAGTAATTTCTTCCTTTGTGAAATGGGGAATGAATAAATAGCTTCACATTATCAACATGAAAGAAAGTAGTGAATCCTCATGACTCATGTCATCATGCCTCATATTGCCCATTAATTTAACAGCTGAGTACTGACTGAATCTATATATCTTTAATATAAATTGATCAATTAAGTGAAAAAAATATTCTTGATTTTTTTGAAATGTATGAACATTATGTAATAATCCTGGCCTCTGTTGAGGTTCACATCTAGCTGAGTTATTATAATATATATTATGTTTTATATATATAATTAAAAGGTAGATTTGCATACCTGCCAACGGAGAGCAATATCGAAAAGCCGTCCTACTGAGCTAATGCAAAACGAATGTAAAACACACTTTTCTGTGCTAATATAAGCACCTACTAGCCGGCAGAAAATGCAGCATCATATTCGGTTATTTAAGTGGCCTGGTCTCTAAAGGAGATTTCCTGTTTTAAACACTGTAAATATATATTTTTTTAAATCCACCCTTACTTTCCTTCCAGCTAAATCAACAAGATACGTGATAAAGCTGTTCCAGAAAACCCATCTGAAACACAAATATGAGATGTATAACCTGGAATGCTGCCATGCTAATTCCTTTTCGAGCTTGCACAGTGCAAGACTTCATCTTGTCAAAACTCCATGAGAGCTTTTAATTAGGTGCAGATGGGGAAGCAAAGCTGATCGAATCGTATCCCGGCGGTTTATTCAGCTATCGAAGTCAGTCGGAGTGTGTAGTCTACAGTATTAGTGATGCGTTGAGTTGGAACATCAGGAGTCAAACAATGCATATTGTACCTGTACCATAGCAGGCATCATTGGATTATAATGAAACGTTTTCAAATTAGTCTAATCAGTGATTTTTCAAATAATGTATAAGTAGGGCATCATAATATTTCTTGTTTTTATTTCTAAATTTAAACTTCGCATTACGGTCATGATAACCATCTACCCTTCTAAAACAGACGCCAGCCATTTTGACAGACTGGCTTTACAATTGTGTGTATTAGTTTGGGATTTAGATATTTATTCAGGGTTTTTAAGTAATAATTATTTATTTAGTAAAACGCAGGGAAAAATTCACAGGCAGTAAATAGTGTCACTCAAAAGAGACAATTAGCGCGATAGTTTACTATGTATAGAGAGTGTGCAGAAGTAACAAACGTGACACATCATGGCTTACTCAAAAAAACAAACAAAAAAAAAACAATGGAGACTATGAAAACCGAGCCTTCAGAGATGAATGGCCAGTTTAAAATGTGTCTTGTGGCAAGCTTAAAAACAGTTTCTCATATGTTCCGAGTCCGTGGCGATAAAAATCAGTAATGTGAAGCGCCACTATGAGACAAGACACGGGTTGTTTTTGAGCAAACAGTCTGTGGTAAGGGGATGTAAAATTCCCGAACTGAGAGGCCAGTATGACAGGGTGACCAAAGACCTTTCCATCTATTCACATTCATTTCCAGCTCAGCAGTGTGCAAATGAAGATTCACTAAAGATTGATTACAGATTTTTGTTTGTATTCCATATAAGGCCATCAAAGTTCAAACTGTTCACATGTTACTGGAAATTCACAATAAATATTTTAAATTGCTATTTTTTTTAATAGACATACAATGACTGCATGTACTGTACAGAGATCTGAATCCTAACACAAACATGAAATTCGGATAAAATTTGCGAAATGAATACATTTGGATTCAGTATCTCTGGGCTACAGTAATCTGTTGGAAGAGCAAAACCTGCTGCAGAAACACAATTTTTTTCCTTCTTTTTAGAAATTTTAATTACAAACCCGTGTGTGTGTTTGGTGTGTGATGCTTATTTAAATAAATGGATGGAATGCAAATATAGAAATACAATAAAATCAAGAAACCAGACTGAACAGATGTTTTTTTTTTTTTTTTTTAATGGACTAAAGCTGTGTATGAGCGGATTGCAGTTACTGAGTATTCAGATGTTTTGCGACGGCACTCAAATCATAGGGTCTGTTAAAAATTATACATCAGAGGTACAAACCCCACCCTGCTCCGCTGTACGAGGAGACTCAACACCGCCATCTTGTGTTTGTGTTCAAGTGTTTCTGTGCTTATTAGGTTGTGGTTAGTCTTTTTTTTTTCTTTAAGGTGTGATTTTTATATTATTGTCTTTAATATGAAATTAGGTTTTAGATGTTTTATGTATTTACATTTTGAACTGAGACTATTAATCGGTTTCTGTTCTGCACTTTCAGCTATTAGAAAGATAAGTTACAACCTTTATTATTACATTTTGTTTCTGTGCAGGAGGCGGTTCAGCTAGACGGAGAGATCCTGCATGCTCTGTTGAAGCGAGTGTGTTCTGTCGCTTATCGACACCTGGACAAACACAAGATTGAGCCGGTGCTCTACATGATGGAGTGGTTCATGTGCGCCTTCTCCAGAACCCTGCCCTGGGCTTCGGTTCTCAGAGTGTGGGACATGTTCCTGTGTGACGGTCAGACACCCTCATGCGCACATATACTCACACACGCACACAATTGTACACCTGGCTTTTTTTTTATTCTATTTGGAGTTAATCCTGTTTAAATGTACTATCCTTCTCTCTCTTTCTGTGTGTGTAGGAGTGAAGATTATATTTCGTGTAGGTTTGGTGTTGTTGAAGTCGATGCTGGGATCTCGGGATAAGCTGAAGGCCTGTCCTGGTCAGTATGAGACCATGGAGGTTCTCAGAGCAATCGACCCCAGATACATGCAGGAGGCGTACTTGGTGCACCAGGTAAAACACACACACTAGAGAAGGAAAAGGATGATGAGTCTCACAACTGTTAAATTTCCTGTCATTTATAGTAAACATCTCATAATCTAGGGGACCATTGTGATCAAACAGAACTTTATCTACTGTTACCTTTACAAAATAAGCAT
Organism: Channallabes apus; assembly: GCA_030522415.1. Taxonomy (NCBI): domain Eukaryota; kingdom Metazoa; phylum Chordata; class Actinopteri; order Siluriformes; family Clariidae; genus Channallabes; species Channallabes apus. The sequence goes on from CM060111.1 coordinate 40,786,340, forward strand.
TATTATTATTAGTGGGGATAAAGACCTGTCTAACATATGAAGTAAAAATTTTTTGCTGTAGGTTCTGGAGATGCAGATCACTGTGCGGGACATAGAGCGCGAGCACCGGACGCAGTTGAAGCGCTGGAAGAAGAAGCGTGGCGAGCCCAGCCGCAGACAACCTCAGAGAATGCACAGTGCTCGCGCCATCATGGCCAGTGAGCCACATACACGCCAAGACCTCCGCCAACAACCCACGATTATCGTCAAGTACCCGTCGATCCCCGAGGAAAAGTCAGAGTCGAACATCAAGAAGAAAAGAGGGACCCTGAAGAGAAAGGAAGTCCCCGTTCCCGATGTCCCTAACCCCTACGCCCTTGCTAGTGAGTCACTTCCTAGTCCGATATCGGAAATACAACCCCCGAACACGGAAAATACGGAGGTTATACCTCCACATCCACAATCACAACCACCCCCACTCCCAATACAGGAGGAGAATCAGGCGAACACTTTCATTCCACCTCCACCGCAGTTCCAGCAGTCGTCCTCAAATATCTCCGTCAATCAGCGATCAGCAGATTCGCTCCCTCTGCAAAATCTGTCCCTCCTACCTGCTCCTGTGCTTGAATCCCCTACAGAGTGGCGTCCTCATCTGCTGGACTCCCCTCCTGTCCGGTTCCCAGAGCCTGTCCCTAACTTTGGTGACCTTCCCAATAAAACCGGAAACTCAGCTGCCCCTTCGTATCCGTCAACACACTCAAACCCTCTGCTTACGCACAACGCACCTGCCAACAGTGGCGCGTCTGAGGACAAAAACGGTGTCCTGTGCAACTCCACGGAGAGCGTCAACAGCACAGAGGACACCTACTTGTAACTCGCTCTCTGTCTCCACCTGCTGGCCTGGAAGACTACGACAGTGTAGTGCTGGGAGAAGCATTTACATGATTTTCAACTGACCAGGATATTGTCTGGATATTACGTAACCCGTCACATTTATTTTAAATTGGCAGAATTCACCTCAAAGGCATCTACAGTAAGACATCAGATATGCCTTGGCTGATTTGGGATAACAGATAAAGAATGTCCTGTATTATTATTATCATCATCGGCACTCACTCACACTTCCATCTTCATGTCCGTGTGCTGGAAAATCGTGCTTCACACTAGAGGAGTTACAGACACTAATTATGTACCTAAAAAACAACGTCCAGAGTGTGCTTCAGTAGACCTGAACTCAAACCTGCCATAGGGGACCAAACAGATGTGAAGCAAAACAAATTCCTGAACGTTTGACTAAATCTGACAGGAAGTGGAGAGGCACACTGTTTTAGGATCTGCTGTTTGCTCTCAAATCTGGAGTAACGTTTGAGACTCTGGACGTACGATGCTGTACATCTGAGAATCCACTTCTAAGGGTCTGCGTTTGGGCCTCTGCCTGGGAGGCTCTAGGTTTTTGAGGTCATTTTTGAGGTCATTTGTACATTGTTTGGAACTGCACAGTGGGCATGTGCCAATATTTAGTTTATCACTACTGTATTTGCCAAAATTAAATGCAACAGTGCTAAATTATTTCACAAATCTTTCTTTTGTCGCGTTGACATGACATTTAAAAAAAAAAAAATTCCCCCTTAATTTTCCACTTTGACATTTCCAGTACTTACAGTAGAAGCTCAGCTTAATAACTATAGATGATGTAGAACGTATCATTGGAACATGTCTACTAAATAGTAAAGATCATTAAGTCTTTAACATGTCGGGTTTACTTGGAGGAAGGGAGAAACTCATGAATGTTTTTCTTGCATCAGCTACTAGAGGGCAGACTTTGTCAAAAAAGCATCCTGAAGTGCCTGAGTAGGGTTTCCTCACTACAGCCTTCAGAAGAGAAACTTCATTAACCACTGCTAGATTCACTATAGAAAGAATTTCAGGAGACACTTGTTTATGATCACACTTATGCAGATGCTTTAATTTGTGCAGATTCTTTTTCTTCGGTATCTAAAGCAACCACAAGCTCATGTCTAATAACCGAATCATTTTCTCCCGAACATCACCTCAGTGAGATATCTACTTTGCCTTGGAATGTCCTGTATGGAAACAAAAACAACTCAAGAACTCGAGAACTTTATTGCTGATTGACCTTATACCACGCCACTGTCGAATTATCTCTAACGCGCTTTAATATGATTAGTTGTGTCCATAGTAACAGCTTGCACAGGGAAGTGTAGGGTGGACTAGCTACATAATCCAATATTAATAATAAACATCTTGTTATTTAATAGGGAAAAAACCTGGAAGAATTAAGAGACATGCTTTACGACTTGGTTGTAACCTCACAAGCTGAAGTTAAAATGCAGTTTTAAATAAAAAATTTTTTTTTTTTTTTTAAACGGTTTTCGGATAAATCGGATTTATATGTTTAAATCACAGGAGCGCCAGTGATCTTGGGACAAGTCCTGCATAAATCCTCAAAACCTGTGAACTGCTACCCAATAAGTGTTGTGTTGAAAAAAAATCTATCAAATATTTATTCAAATCCAGTTACATTTAATGTTACATAGAAACTCATTAATGGGAGCTGTTACTTTATTTGTACAGTATGTGCAAGGGGTGTTCAGGTCAAACTGGGTTTTTTTTTTATTGCACAGAATAGCAGAACCCAGATGTGAGAGTGATAAACTCCCTTTATTTCTCTGTATAATCACCCGCTACACTAATGCACTTATCCCAGCATTTCACTTGTGCTTGGACACCATCTAGAAAGTTTTCTCAGTCTACGTCTGAAACCCTGGCCCCTCAGGAACTCCTTTAATGGCACAAACATGTGGGTGGTGCTTGGAGTCATGTCAGGACTGTACGAGAGAGTTTTCAAGGATCAGGTGTTCGACTCTCTAAATGTTCACTGAAAGAACTGCGGTGAGCCACCTCTTGCAGGATCGTCGTTCACAGACGTATGGTTTTCTTTAAAAAGTCAAGAGTCTCAATGTCAGTCGGTTTTATTCTTCATTCATAAGAAATTTCATCCTGGTCCTGGTTTGACTTGAACACCCTTCTTATATTTCTAATAGCTGGAGCTTTGTGACACTAGTGTGTGTGTGTGTGTATGTATTTCAGAGAATTTTAATACTCACAGTTTTATAAAGTAACTAAGTAATTTGCTACTCAAATAACTGAACATAATTTTTTTGTAAATATTCGTAAAGCTTTTGGTCAATTTTCTTACATTTTTGTCAAAACTGAGTGTATGTTTGTCTTACTTTCACTACCGTTATTGCTAAACCTGTACCGATTTGCAATATTATTATATACTCTATGAGAGAAACTTTACTTTGAAATTCTGGGATTGTCTTCTTCAGAAAGGACTCTTGAATACGGATCCTTCGTGGGACGAACTAGCAAATCTCGTTTATGATCAGTATATGTAGGTTTCCATACTTGTATTTTGTAATAGCTTCTGAAAGTAACGGTCTTCAGAAAGCCAGGAGTCTGAACTACCCTGGAAGCATCTTCAGTGAAAGCATGCTATTCAAATATTTGAGGAGATTCATGATAACAATATGGCAATTATATTGTGTCTAATCCAAAAACCTTTTTTTTTCTGTACTGTAGATGTAAAATCAGATGCTTCCTAATAAATCAATAACCAGACAGAAGTGTTTATCTGTTTATTTATTTGTTGTTGTGTTTGTGTTCTTTGCTGGTTGTGGGGAAACGAGATTCAGAAGGTCATGGGGTTAAATGCAGTTTTATTCACACAGTTGAAAATTACAGGGCACTTTGACTTGCAGTTTCAGGTATAAGTAAGAGGGAAAAACAAGGAAAGCAGAAATCATTTGTCCCAGTTAAGATTCCCAGGGAATTTTGGACACAAGTCACACCAGGAACAGGCTAAACACACCAATTCAAACACTATGGGCAATTTCAGACTGCAAATGTCTTTAGGACCATGAAAGGCAAAGGTGAGATGTGGACCTCCTACCCTGGAGATGGTGCGAGGTGACCGTGATTAAACCACAATGCTGCCAGGTAGAAATCCGTATACTATTAGTTATACTGTACATATAATGTAATTTCACTGTTTAAACACCAGAGGTCCCAGTCTGCTTCAATATTAAGTGTCATTACTAGTTGGAAGTTTGGACACCCTTTCCAATTCAGTTGATGCTAAAACAATGCTGAAGGCATCGAAAATATCAAAGAATCTCCTTCAGATACTTGAGATGCATCTGAGCATTCACGTAGACATTTAGACTAATCTGAGATGCTGCTAATTGGTCATTTTTGAGGTGGTGTAACTCTAAATGAACTTCTCCTCTGCAGGAAGACTTTTTTTTTTTTTTTTTAACATCCTTTCCTAGGACGGTCTTCTTGAGAGACAGTTTCATAATAGCTTTTAATGGGTTTTTGCACTTCTGAACTTTAAGATTCTCATTCTTTCAGATGGATTCAGATCAATTAGTGATTAGGACTGTTGCCTTGCACCTCTGGGTTCCGGGTTCGATTCCCGCCTCAGGTTTGTGTGCATGGAGTTTGCATGTTCTGTTCCAGCCACCCAAAAATATTATCAATATTACCAATTTCCAACACCGTAATCATATTTCTGCATATAAAAACAATCAAAACAGTTAGAAAACACATGAGAATGAAGTAAAATATGAAATGAATAAAAATGAAACCTCACTTGACCCTAATTTATCATTCTTGGCAACGGCTGCTTTAAAAATGAAACTGAAACTGGCTCCTTTTTCTTCTTGCTACCGTGCTTGCTAACATTATTGAGAGCCATGGTGCTATGTCTTCACTAAATCTTGCACAAAATGGACAAAAAAAAAAAAAAAACACGAAAAATTAAGTAAACTCACTTTGCTTGTCTTTCCACTGCCGTAAACAAATTTTGAACGATATCCGCAATCAGAGCATTAATCTGTAAGTGAATTTCTACTCGACCGAGTTGCCTCAAACATGGCCTCCATCAGCAAATGAGGTCCCAGTAGGGGCTTCGCATAATTAGAGCTGTTGTCACACAGCCGAAACAGCCATGTTCATCATGACCTCATTGGTTTTCTATATAACTTGGCGCATTCCGAAACTTCGCTGTCTGAGCGTGATTCACTGTACTGTACGTGCGGATCGTGCTCGGACCTCACACACAGACGCTCGAGGCTGTACTTGTTTCTGTTAATGTTTTGTCATGAGAAAGATTTCACATGTAAATATAGAATACCGTAAATCCTCTTTCCTGTGTATTAACAATATTAGTAATATGGTAGTTTTACATTTAGGCATTTGGCAGACGCTCTTATCCAGAGCGACTTACATTTTTATCTCATTACACATCTGAGCAGTTGAGGGTTAAGTTGAGGCTCAAGGGCACACAGGCTCAAGGCCCACAGCTTGCTGGTTGTGGGGTTTGAACCTGGGATCTTCCGAACCATAGTCCAATGCCTTAACCACTGAGCTACACCTGGCCCAGTTTTCTTTAATGAGTCTTGTGGGTCTGTGACTTGGGACCACCAGAAAAGTGTACAGTAAAGGTTTCAGTGTAAGAGTCATATCTATGAAACCCCCACAAACTATTTCCTTGGGAACGTTCTCAGCACGACATACAAAAAAAAAAAAAAAAAGCCTAAGTGCAACATTAGGCTTAAACTAAGAGCATGTACATGACGTTTCATATGATCAATATGAGGGCTGAGAATATTATTCAGATAAATAATTCAAGAAGCATCAGGGAATAATAATACACCTAAGTGAGGTCGGATCCCCCTTTCCGGGCAACAATATCTGCCCTTAATGGTAGTGAGCACTTGTGCTTTAATACGATTTAGGCCTTAAGAAAAGTAATCTTTTTTTTATTTATTTTTTTGTCGCTTCCACCAGTCTGTGGCGTTTCATCTAAAGAGCTGGAGAAACTCAGGATAAGTTAGCTGTACTGAGTATGTTGTCACAAAAGTTTCTCAGAGTTAAACTAATCTGGCTTTCATTCATTCATGGGGACCAGGAGCCTATCCCAGGAGACTTCGGGCACTAGGCGGGGTACACCCTGGACAGTGTGCCAATCCATCGCAGGGCACACACACATACGCACATTCACACACTCTACGGTCAATTTGGGAATGCCAATTAGCCTAACCTGCATGTCTTTGGACTGTGGGAGGAAACCGGAGTACCCGGAGGAAACCCACCAAGCACGGGGAGAACATGCAAACTCCATGCACACAGAGACGGGAATCGAGCCTGGCCGGGGAATCGAACCCAGACCCTGGAGGTGCAAGGCGACAGTGCTAACCACTACACCACCGTGTAATCTGGCTTTAAGAAACCAAAAATCTGGAGTTTCCTTTATTTCCGCACCAACTACTGTAGCTACTGGAAACAGGCCCGTGATGATCGTAAAACAAAATCAATAAAGGAACAAACAGGTATTGGTGATCCTAAACAAAACAAGCAGGTACCAGTCATCCTTAAACAAAACTGTAAACAAATAGATACTGGTGATCCTTAAAAATGGTAAACAAACTAACAGGTACTTCGGATCCTTAAACAACACGTTGAGCAAACTAACAGGTACTGGTGTTCCCTATAAATAAAAAATTGCAAGCAAACAAAATGTGTGCCGCTGATCCTTAAGCAGAATAAAAATGTGTAAGCAAATAAACAGCTGCCTGTTATCCTTAAAAATTCAAATGTAAGCAAACAAACAGGTGCTTATGATCTCTAAATGAAGAACTGAAAGCAAACAAATGGATGTTGGTGATCCTTAAACAGGTAAAATTGTGTAAGCAAATGAACGGGTGTCTGTGATCCCTAAATGAAAAAATGTAAGCAAACAAACGGGAGGTGGTGATCCCTAAACAGAAATGGTGTAAACAAATAAACACACACTGTTGATCCCAAAACAACCTGAAAGCAAATAAAGATGTGTCTAAACTTAAAAAACGTTAAGCAACAAATTACAAAAAAAATTACAAAAACAGTCAAGTGATGCTTGACTTGTAAAAAAAACAAGAAACAGATAATGTTAATCCTTAAACAAATGTAAGAAGATACAGGTACAGGTAAGGTTTACAGAGTTTTCTAAAAACACACACTAAACCTGAGAACAAAGAGTTAAATTAGGCCTAGTTTAAATGGTAGCGGTTGTTTTTGAGCACACTTACAGTACACACACAGACAGACACAGGTGTGCTTTTTATGCACTGGAGATTGTTCTGTGTAGGTTTTTCTGTGAAGCAGAACTGCTTGTACCAACCAGCTCACCACTTAGTGCTATATTTAAGCGCGCTTTCGTCTTTCTATACTCTAATATAAACACCTCCTTTAAGTCTCTCACTGTTCCCAGAAGTCTGGGTTGTGTTTTCCCAATCCTTCAGGACGGTAGCTGCTATTAAATTCTATTTTCATTAGCAGTAATATTAACATTGTGGCTATTAATATAAACGCTTGTCTAGACGGTGCCATGTTTAGACTCATTGGTGTTTATATACAGTGAGACTTTGAAAAGCATTGCCGTCTGCAGGCACAAAGTTGGCCCTGAGTGTCTCGTGTTGTCAGAGTGAACAGGATTTGGGATATTTTTTTTTTTAGTGCTGTAAAAAAAATAAACGTAATGAAGACGATGAATTGTAAAGTAAGGCCAAAATAAGGCAAGAGCAGGTGTAACATGGAAATAATGGTTTAGGTAGAAATAGGTAAACATGCATTTATTTCAGGAAATGTTACAATAGGGCTAAATCACACACACACACACACACACACACACACACACATCCTCCTGATCAGGAGGGTATATTCTATCCATATATCTTCTTGTACAGTGCATATATACAGCACATGCCCTGCAGTTAACAGGTAACCCCATGACATAGTTTTTGTTTCCCACTGAAACTACACAGTCTCTTTAGGCTATTTTTTTTTCAGTGGTTTGCAATCTACTCATTCACTCACTGCCAATCCATCACAGGGCACACACACACACACACATACTATGGACAATTTGGGAACGCCAATTAGCCTAATCTGCATGTCTTTGGACTGTGGAGGGAAACCAGAGTACCTGGAGGAAACCCACCAAGCACGGGGAGAACATGCACTACAGACCCATAGACAGGAATTGAACCCAGACCCTGGAGGTGCAATGCCACAGTGATAACTACTAAACCACCTTGCAGTCTGCTTTATTCATTCAATACAAACAGATTGCTGGCTTCTTATATTGTCTGTCTTAGTACGACAACACGTATTAGGTTTATGTCACATGGTATCAGATGTCAGTGGTGCAACTCCATGTGAAGGTTAAAATTCATAAGATTCGTACCAGATCAAACCGATCAATTAATATACTGCATCTGCTTATTCTGACTAGACTTTTACTTAATTTACTATTAAATTCTTAAATTCTGCTGCTGAGTGTCAAAAAGCCCAGAGATGTGCACACATGATGACTACAAAGAAAATGTCAGGAAAAGATAGAGTAAAGGATGATGCTCAGTTAATAATTTCCTTTTCATTTTTTTTATTGAAATGATTCATGTTAAATTCACTCTACAGGCCATTTACCTTTAGTTAGTAGAGGTGTGAACATTAAAACCACAAAAATATCACATCCGTAACACCAGTTTACAGAATCTAAAATCATCGATTCCAAAATAATTATCTATTTATTCCAAGCACTTTCATAAAAGTTTGATTAATGGGATGTCCATAATACTGATCAAAATATTTGCAGGATTTAAATGATTATATACACGACCGTTCAAAAGTTTTAGAACACTTTCTAACTCCATGATGGTTCCTGATGTTTATTTCTTTCTACATTGTAAAGTTTTGCTGAAGGCGTCCAAAAACTGCATGAATCTCCTTTGAACAGTTGATATTGAGATGTTTCTGCTACTTCTGCTCTGTAAAGACTTCATAACGCCTCTAATCTGAGCTGCTGTTAATTGGTCATTTTTCAGGCTGATAACTCTAAATGAACTTCTGGTCTGCAGCAGAGGTGGTAGGTTTTGGTCTCGTCCTCCTGGGACGGCCTTCATGAGAGACAGTTTCATTATGGTGCTGGACGGATTTTGCAAATGCACTTGACAATACTGTTCTTGCAGGAACTATTACAGAAAGGCCGACCTCTGTGTCTTAAAATAACAACTAACTGTTGTCTTTGTTGTTGTTACATAATTACCTAATTCTATATGTGTTATTTTATAGTTTTGAAATCCCCAGTATTGTTGTCGAATGTAGAAAATAAATCATTAAATAAAAACAAAGAAATTTGCAAGTGATCTAAAACTTTTGAACGGTAGTGTACGTTTTCACGATTTGTTCGTTTTTTAGCTGAGGAGTTCATATTACAATTAATGCAAATGAATTCGATGATACTGAGCTCGAACAAAGTCTGAGACTTTGTTCACCAATACAGTATAACTCACGTCCATAACGTTCGAATTGCCAAACCGCAGATGTATTTTGCTAAAGGCATGATTATGTGCATTCTTTTTATCCGGTCCCTGACATTTTTTAAAACCAAACTCTTGATAACAGGAAGGTTTTGCTCTATGATATCACTTTTTTTTTTCCAGAAAAGCCATCAGTGAAGGCTCTGGCTCACTCCCTAAACAAACACACCTGATTGGGTTAATCAAGATTAAGTAGAATCAGATGGAGGAACTGAGGCTAAGAATAGAAATGTGCAGATGAGGGAATTTGACTTTCTTAACAGCTTTCAGCAGCCAGGTACGGTACCTTTTTATAACAACACAACACTGTAGGTGTGACCGTTACATCCTGTACTGTGATCTGATTGAGGTACCTCAGTGTACAGTATGTGTGTATGCAATCTGCAACCTCCTCAGTCGCCGCTGTGCAGGTGTGAACGTGTTAAATCAGTTCATTTGTAACTGAGGTACAGTATGAGCAAAAATGACAATCACAGACCGAGAAAAAGGTCAAATGTCCACCATCAGCTGGAAAATTCATCAATGCTTACAGTTTTCTGGGATTCTCATGGGCCAGAAGTATTGGAACACTATCAGGAAAAAGCTTCAACAGTGCTCGTTACAGTGAGACGCTTATGGAAGAGCTGAAGCCTGAATTTCTGACTAAACGCAGAGGACTGATATCTAAGGGAGTAGAGATCACGTATGACGATGCACGTCCGCACACTTTTGCCCAAACTGCCGACACTGGTGTTCAAGCATCTTCCCTATAACCCTGATCTCACTCCATCAGACTTTCAACTGTTTCCCTGAAAGCAGAACTACGCAGACAAAGTTAAGACAACCTCGTGTTCGTGGCTCGCAGCTCGGCATAATTTTTTTTTATTTTATTTTATGAGGGAATACGAAAGCTTGTTGACCGAGTGGACAAAATGTATTAAAAGACAAGGAGGTGATTATGTAGAAAAAATATGTATTTGTCTTTTTTAAAAATGTAAGTAAAATTTTACACTTAGAGTGCGGATCATTTTCGATTCATCCTCGTATATTCAGTATTTTAGATCTTTTTAAAGAATTTGACTCACAGTGTAAATTGAATCGGAAAGACACGACCAGAGGATCTTTTCTGAGAAACATCCTGCGAGGATGTTCCCTCAGTCACTACTCCTTCCTCCCATCACCTTCTTCTGCTGTTTTTTTCAGTTGGTAAGCGTTATGGCTCTATAGTTTCATATAAATAATACAATCAAAGGAAAGTGTGTGTGTTTGTGTGTGGTGAAAGTGTTAGGTAGTCCTTCGCCACACTTCAAAGCCTTTTCCTGCAGGATGCGTATCTTCCCCTTTCCTAATTTACACGGTCATCAGTTGGTACCAGTTCCCAACATTTGTGTGTGTGTATGTCCGTGTGAGTGAGTGTGCGAGAGAGAGAGAGAGAGAGAGAGAGAGAGAGAGAAAAGGAGATATGTTTCTACCGGTCACATCGAACTCAAGTGCACCGGAGATGAGTCCAAGCCTATCAGGGTCAAAGGTCATCCTGGTGGCATTGTGAAGTTCGTCTGAGCGGATACAGAGTGGGCAGTGAGTTGGTGTTGTGTGAGTGTTTATGTTGTGTGTATGTGTGTGTTGTGAGGCAGGACAATAAGCAAAGACAAAAGGAAGCAGCTTGCACACGGTGTAATGAACAGCTGTAATTAGTGACCGCTGGCGAAAGACTCGTCTTCACGATCATGCTTTTGTCCCAGTTAATTATGAATCTGTGGGAACATCCTGTTATTGAATGTTGAGTTTTAAAGTGTGTCACTATAATGGTGTGATTAAAGAGCACCTGCACTGTAAAAAAAAGTCCTAAATTTACGGAAAATAACTTTCAAATTTTATAGTAGTTTTCCTTTTTTTTAAAACTACATACAAATCTCTGTAAAATTACAGACATTAACTGAAAATTACGATGTCGACTGTTTTTTTTAAGTATTATTTCAATATTGAAAAATGTACTGATTGGCACCCTGTCCAGGGTGTACCCCGCCTAGTGCCCGAAGTCTCCTGGGATAGGCTCCAGGTCCCCCGCGACCCTGAACACAGGATTAAGCGGTATAGAAGATGAATGAATGAATGAATGAAAAATTTACTTTTTTTCAAATTTTTTAACAGTAAAAAGACCATATTATTTTTACTGTGTTTTTTCTGTTTTTGTAAATTACGTGTAACTTTAGGTAAAATTACAATAATAAATTGTAATTAAATACAAAACTCATTAGATAAAGGTTAATGTCCATACAAAAATTTTATTGTTTTTCTTTGTAATTTTGAGGTAAATCATATTAGTTTTACAATACTTTGATATTTAAGTTCTAGATGCAAGTTTAGCATTTTTTATTACTTTTTAAAAGATTATTCTTACATTATCACTTACATGTAGGCTATAGTATCTGCTTCATGCCTTCAAAGAATGTGAAGAGACTTTAGGAGACTGATACTTATCAATATATATATATATATATATTTGTATTACAGTTGTTCTGAAATATCACCATGGCAATCTAGCCATCAGCTTTCTTAATGCATGCGTGCATATTCTGACACAAGGATAATGTATTTACTGTGTAGCTGTTTTAAAGCATCGCTTTAAGTTACATTTTGATATTTAGCTTGTATTAGGGGAACTATGGTATCATTTTTGTACTAAAAACATTAGAGTAAACTCCATGGACTCTCCGCTTAAATGCCACAGCCAATCAGAAGCTGGAGGCGGGAACCTTCTAATCTTGTTTCTGATTGGCTGATCAGCAGCCGGAGGCGGAGATATTCTAATTACTGCTTCATTACTGGCGCATTTAAATAAGCGCGCGAGTGAGGGCGGGACCTGATGCGGAAAACGCCTACGCTTATTGCTCAGGTACAGACGTAACGTGATATGAACCAGCCAATGGGAAACAGGCGTCCTTCAAATGTTTAGCGCGCGCAGGGTGGTGTGACTCAGCAGCCAGTAAACTGGTGTGTGTAAATTCAGAGGAGTGAAGACACACTGCTGAGCTACAGGTGAGGAGGAAAGCAGACTCTGAGGGACAGAGGAGAAGACTCTGAAATGTAAAATACCTGCAAGCTCAAGAGACAATGATGGTAGGATATTTTTTATTGTTATTTTAATTCTTATTGTTGTTGCTGTAAACAAAGCTCATTTATTAATACTGCCATGTTTTTCTTTTAAATCTAAGATCTTAATGTGTTCTTTTCTTCTCTCCTCCAATCCACCCTAATGCACCAAGTTCTTTACTGCCTGTTTGGAAGAAGATCTTTCTTGGATACACTGGACCGTCCATTTTGCCATTTTGGTTTGTTTTAGATTTGAATTAATTGCACTAAGACATTAGGATTCTGAACTAAAAGTTTAAGTTATTTGTACACATACATTATATAAGAACAATAGAGTTAAAAAGGGACCACATTGTACTATATTTGTAATAAAGTTTCCAATCCAACTTTAATTGGAACATTGAGAATATTGTTTAAAATTTATTTCTTCATAGGTTGTTAGTCAAGGATATTTCACAGCAATGTTTAAGTTTGTGAGAGAGAGAATGTTTCACTGTTATAGCACAATAGTCTAAATATTTCATTGTTTTTCATTTTAGGATTTTACTGTAATGCTATAAAACTGAACTTCTTTTTACTGTATTTTGCATCATACCTGTACTATACTGTCAGTTATACAGACTTTTTTTTTTCTTACTTTTTTTTTTTTTACAAATATTGTAAAAAATCTTGAGTTTGTGTTAACACTTTATTGAACATGTGTATTCATAGGAATTTATGAAAAGAAAAAGTTAAATATCAGGGGTTTTGTGTTATTGCTTTGTTTGAAGGTGTTTGATCTTCAATTTATGAAAAATCTGTAAATAACAGTGTTTCCTGCTAAATGCCTAATGCTTTTGTTTTATTGAAGGTGTTTGATTGTAATAATTTTGGAAAAAACTGTAAAATAAAAACATTTTGCTGCTATATGTCTAGTGCTGTGTTAAATCGTATACATTTTGGGAAAAATCTGTAAAATAATGATGTTTCACTGCTAAACATATAGTGCTGTTGCTTTATTGAAGGTCTTCAATCTTATAAATTTAGCAAAAATCTGTAAAATAATGGTGTTTCACTGCTAAACTTCTACTGCTGGTCGTTTAATGAAGGTGTTTAATCATAAATTTTGGAAAAATCTGTAAAATAACGGTTTCTCTGTAAAAGATTAAATAATTTCTGTAAATTTAATGTTTTTGAGCATAATATGAACTAGAGTATTTTACCTTAATTTTACGGTTTTTGTTTGGCAGCCACTGCTGCCAGTCATTTGACCGTTTTTTTTTTTTTACGCTTTTTTTTTTTTTTTTTTTACAGTGTGTTGTAGTCGATCATCCAAGACGTGTTTGCTGTAAAACTACGGTGAGGCTGATGTAGCTACTGTATGAAGCACAGGACGGAGGAGCTGTAAGTTTGATCAGATATCAAGTCGTTAAACTCTGACGTATTTGAATTCTTGATCCTGATCGGCCTGAAGGCACTAAATGTAATCTTTGATATGGTGAGGTTTCTGCAGATTTCTGTTCAGTGTTTATGAAAGGTGTCTCCACTATCATAATCAAATCTTCAAAATGGTCTTTGCTTTATTTTGCTATTATTTTTCTTTTCTCATCTTGACTGATTGGAATGACACTACTCTTTTCATGCTGATATTCAGCACAACAGCACAAGTAGTGAAAATGTCTCAGCTGTGCTAATATTCAGCACAACAGCACAACCTCAAGTGCGATATTGTTTTTTGGCAATGTATCGAAAAAGACGGCTGCCATTTGCCGATATCATTTTTAAAACCCATTTAAACAAAACAGTTTGTATGTACAGGTAGTCTCTGTACATAACAAACTTAATGTAAGAACTAATCACACTTACAAACGTGCTCCCGGAATGGAACTCGTTCGTAAGTCGGATTTGTTCTTACGTCTGACTAAGTGAGTCTTAAACACCTTCAACACGATTATACAATGTAAAGCCTACCAATCCACTTGACTAAATCTGTCTCCTTTTCCCACACTACCATAATGGCACCTAAGGAAATTAGACCTCCTAGTGAAATATTTCACTATTTCATTATTTAGGATTTTCCGAAATTAAGATTATTCTCCATCAGGACAGCTTTACAGTACCAGTGTTTGGTGTGACGAGTTACAAAGTCACCCATTGGAGTTCTTGGATTACTTTTTTTTTTTTTTTACTTTTGTGCAACGAGTAATTTAATGCGTTAGGTCCGCCATTTAAGTACTCAGTTATTTAGTTATCTTTTCAAAAATGTAATCCATTATTCAATTTATGTAATCCGTGAGCTAGACAGCAGTCATTCCCAATCCGTTCCTGTGTGTGTGTGTGTGTGTGTGTGTGTGTGCAGCTGGACTGGCAGTGGGTTATTCTGTTATTCTGTTACTCTGTTATTCCCGCTGTTATACCCCTATCTTACCTATGTGGTTTGACTATGCGAGGACCGACACGCGGAAAGATGGAAACCTAATCACAGTGGCAAAACTTGCGGTGAATCATGATGAACCGTACTTACGGCCACCGCACGAAACGGCATAGGTGAGATAGGGCTATTAGTAGTTAACAGATTATGGGCCAAAATTCGCTGAGTGATGATGATAGAATAATTATAATCTTAGTCTTGACTAAAACAACATGCATGAGGAATCACAAAGGAGTTTTCATTTTCTGCAATGGAGAAGTACTCAAACTAGTTACTTTTATCAGAAAGTAATGCTGTAACAGAACTGATTACTTTATAAAGACAGTAATTTTGTAATGTAAACACTGCCAACACTGTACAGTACAGACACTTTCTAGCATCGGGCTCCTGGACTAATTTATTGAAAGCTGTAAAGTCAACTTATTTCTCCCCCAGTGTCCCCCAGGTTTGATTCCTGGCCAGGTTCGATTCCCACCTCTGCATGCAAACAGTTTGCATGTTCACCCTATGCTTGGTGGGTTTCCTCCAGGTGCTCCAGTTTCCTATCACAGTCCAAAAATATGCAGATTAGGCTAATTGGTTTCCCCAAATTGCCCATACTGTTTGAATGTATGTATGTGTGTGCGCCCTGCGATAGGCTCCAGGCCCGCAGTGACCCTGTATACAGGATAAAGCGGTATAGACGATGAGTGAGAGTGAACTCTAACCTTGTGTCTAGGCAACGTGTTGTGTATGTTATGCTAGCCATATTTATAGTCCACATAACAAGTCCACATGAAAATTAGGCTTAATTACAACTATATGGGTCACATGACCATGGAGTTATCAAATGTTCCAATTTAGTTCCAATTTATTTAATTTAGTGATAAATATCATATAGTACAGTATATACATACATTCTATTTTATGAAACTGTAATTGTGTTACACATAGTTAGAGTGAGACACAGAGAGAGAGAGAGAGAGAGAGAGAGAGAGAGTTGCCACACTTGATACCGTAATAACATTAAAGATGAGACAAGGTGTTTCCTGTTAGTATCTTTCCCACACACACACACACACACACATGCTGAATAATGATCTAATTCAAGATGCATCCTTTATCCTTAGAGGAAGATCTGTGATATAGAGATCAACGAAAACCTCTAACAGGTGCATTACCACACACACACACACACACACACACACACACACTTTCTTTCAGCATTACCTGCATTTATTCTTCTCACGTTCTTAATTTGTTCTCTCCTCATGATTACACACACATGCGACACACATGCTACATATAGGCTGCTGTCTGTAAACTGATAGCGTGTGTGTGTGTGTGCGTGTGTGTGTGAGAGAGAGAGAGAGAGAGAGCTTGATTACAGGTTTCAGAGTATGTGATTAAGTGCTCAGCTGACCATAAAGTGGAGTCATCTGGTGTTCAGAAGTAGAACAAACCACGCTAGTTCACACACATACACACACACGTACACACACACACACATACACATACACACACACGTACACACACAGCCTGTAATCAACAGAACAAAGACCAAAGATTTGTCTGATGTTACTGAAGCACTACAGTAGTTTCCTTCTCATTGGACGGACCCACACACACACACACAAATGAGACTCTAGGGACGTCTCTAGAAGACCCCCATTAGTGCCCTCAGCCCTGCACACATTACCATTTGGCCGACCACAGCTGAAAAAATAATTACCCACGTGCATGTGTGTGTGAAGATTTTAGTATACAGTGGCAATCTCGGTCTAGCCTTGTGCCGGATCCAGATGTTGTATGGCTCACATCATAGCAGAGACAGCCAGAACAACATCTGGATCTGTAGCCATGGTACATGCCACTGTTTCTATGCAGAGTGACAGGAGAGTCTTCCCAATCCAATACTCTCATCTTCTCAATCCAATACGCTCATCTTCTCAATCCAATACGCTCATCTTCTCAAACCAGTAATATCGTCTTCTCAATCCAGTACTCTCATCTTCTCAATCCAATACTTTCGTCTTCTCAATCCAGTACTCTCATCTTCTCAATCCGGTAATATCGTCTTCTCAATCCAGTACTCTCGTCTTCTCAATCCAGTACTCTCATCTTCTCAATCCGGTAATATCGTCTTCTCAGTCCAGTACTCTCATCTTCTCAATCCAATACGCTCATCTTCTCAATCCAATACGCTCATTTTCTCAATCCAGTAATATCGTCTTCTCAATCCAATACTCTCGTCTTCTCAATCCAGTACTTTCGTCTTCTCAATCCAATACTCTCATCTTCTCAATCCAGTAATATCGTCTTCTCAATCCAATACTCTCATCTTCTCAATCCAGTAATATTGTCTTCTCAATCCAATACTCTCGTCTTCTCAATCCAGTAATATCGTCTTCTCAATCCAATACTCTCGTCTTCTCAATCCAGTACTTTCGTCTTCTCAATCCAGTAATATCGTCTTCTCAATCCAATACTCTCGTCTTCTCAATCCAGTAATATCGTCTTCTCAATCCAATACTCTCGTCTTCTCAATCCAGTAATATCGTCTTCTCAATCCAATACTCTCGTCTTCTCAATCCAGTAATATCGTCTTCTCAATCCAGTACTCTCAGCTTCTCAATCCAGTACTCTCATCTTCTCAATCCAGTACTCTCATCTTCTCAATCCAGTACTTTCGTGTTCTCTATCCAGTACTCTTGGCCTCCAAATCCGGGACTCTAATCTTCCCAATACAGTACTCTCATATTCCTGATCAGGTACTCTTGTCCTTCCAATGCTGTACTCTCTTCCTTCCAATCCGTGTTCTCTCATCTTCTGATCTAGTACTCTCATCACATCAATCCTATACACTCATCTTCCTGATCTAGTACTCTTTCCCTCTCAATCCAATACTTTCATCTTCCTAATCCATTACTCTTGCCCTCCCAATTCGGTATTCCGGTCTTCCTGATCTGTTCCTACCATGTTCTCAATCCAGTACTCTCATCTTCCTGATCTGGTACTCTTGTCTTTTCAATCCTGTACTCTCTTTTTATCAATCTGGGTTCTCTCATCTTCTTGATCTAGTATTCTCGTCACATCAATCTTGTACTCTCATCTTCCTGATCCTTTACTCTTGTTCTCGCCACTCAGTACAGTATTCGTCCCAATCCAGTATTCTTGTCTGCCTAATCTGAGACTCTCATCTTCCCAATCCAATGCTCTCGCCTACCTGATCCAGTACTTTTATCATCCCTTAGCATCTCGTCATTCCACTTCAGTACTCTCTTCCTCCCAACCTGGTACACTGTTCTTCCTGATCTGGTACTCTTACAGTATCCTGCCTGAGTTAAGTGTTAGATGTGTTTTTAAAAGTAATAACAGCACCTTAATCCTCTCAGCCTCACTAGAGAAGTGGTTTGCGCTGCTTTGTAGACTTGGTTGTCCATTGGTCTCTCTCTCTATCACTCTCAGTCTTCCTCACACTAATCTGTATCAGTCTCTCTGCATTCTGTCCATCAGTTTTCTCGGTCTCTTTCTATCATTCTTGTCCCGCTCTCTCCATCTTTCTTTCACTCTTTCTATCAGTCGTTCTCCCTATAATTCTATCACAGTCTATTTCTCCGAAAAGGAAAATTCTTCAGAGGTCTTCTGTTTAATGGTGTGTGTGTGTGTGTGTGTGTGTGTGTGTGTGTGTGTGTGTGTGTTGCTTAGTAGACAATAGCCAGTTGTCAGAGTATATAAGAGAGACTCATTATTCATTCTAAGACATATTCTTCATCATGTTCTGCACACACACATTCACGTCGCCTTTCAGAGCTCAAGCCAAAGAGAGTGTGTGTGTGTGTGTGTGTGTGTTTAAAGCAGGTGTGTTGCTGAGGCTTGTCTCTGTCTGACCTCTTTTTACAGATTAGCCTACAGGTGAGAGGTCACCGCTGGGGAAAGAATGCATCGCCTTTAGTGTGTGTGTGTGTGTGTGTGTGTTTGGATGAACCTGTAAGCTGCAGGCATTGTGTCGGACAGAGTCAAACAGCATGTCAGAGGTTAGGCTGAGCCTTGCTCCATCTTTCTGCTCCATTGAAGGTGTGTGTTAAACCGACAGAACGAGGGAACAGAGGGAGAAAAGACGAGTGCAGGTCTCAACCTGCCGTGTTTAAAGATCACTTTACTCAAACACACACCTGAAGCCCTTTTAGAGACCAGTGAATAGTGGCTCTTTAAATAAACACACCGTCACCACCCATGCTAGTGTAAACATGTGGTCTTGGAAAAAAAAGGTTTAAAGTGACATTTCAACCAAAAATAAAAAATAAATCAAAATAATATAATTATTAGTCATTGCCAGAATAAATTGTTCCAGCTTTTTTAATGTCACAAATTATAGGGGAATACAGTATCTGATTATTGTCACCGGAAATAGAATTCAAATTCAGATTGACTTAATATGACTCACGACTCAGTACTGAATAGAATTAAATGCTGAATAAAGTTCAGAATGAATCACTGATTCATTTTAAATTATTGAATTTAATCACTATCTATTATGACTATTTATTTAGTTTGAATCAGTATTTAATGTGACTAACAATTAATATAGTTCAGTATGAATCACTGGTTCATTCTGACTTAATTGTCAGAATGATTTGATTCAATTTGTTGATATTAAATATGACTCGTCATGACTCATTATTTAATGTAATTACACATTCAGTATGAATCAGTATGACTAATTAATTAAGTTCTGATTCAATTATTCAAACAATTCACTTCAATATGTCCGTATTATTAATATGACTCACTACGAATCAGTATGCAGCACAGTCAGTGTGACTGAACATTAATTATGAGTTAATATGAATAACTGATTCATTCTGATTGAATCATCTAAATGATTTAATTTCATATGGCAGTATTTACTATGACTCATAATGATTGAACACTTAATATGATTCAGGATGATTCACTGATTTTATTCTGATTGAGTCAATTTAAATGAGGCAGTTTGCAGTTTGAAAGTATTCAGTGTAACCGAACATTAATTATGAGTCAATATGAATAAATTATCCATTCTGATTCTTTTATATGGCAGTATAGCGTAATCTAATGCGTTAAGTCCGCCATTTAAGTACTTAGTTACTTAGTTATTTTTTCAAAAATGTATTCCGTTATTCAGACAATTTAAGTAATCCATGAGCCAGACAGCAGTCATTCCCAATCCGTTAGTGTGTATGTGTGAAAGTCGTCCTACCATGCGAGGACCGATGCGCAGAAAGATGGAAATCTAATCACAGCGCCAAAACTCGCAGTGAAAACGCCATTAAACTATATAACTCCTCTCTGTAATGCTTTCACTAAGGAATAGGGACTGTCAGTAATTAATGGTCAATAATACTTTGGGACACTACTGTTCCCACAACTCAAGATAATTTCCACGTCCAAGTGCAATGTTTTATCAGTACATTTGTGCAATATTATTTTCTATTCACTTATACTACATTTCAAGTGCAATATCAGTATACAGATTATATACTATGTGCAATATGTAAAAAGTGTGCTATATTTAATTCTATTTTTGCTTCTATTTATTGTATTTTTCTTTACATTTTTATTTCTTGTTTTTTTTTTTACTTTTCCTTGTCTCAAGTTTTTTTTTTATTTTTTTTTTATCAATGTAACTGTATGACCAAGACAAAGCAATTTCACTCTGGGATTAATACAGTTCTTTGAATCTTTGAATCATGATGAACCGTACTTACGGCCACCGCGCGAAACTGCGTAGGTGAGATTGGGGTATTAGTAGTTAACAGATTATGAGCCAAACTTGGCTGAGTGATGATGATAGAATAATTATAAAGGTCTTGACTAAAACAACATACATGAGGAATCACAAGGGAGTTTTAATTTTCTGCAATGGAGAAGTACTCGAACTAGTTACTGTTATCAGAAAGTCACGCTATAATGTAACTGATTACTTTTTAAAGACAGTAATTTTGTAATGTAATTACTTTAAAAAGTAACGTCCCCCAACAGTGACTGTATCTCACTATGTGTCAGTATAATGTAAATTAGATTAATAATTATCAAAACTAAACGTTTAATATGATTCAGTATGATTCAATTTCAGAATTGTTCTGATTCAGTCATGCACATGGTTTGATTCAATATTGTCAATCAATGTTGGTTTGATTCAATATGTCAGTATTTAATTTGGCTCACTATGAATTAGTATTCCGGTTGAATTCCAGTTATAGAATATGATTGAACATGTAATATGAATCAGTATGGAGTTTTAGACAGCAACTGTCGTTCAGGATTCGATCGCTTCTGCATTTACTAGGGGTCGTGTGTTTAGCGCGTTTATTAGCATGCTATATAAACGGCTCGCTTTTGGAATTTACAACTTTTTCGGCTTTTACGACAGCTCTGAGGACATGATTCGTCAACGTTCCTCAATTTTAGCCGTAGTGAGTTGGAGTAATTCACACACACGCCTGAAGAAAGCAGGGTTACTCCTGACAGCTTTATTAGCAAAGCACTAACCTGGCTAAAGCCTTAGTCTTAGCTACTGGTACTCTCGATGTTTAATTCTTTTAAATCTGTGCATTTTCAAATTACACACATACAAAAGAGCACAAACACACACACACACATACACAGACACTGTGCTACCAGCCGCACCCACATCTAGCCAAAATAAAGCACCATGTGTCAGAATGCCCATCCTGTTATTGTGCGAATGATTAAAGATATACGGATACAGTGTGTGTGTGCAGTTAGGTGTATATAGGCGTGTGCATACTTGGGTGAGAAAGTGTAGTCAATGAAGTCAGAATGTGTGTGTGTGTGTGTGTGTGTGAAGGAAAGGTGGAGCAGCATCTTTTGTTAAAACCCCAGTTTTATAGGCAAGAGAGCGGGAAGGTCAGGGTAATCTCACACACACACACACACACACACACACAGCCACTTAAGGAAACTCCCACAGACCGAAGACATGCACACACACGCATACGCACACACACACACACACACACACATTTTGGGACAGAGCACACAGACTTAGCATTGCTACCAAGAACAACATCAAAGCTGCATGCTAATTAGGTAATTAGCTAATTAGCCGTCATACGAGACAACACTCCTGATAATCCAGCACACGCACACACACTGGTAATGTCTGTCCAAGGGCACTGACTGAATATGTCCACTTTATTTCTATATGTGGTCACTCAGTGTTCCATTTGTCCACTTATCTCTAAATTAATCTTTGAATGACTGAATTGTTTAAATGAATCAACTCAAAAAAAGTGATTCGATTCACTCAAATACAAACACACAACTCATCCGAGTCAATCAGCGGAAAAATATGAAAAGAATAATGATTTTCTATTTCACATTTATTGTGTGTGTGTGTGTGTGTGTGTGTGTGCGCGAGTGTTTTTCACTTGTTCATCTACTGTAAAAAATTATTGAATAATAATATTATAATCATCATCATCATCATCATCATCACCTTGCTTAACAACCTAAACACGTGTGTACCGTAGTTGAACTTTGTGTTGGTGTGTGCGCGTGTGTGTGCTCATGCGTCTGTGTGTAATTAATCTAAGTGAACCATAAAGACGTTAATGTGAGACTCAGCTGTTGAACAGGAAACAGTAAAGAGGTGAAGTGTGTGTGTGTGTGTGAGAGTGTGAAGGAGAGAGAGATTAGTATGTATTTAATGCTGTACTAGTATGTAGTACGTAATTAGTAGACCTACAGTAGGAGTCGTTAAGTATGCTTGTAATAATAATATTACTTCATATGCACAATGATTACAATTTTGAATTTGTTTCGTTATGAATGTTGCTATTAATGCTAATGATGTTCAAGTCAAACTGGGAATTTGGATTGTGCAGATTAACAGAATACGGTTATGAGAGTAAAACGTCCTTTATTTCTCTATAAAACCTCCTGCTACTCAGTGGATTAAATGGATACCATCAGCGTCTAAAACTCTGGCCTCCAAGAAACTCCTTTAATGGTCCTTTTCTTTAATGAAAACAACAGACTGGTTCAATCATCAAATGTGTTCTGTTTTTGCAGGACAATGCACAACCTCATACTGCCTACAACAACACTTGCACATTACAGGAACTCGGCTGGGAGTTATTGCCACGTACCCCATACAGTCCTGACCTCGCTCCAAGCCATTTCCACATGTTTGGGCCATTAAATGGTTGTCCCAGTTTGATCCGAACTCCCCTCATATTACTACATTGGTATATATATATATATTTTTTTTTGCTTCTTTGTCAATGTTCCACCAATCACAGCTCTGCAATTAAAGTTGGGGATTTTTTTGGATGCAAGCCATTTCCACATGTTTGGGCCATTACATGGTTGTCCCAGTTTGATCAGAACGTCCTTTATATTACTACACTGGTAATTTTTGCTTCTTCGTCAATATCCCACCAAACACAGCTCTGCAACTAAAGTTTTTTTTTTTTTTTTGACCTATGAATTTACATAGAAAGTTAAAGAGAGAATTAGGTAAAGAGGGACAGATCTAGAGAAAGAGACTCTCCATCCCAAGTAGTAGTGCAGTAGGATGAGCAGGATGGGGGGTAAAGAAACAAAGAGAAAGAAAACGTTGGAATTGTGTGTGTGTGTGTGCTGACAGGGTGCTCACCCACACAAGAAAAGCTGCTGTCACCAAAATGTGCTGATTGAGTTTTTAAGCTTCCGCGGCTTCAGGTTGCCTGCTGAGGGATTTTAGAAACACACACACATATGTGTGCAGTGGGGCTTGGGTTCAATCCCTGACCAATGAAGGATTTGAATCAAATGAATGAATCAAACACCACATAGCTAGCTGCTCAAGCAACATCGTATAGTACGTACCTTTCTTACAGCTGGAGGATTAACAGTTCTGTCCAATAGAGGGCAGATCACCAAGAACATCATGCCTTCTGTAACCCCAGATTCCTGATTTTGTGAAAGAAGACAGAATATTGGGTTGCTTTGATAGTGATGAAACTGCAGCAGCTGCACCGGTGTAGACAGACGATCATTAAACGTTAAGCCGGACATGGCGGCCATCTTGCATACATGTACTCTTACTTAAAAACAAAATAGATGGTTCCTGACTTTCAATGGAGGTACGACCAGACAAACCCATCATAGGACAAAGATTGTGTTCAGTAAAAATCAATTTAACAGTGTACACCCAAAATAACATAACATAGCCTACCTTAAACATGTTCATAATACTTAGTTTAACAGATAGCTAACAGTTGGGCAACAATCATCTAACGCAAAACCAGTTGTTGAATATTTTGACATTTATGCTGGCGACTCGATACAGCGAGTATTGGTCGTTATGCTGGTGACCAGGAGCTGTGTCTCACTGACTCCACCTAGCTTCAAGAGAGAGTATTGCACTGTATATGACTAGCATCACTAGCCTTGTAAACCATAAAATTCTAAAGTATTGTCTTTTTTTCACATAACCTTCGAATGAAAGTTGAAATCCTTCATAATTCATTGTACGTCGAGGTTAATGCTAATGATTAAACTTGACTATTGCAGGAAGGGTTTTCTAAACCTAGAAATCGTTAACAAACATCACTGAAAGTAATCGCTTTTGATAGCATCATCAATTACGGCGCTGTACAGGAATTACGTTAAACTTTTTTATTTTACTTTTCTAATTAAATCTGACTAAACAGCATTAAAATGCACCTGCAGGAAAAGCCAAGTGACCCAAGGGGAAAGGGCACCAGATGTGAAAGACATCTATTTAATTGAAAAAGAAGAAGAAGCAAAAAAAAAAAAAAAAACACCACCATCAACAACAACAATAACGCTGACTCCTCCACTGATATACACCAGGGGGTTGGGCCATGGTAAAATCCATCCTGCACTTGCTAGGAATTTCTTGTAAACACTGTTTGTATACTGTAATTGCACAGGAAATAAGTCATGAGTTTTGCTGCTTTGTGTAACCTGACAACCAAATGTTCAGACTTTAATGTCCTGTTACACCTGTTAAGATACACACTCTGCATGTTGAAAGAGTGGAATCCAATACTGCTACAGTGCAAGACTTTTTTTTTTCTTATTTTATCAAATATTGTGTGTAAAAAATCTTGAAACAGCCAGACTTTCTCGTATTTGTTAATGTTGTCTTGAGGAATAGTTCTCCATGCTTCCTGAAGGACTTTTTTTCTCTCTCATTTTCAGTCCAGTCCCAGTATCTGTGCAGTTTCAGAGGAATGTATTTATGTTTATTAAGCCACACAGTAACCTATGAATTATTCAAGCATAAAAGACATCTAACGTAGAAACTTGAGAAACAGGTGCAGATGATGACAGATGAGCAGGCCGCTGATTAGTATACTGCTGATGCTGAATGCTGAATGGTCGGAACGGACGAGAGGGGAAATGAGGTCGCTGCTGAGGTTGTTACATTAACAACCCATTTTAAAAATGTATCTTTAGGCACCTTGTAGCCTGTCACAGTAAAGCATTGTTCCCATTCCCTTAATTTAATCTCCACGATTTCACTTAATTAAATGTAATATGAGGAACTGGGGGGTGGGGGGGTCAAGACTTTTGCATAGAACTATAAAACAGGACAGCAGTGTTTAAGGTAGTGAATTCAAGCCAGCTGTTAGATCACCATTGTTGATGGAATTCAAATGCAGGTCAAACACTGTACAAACTTCTCCAACAGTGCTTCAGTAGAAACACGTCAGGAAGATAAGTCTCCTTCAAAATCCAATGAACCTTAAAGAACCATTAAAGAACATGTTTAAGTTTCAAACAATGTAGATGTACATTAAATTGAATTAAATAGCAAATTTGTTGTGTAGAGGTTCTGACCATTCTGGGTACACTAATAGTAGCGCAAAAATAATAAATAAAAAAAAACTAAACCTGCGTTCTGTTCCTTATCCAGTCCTAGGGTTCTTAGCTTTCTACTGTATAAGGATTTTAGTTTTTACTCTTCTGATACACATGTTCAGATGTACAGATGTATGAAAAACCCTACACTGTATTGGTTTCACTCTGAGGGACAGCTCAAGAACCCCTGAAGG
This sequence comes from Channallabes apus, assembly GCA_030522415.1. Taxonomy (NCBI): domain Eukaryota; kingdom Metazoa; phylum Chordata; class Actinopteri; order Siluriformes; family Clariidae; genus Channallabes; species Channallabes apus. Next base: position 40,812,304 of record CM060111.1, read on the forward strand.
TTCTAGATTTAACCCTCTACTGTGCAGCTTTGTGTTATCCTCCTAACCTCCTGACACAGTTTAGGTCTGGCCCACATGCCTGTCACTCAAACAGTTCGACAGCCACCTCAGAGTGGAGCTTCACAACAGGGGTCTAACTGAACACACACACACAGACACACACACACACAATAGTGGCCACATTCAGGGTTGTAAACCATATGGTCAACAGAGTTTTGACAGAGTGCAAAAACATTCCTGAGCTACCATTTTCTTTTAATAGACACGACCCTTTGTGGGAGCAACGCACACACGCGCACACACACGCACACACACGCATACAGTTTAGGAAATCTTTTGTGGGAACGAGCAGTGGTTTAGAGTACATCATTCCCGGGAGGATTCGTGTCTGTCGTCACTCCTGTACTTTAATTTGAGATATGTGTTGGCGTTTGTGTAGCTATCTGTCTCTGTCTGCCCCAACAGTCAAATAATATCACTGGTGATCCTGAAGTGTCTCATTGATGGATGTGAGGGTTCATAGTATCATGGGGGCCGCGATCAGTATCTGTACACCAACCATATGGAACGTGAACCTGATAAATAGGCAGCTTTTCCTAATTTTACTTACAGAAGTAAAATGTAAAGTTTTGCATTGGGATTATGTATGGAAGGAGTCTCCAGTGTCAGGGGTAACGCATTTTAATGCCTGAAAGTCTTCAAGGTGGTTGAGTTTGCAGTGTATCAGTAAAGACACACTGAGCTGAAACCTAATTGCTTCAATTTGCCAGATTCTGTTTCTATTTCACTTCTAACACCCGGTCTAAAACCTTTCACAGCACCCTAATGCACTTCATACAGTAAAGCCGAAGTGTGGAGAAGCATTGAATTCTTTTGCAGAAGCATATGGTTGCAAGGTGGGTTCAGTTTCAAGCGCTTCACTCATCTGATCCTTTTTATGTGATGTGAACCACATGGCCACCTCTGTTTCATGCGGCTCTAAATATACGAAATATCTCAAAGTCCTTTCCTTGGTTGAAGCGATTGGATACTGTGATATAAAAGTAGACGTTTTTTTTTTTTTTTTGTAAATCAAAGAACATCATAATTGAAACAAGTTTGAAACTGGCTATTTTGCCAACTAGCAATATTGTAGCTAGCTTATTTTAATAGTAAACTTTGACTAGCTGTGTGTATACACGCTGAACTAAATTTTTAACATTTATAGCTGTAGAGGTTAAACATCTTAGCCAAAACTGTTCATTATAGCAGATTAAACACATTACTTCACATCAGCTAACCTCACTTTGTTAGACTTACACAAATGTACGTCTCGCTAGCTAGCTAACCTGTGCAAACTATATTCAATACAGTAGGTCACTTAGCTGCCTTGTGAAATAAAGTGCTAATGGTATGTTTCACATGGTAAGGTTCACATCCATGAAGCTAAACAACAAAATAACCAGCTCCTTATACAATATTTTCTTTTTAACGCAGTACTGTACTAGTGTATGTAAGTAGGTACGCTGTCAAAACTTGCGGTGTATAATCTAGCGGTGTGTAAGACACGCCCACAATTTGCCGCATACGCAGTACGCTCTCAATACTTGAAATTTGACAATATCATAACTGCTCATAACTTCCCTTCTGTTTGACTTTTTGATTTCATTTATGGCACAGATTCTTCATGACAAAATCTGGACAGACATACAGACAAACAGATATTTTTCAGAGACTGGTTTCAGGTCCTCAAATGTTTGAAATGTAAAAATATCATTGGAAGAGTGAGTTCTGACCAATGTAAAAACAAAACCTTTCTTTTATTTATACACATTTATTTGGTTTGCTAGCTCCTTAGCTGTTCTTAGTTTAATACCCAAGCCAGAAGATAAAAGTAACAGACTTACCTCCGCTGCCTGTTATAGATTTAACTGTTTTAAAATTGCTGTTAGCCTAAATCCATGCTCCTGTTAAGATTAGCTTTTTAACCTGCTTTTTTGAAAAAAACAGTTGTGTCGGTTTGAAATGCCCTCTGGATAAATCATGCACTGGACGTCTACAGTTACATGATCTTGACATCTCTCGGGCCTCCAAGGAATCATCTAACAAACTTCACTTAAGATAATAAAGTACTGAAACAAACCTTTAGGATGAAGTGAGTGTTAGAAACAGCAGACGAAGGATTGTGTTATGAAATTGTGCTCTGGGTAATAAATCTTTTCATGAAAGTTATAAAAAATCCTGTATAGATATGTTATATTAAAAAACAAACAAAAAAAGTTGGTGTGTGAGCACGTGTGGTGCAAAGCTTTGGCAGAATTTTGTTTTCAGTTGGCTTTTGGGTCCAGATGTCGCCAAATTCCTGTCTGACCCCCCCAGGAAAAGGTGGTAGGTAGGTGGCTTTAGCCCTTATCCCTGATGTGTGTGTCCAGCCTTGCTCTCTAATCCCTGTGATTATTTGTTCCAGCCTCTCATCACCTTTATCTTCTACCTCTTTTTCCTTCTGAGTGTTTTGCTGACTCCCATGTTCCCCTCCTGTTTCCTCTCATTTGTCATTTTGTCTATCCTTCCTTCAGGGCTCCACATAAACCCCCTTAGTAGAGTAAACAGTGCTAGTTCTGTTTAATCCATTGTAATAAAAAAAAAAAAAGGTCTCAAATCTCAAATATGATGTACAGGTGTTGTTGTGATTTATGACTCGCACATAATTATTATATATACTCACACATAAAAATTAATTTTTTTATTTAAAAAAATTTAACATTTATTTAAAATAGTTTGTACTTTTTCTTAATTGCTAAGATAGCCCAAGAAGTGCCCTCGTTTTTGCGTATCTTTGCCCAAAACAAAAGAATAATAAAATATAGATGATGTTTAACAGGAGGTGTCAGAGAAACAACTCTATCGGATATTTCAAATACAGAGCACAGATATAGCCTATATACTGTATATATTGATGATCATGTGATCTACTAATAGGCCAACTAGCTACCTCTAGCATGGGATAAAATAGCAATTTCTAAGTTATTGTGCTTGCTACACAGAACTAGTCTTTGGACCTAATTCTAATTAGAATGCTATTCACATATGCTATATATGCCATTTACAAGGGGCATAAATCACTATATAATCCCCTGCTACACTAATGCACCTATCACAGCATTTCCATTGTGCTTGGATGCCATCAAGGTGCTTTTTTTTTCCTATGATCAAACTGCTTGCTTCACATCTGAAACACTGGCCTCCCAGGAACTCCTTTAATGGCCCAAACATGTGGAAATGGCTTGCAGCGATGTCAGGACTGTACATTTACTTTGTGTAAAGTCTTCTTCTTTGGGGCAGTGGTGGCTTAAATAGTTAAGGCTTTAGATTACTGGGTTTCTGATTGGATGATCAGGGTTCGAGCCACAGCACTGCTCCAGCGATGCTGTATCCTGCCTGACCCTGCACTTTGACCTCAGCTTCCTAACTGGAATATGCGGGAAAAAAATCACTGGGCTGTAAGGTGCATATGAAAAATGATTGAATCTTAAGCTGACATCAAGTTTTCCGTTGATTTTCAAGGATCAGGTGTTCCACTTTTCGAATGTTCACAACTGCAGTGGGCTCTTAGCCACCTCTGCCGAGATCATCAATCATGGACATATGGCCTTCTTTAAAATGTTTGCACCATTCAAATGTTTTACTGTGGTTGACAGTCTCATACTGGGCTTGAAGTCTTCTTTAAAAAAATCAATCACTTTTACGACTTCATTTCATAGGAAATTTCATCACAAGCCCAGGTTTGACTCAAACGTCACATAAAGTCATTTAAAAGTGTTTTAAATTGTGTGATTATGTCATTCACAAGATATCATATATCATGTTCACCATTACAGAGATTTGTTTAAAATGATGGTATAACATCTTGTCTCCAAGGAAATGCTTAAGTAAAAAAAATAAAAATACACCTAATCCCTAATCCAAATGCTCACACTCAGAATGTGTCTTGCTGTGTTTAGTCCTGAGTCTTCATCCTGCTGCTTTGACTACTTAAAGAGCAATGAGGTCAGGAGAAAGAAAAGCAAGGTCAAAGGTCAGTGGGTCTTTGGCGTGCGCGGGAAAACACCTTGTGAACCCCTGCTCTCTTCCTGAATTTTCAAACAAATGTGGACACACACGCACACACACTTAGGAAAACACAAACACATGGTCACGCACAATGCACTACTACAGGAAGGAACTCTGCTGCTGATGAGAGAGACAGAGACAGAGATCTGGGTGTGTGAGGAAGGCAGGACGAGCCAAGAAATCTTGCTTTTCTTAGCAGTTTTCTGCACACTACTGCTGAATTAAAAAAAAAAAAAAAAAAAAAAAACAGCTGGAGCATTTAAGGTTAAACATCAGCCTGAGTTTAATAGCAACAAATGTTCTTAATTAAACAGCTATTTGCTTTTGCATGATAAACTGATGCAAAAAGCTAAATTGTATAATTGTATATCGTGATACTCCTATGTAGCTTAAAAAGTTTTTATTCCTACAGGAATGGAATCTAATGATATTTAATGCTATTTTATCTAAAACGCAATCAAGTAGAAAGTATGCAATAGCACCAATATGTAAATATTTTTGCATGAAACATAAATGCTTCTAGACTTATGTTGGGGTTGCGTCCCGAAAAACATCAGAAGTTGACAATATTGTATGTTGAAAATGCATTTAAAACTCTGACACTGGAGACTCCTTCCACAAATGCTAAACCAACACCTTATCATAAAAGGCATTACTCTAACAGAATTTGCACAATTATTTTATCTATTTTCTTCAATTACCTAATTACAGGATGGGGCGCTGCTATATAAAGGGATCTATACCTTCTGAACAAACAGATTGAGAAACCAACCTTATAGCAGTATGAAATCCAGGCCGGCTAATTTACCTGAAGGAAACCAAAAGTTAGGACTGACTATGACTTTATCATCTCCTTATTAAGGTCAAAAAGAAAGAACTCACAATAAATCTGTGATTAATGCCAAGAGCCTGAATATCACATTGTCTGCATGGCCATCCTGTGAGGAAGACAGATAAGTGTATCCCTTAATAACATCAGAAACAGTAGTCCTGGATACATTATGTTTGAGTTGTGTTAGACACTTTCCCATTGTTCATGCTGATTAAGCCAGATATACCCAGGACACAAACATACACAGTGCCAAGTTTAACGCATGTACAGTAGATAAATGTGTACTTGCAATAATGTGTAGCTACTGTTTGAATGTCTACCAGCTTCATCTTAATTCTTTTATGAATTGTATGGGTCTAAAAGTAACTGTTGAGACAGAATTTTTACTTTTCAAATAACCCACAAATGTAGCAGATCAAATGTCGAAAAAAAAATAATGCAGTTAAAAAAACATAACTGAAATTATATTATGTGTAAAAAACAAAAAAAACAAATAAAAAATAATAATTTAGAACATTTTACAAAATGATATGGAAATAAGTGAATATTTTGTTTTGTTTGGGTTCTTTTTTTTTTTTAGGGAAAACTAAGTAAATAAATGGCGGCACGGTGGTGTAGTGGTTAGCACTGTCGCCTTGCACCTCCAGGGTCCGGGTTCGATTCCCGGCCAGTCTCTGTGTGCATGGAGTTTGCATGTTCTCCCCGTGCTTGGTGGGTTTCCTCCGGGTACTCCGGTTTCCTCCCACAGTCCAAAGACATGCAGATTAGGCTAATTGGCGTTCCCAAATTGACCATAGTGTGTGAATGAGTGTGTGTGCTCTCTGCGATGGATTGGTACGTTGTCCAGGGTGTACCCTGCCTTGTGCCCAGAGTCTCCTGGGATAGGCTCCAGGTCCCCGCCACCCTAAATACAGGATAAAGCGGTATAGAAGATGAATGAATGAATGAATAAGTAAAGAAATAAAAAGTTAATCATCTGTAAAAATAAATGAATGAACTGAAAAAAAAAGAAATTAATTAATCATCTTTTTTTAACAAAAAAAATTATGCAATATAAGGGAATCATCTAAATAAAAATCACCTGTAATTTTTTTTATAATTAAAAGAAAAAGATATTTAACAAACTAATCAGTTAAAAATATGTTAATAATTTCTTTAAAAAGTGAATAATTGGTTAACAAAATCATATAATAAATGAATCATATGCAAAATAAAATTGTAAAATAAGAGAATCTTTTTTCAAATCACACATAAAAAAGAACTGTCAACTTCTCTTTTGTAAAAAAAAAAAAAAGAAAATGAAATCACTTACAAATAAATAAATAATTTGTAAAACAAATTTAATAATAAAAATAAATTAATTATCTCTACAAACAAATTAAAAAAGTGTGTAAAAAAGAGTGAGTGAGAGAGAGAAAATAACCTGTAAAAAACAAGTCAAATAAAATAAATGAAGCAATCTTCCAAAATAACACATAATGAATAAAAATAATGTAAAAAATTTTTAAAAAGTGAATAACTAAAAAACATCAAACGATAAATTAATCAATTTAGTCATGTGAAATAGGTGTGAAATATGTGAAATTACATTAAAAACTAATTAGTAAATTGTAAAAAATAATTAACTAACTAATTAAATAAAATAACAAGTAAAGAAAATCACTTGAAACACAACAAGCTGTAACCTTTTTTTTTTTTTTGCTGGCTAGCTTCATACAGTACCTCCAATTAACAGGATTAGCATCAGATAGCAAACCTGTCTAGGCTGATCGACTACACTTGAATTTCATCTCCTGATATCATTTGATATTGATCATACAATCCTTTAAAAAATAAAAATCCAGATCTATGACATCATGTCTGTGAATCAGTTTTACATCATTGCAAGTCTGTTTTAATCATTTTTTTAGTAGTTCTAGATAACTTATAGAGAACCAGATGATCAGGATCAACAGCATCAAAGAGGCGTTATCAGTGTGCTAATGCTAAGCTGAAGCCAGATCGCTATAAAGCTCAAATCACTGCCATTTAAATTCTCAGGGAATTAGCCTACTTGCATAAGCTAACAATTAGGGCATGAGAGAGAGAGAGAGAGAGAGAGAGAGAGAGAGATTGTAGAGTAACAGATTGGTGTGATTTTTATCTATGAAGACCGGCCTTGGCATTTAGCATTCCCTTCTCAAAGTCTGATTAAACCCTCCACCACGCACACACACGCACAACACACACACACACACAGAAATGTAGTTCCGTTTTTTTACATTTATTTTTACATCCCTTGTCCCTATATCTTGCTAATGTCACAGCTAACTATGATGAAGGATCATAGGCACAGCACTAATATCTAGACAACACAGTAGCTAATATCTAGATAGAATTGTGACCTTTTAAAAGTAGCAATAAAGATTTTATTTTTTTTTCTTGCCTAGGGTGCAGAAGGAAGTCAAACCGGGAGTTGTGATTAAATTTCTTGTCAATGAAGACCTAAAGCACAGTGCGATGATGAGTCACATTAAAATATTAAAACATTTAAGTGCTGCAAACATTTTAAAGAAAGCCATACGATCCCGGCCAAGGTGACTTGGAGCCCACTGCAGTAGTTCATGTGAACGTTCACCGAGTAGAGCTCCAGATTCTTGAAAATTGATACCTTTTCGCCAACTTGGGATGATCGAATGGTCACATCTGTCCGTAGGAACTCAAATCACTGCCTCAAATCACTGCCTCAAATCACTGCCTCAAATCCACACATTCATTCATTCATTTTCAGGAGACTTCGGGCACTAGGCGGGGTACACCCTGGACAGGGTGCCAATCCATACAATAATTTATAAACACAATTTGTACATTACAGGAACTCAGATAGGAGTTTTTTCCAAATTCTCTGTACAGTCCTGACCTCGCTGCAAATTCCACATTTCCACTTGTTTAGGCCATTAAAGGAGTTCCTGGGAGGCCACAGTTTCAGATGTGAAGCAGGCAGTCTGATCATGGCTCAGACATAATGAAGAAACTAAACGAGCTCTAGGGAAACACTGAGATTATATAGAGAAATAAAGGGAATTTTTATCTTCATACTTCTGAGAGCTAAATATATCTTTCTATCACCAGCATACTGTACCTCTACACACGCATGCTGGTTACCATATCAAGGAAAGCAGCCTAAAGCTACCACCCCATCTCAAACACACGCACACACACACACACACACACACTTGAGTTTGAGGTTCCCTGTCAATAAAGCAGCTTTCAACCCCTAAGATTCTTCATGTACTGTACATGCCCTGAGTCTCACCCTCACCCGCAGGCCTATTCAGGTGTTACCTGGTGAAACACACCCACACCTCCACACACAAACTATTTCAGATACCACTGTTTGATTCATTGCTTCAGGATCACACAAATCAAGGCAAAATGGCTGATCAGTTTTGTGTGACAGCTTTATGTTTCGAGTAGCCTTAGAGCTACAGGTCACCCAACCCTGATTCAACGTAGCGTGCCTCAACTCATACCACAGGTTCACTCCACTCTGAACCTGATCCCCAGTGTGTTGGTGTGTTTGCATGTGTTTCTGTCTTGGATAAACTGCCACTCAAGCTGAATAACAGACACTGAGTAGGTTTCAACACTGATATGTAGCATATAGAGCTTCTTTGATTACTTAGAAGTAAATAGCAGACAGCTGCTCTGAACACACCATCACACACACACACTTCAGTTTTTTTTTCACTTGTGTGGTCTCACTCTCAATATAGAGGCTCTTAAGTGATGCGGGGGTAAAAACAAAACACCATTAGCCCTCTCACACCAGCCGATTTAGCTTTACGATGGAGAGGAAATCGACACACACACACACACACACCCTTTGTAGTGGAAGACGCTTGAGCAGGAGAAATGGGGTTTGAAAAGACTAGACAAAACACATGGAGACACAGAAGCGTGAAAACCCTGTCTCGTATTTCCGAGGACAAATCCATTAAAGTCAGTGTTTTGGTGTTGCCAATGCAGTAAAGACTTAAAACGTAGTAACACAATTAATGACATTTTTAGTCATCATGTTGTTTGGTAAGAATCCTGCACGTCCTACATTGAACAAGTAACTGCATTTTACAAGAATTTTATTCCTTATAATTATGATAGTTTTATAATACAGTTTGTTTGTTATTTGATATGCTGATTTTCTTTAAAGAGATGTTGAGAGACTTTTTTGTGGAAGGAGTCTCCAGTGTCAGAGGTAATTTTCCATCAAAGGAAAGTTTTCAGGACAAAGGAATTTAATGATTCCTTGGTAACATAACAAGCGACATGTATGTTAATTGTTGTTGTTTTTGTTATCGCTATCTTTTGCAAGCTCCACCCTGTTTTTGATCATTTTCCTTTATCATGGAATCCCCCAAATGTGTTATTCCTTACATCCATTACTGTGATTTTTAGTGAACCATTTTAAATATTGTAGTATATAATAATTCAGGTGGTGTAGTGGTTAGCACTGTCGCCTTGCACCTCCAGGGTCTGGGTTCGATTCCCGGCCAGGCTCGATTCCCGTCTCTGTGTGCATGGAGTTTGCATGTTCTTCCCGTGCTTGGTGGGTTTCCTCCGGGTACTCCGGTTTCCTCCCACAGTCCAAAGATATGCAGATTTAGGCTAATTGGCGTTCCCAAATTGACCATTGTGTGTGTGTGCTCTGCAATGGATTGGCACGCTGTCCAGGGTGTACCCTGCCTCGTGCCCCGAGTCTCCTGGGATAGGCTCCAGGTCCCCGCGACCCTAAATACAGGATAAAGCGGTATAGAAGATGAATGAATGAATGAATATAATAATTCAAATACGGATTGTTATATGAGTTGCGTACAAGTAAGACTTGGATGTGATCAAATTTCTGCTGAATTTAGCTTAAATGTATAACCAACTGAAATTTGCAGAAGACTTAAAGCACAGTACGGTGATGAGACTCTTAGCCGCGGTAAAACATTGAAATGGTGCAAATGTTTAAAGAAGGCCATACTTTCATCAGTAATGGCTCCTACCAAGGTGGTTCTGGACTCACTGCTGTTCCTGTGAACATTCAGCAAGTGGAACGCCTGATCCTAGCGAAAGGGATGCATCATTCAGTTGGGACTGTACATACAATCACTCACCCTCAGTACTTGCACATTACAGGAACTTGCTGGGAGTTATTGCCACATCCTCTGTGCAGTCCTGACTTTGCCTTCACAAGCCATTTCCACATATTTGGGACATTAAAGGAGATCCTGGGAGGCCAGCGTTTTAGACGTGAAGCAAGCACTCCAATCCTGGCTCCGGTTTATTGAGAAAACTTTCTACCTTGATGGTATCCAAGCACTAGTGAAACACTGGGATAAGCGCATTAGTGTAGCAGGGGATTATATAGGAGCATAAAATAAGTATTATGCATTATGAATTTTAGTAGTGCTTAAATGACATGTAGTTCCGGGGCGGCTATATCGAACTGTTCTGTCAGCTGTGCGGTGGAACTGCTGTTACAGTGTCTTCTCTGATCATTTAGTAAATAGTGAAGAAGTGTTGTGTGCAATAACACCCATGTTTGAGATTTCAAATTCATCTGCTTGATCCTGTACTATAAGGTCTGCATGTTGTTGGCGGTGGGGGCGGGGGATTTGAGAGTCGTCTGGCTAATCTGACCATCTGTTTCTTATCAGGTCTCCCTTTTATTTTTTTTTAATTTGCAAATTTATTTATTTGCCCAAAGGATGGCTGTGAGCAGCAGGCATTCTTTCCACACTGCAGGGAGCTAGATAGCACCAGAAGCCACCTACATGTGCGTGTGTGTGTCCATCTGAGTGTGTGCGTGTGTGAGTCCCAAGACACGAGAAGGTGAGTGATGAGACTAACACTCTCATGTACCTGAACGTGTGTGAGTATGTGTGCAGAAAATCGTGAGTGTGTGTCTTTGTGTGTCCTTCTATAAACATAAGGCCCTCCACTAGAGGGAGTTCTCTATGTTGGCATTCTGTCAACCCCATTGGAGCAGGAAGTGTTGTGTTGTTTTTGCCAGGTCGTCTGCTCTGTGTGTCTGCGTGCGTGTGTGTGTCTGTGTGTGTGCGTGCGGACGCAGAGTGCTGAGATCCAAAAACAATAACATACATGGGAAAGGGGGTTGCACGCAGGGCCGGAGTAGGGTATTAGGTTCAGTGGGTGTAAGCTGCCCGCCTCCACATTGCACAAATCTTCCTTTGACTTCAAATGATTGACATGAGTTATAACACATTGCATGATCTCACAAGTTAAAATGGTAATGTTTCCAATTGTGTTTCTTTTACATCATACATACTGTGTACCACTCTTATTTAATGCAAGAGGAATAAAAGAATTAGGAACAAGTTCAGGCCTGAATATGTAACCAATACACCTCTGATACACAACAGGTCGTTCACACGTACGACCCGGTTATGCATCCACTCACCTGAGCAGTTCATCCACAATAGAGCATCATTTAAATCCGAATTCATGCGTAACTGGTGCAATCGAGTGTCGATCATAAATGAGACCAACCCTTTATTCGTACTGTGCATTAAAAAAGAAGTAGGAACATCTCAGTGATTCTGAATTTATTCTGGAATGGAAATCACTTAGAGAAGAATTCAAGAAACTGGCTGTTAAAGACATACATAGCAAATTATATACTGTTCTGCGTAAAATAAATACAACACATGAATATAGATTTAGACCAAAGTATTGTTGGTATTCGATCTGTATACAATTCAGTTTGAAATATATGACAACAATGTTGTCAAATTGTACAAGAAATAATGATAAACTTGTGATTTACAATAATGAATAAGTTATGCCTTTAGAAAATGTTGTCTATCAGTATTCCTTTACTGTTTCTCCTTCCAGTACCTCAAGTCATCACCTCATTACCACAGAGTATTAGCACAGTATACTACAGAATATTAACGCTACTTCTAATGGTCTTGATATATGTTCTTCTTCTTACGCCCTCATCTGTGTTTAACAGGTTTGAGCCAGTGTCCCTATCTCTTCTCTCTGAAGTGGTCCAGCGGGTATCCCCTATAACTGTCCTCTGGACATTATTCCATCTATGGTGCTAAAGCAGGTTTTTAACACAGTGGGTCCCCATGTCTCCTCTCTTTTATTAACAGTTGCCTCGGTTCAGGGTTTGTCCCAGATGTCTTCAAGCACGCTGTGGTCAGGTCTCTTCTCAAGAAATCCAATCTTGATCCTGCAATACTGTCTAATTTTAGACCAGTATCTTATTTATCCTTTTTATCTAAGCTTTTGGAAAAAGTTGTATCTATCCAGCGACAGCCTTTTCTAGAAAAAAAAATCTTGTTTAAAAAAAATAATAATTGTATCATTTTGTTCTATTTTTTTTATTATTAATTAATTAATTAATTAATTTATTTATAATTATGTGTTTTAGTTTGTTTTTGTATTTTCTATATCTTTTTTTTAATTGCCACTTTATTGTCATTTTTGGTGCTGTGAAGCACTTTGGTTCAACTTAGGTTGCTGTAAAGTGCTATATAAATAAATGTTGATTGGATTGGATTTCATTTAATAGTTAATAATCATGAGTTCTGCTTCTTAGCTTGTATAGTGGGAAACATGAAAGTTAGTTTACATAAAGGTTATGTAAGTTTATCAGACTCTCAGTTAGGAACATAAAGCTGAATGTGGGGCCATGGTTTCAGGAATTCCCAAGCGAGACGTTAAGGTTACAATAAGCAGCTTTGTTACTTTCCTCTCAGTAAACTCTCACTGATTCTGGTCACACAGTTAGGGTTAACTTCAAAATATAAATTTCAACCTTTAAATTGCAGCCCAGCGGAATGACACTTTCCACCCATGTCTTTGGATGATCTGTTATTTAATATTGTCATTATGCTAACCTAATATGCCAGGAAGTATTATGGTAAGGCAATGCAGTTCTCACAGGGCTGCCCGTAGGAAAAAAAGAACCTTGAAACCTCTTGAACCTTGAGCCCTAGAGGATCAGAGAGGATCAGGACTGGATTTAGGTGATATAAAGATGATCGCATCATCATTATGGGGTCGGAAGGAGATCTCAGGTGATTATGTATGTAATAGCACTATGTTATAGATGGATGTTATAAGCTTTGCATGGGAAAATAAAAATAAATAAATAATGGAATAAAAATGACAACAATATGGTTTTATATATATATATATATATATATTTTTTTTTTTTTTTTTTTATGAGCAGGGATAAATAAATAGCTTACAAATATGGACAGATTTTATGCTATCAACTACAATAAATAACAAGAAATGTTTTTTAAAATGTACCTGTGCAAAATGAAATGAAAAAAATAACAATGAAGTATACAAACAAACAAACAAAAATACAAAAATTATAGATAAATAACTAATTACTAATAGGATAAATAGGAAAAAGAAAACAAATAATTATAAATAGATAAGTACTTTTGTTTAAATATTGCAAATGAGCAAACAAACTAAAAAGGAACAATACAGTTTGAAAAAGAAACAAGCCAGTAAGTAAACAAATTAATGAAAATAAATGAACAAACAAATAAACAAGTGAATAAATGAAATATATCATTGTGAACCCCAAATGATGAAACTGAAAGAAATAAAATATTAAGCAAACAAACAAACAATCAATCGATAGATAGATAGATAGATAGATAGATAGATAGATAGATAGATAGATAGATACTAATGTTAAACTAATGTAAATCCTGTAATATACACAGCTGATTGGTTTCGTCATATTCCGCTCCTCTTTTCTCTCTGTTCGGGTGTGGCACCTAAGCAACGTTTCGTTAACGACTCTGTTTAACTCCAATGTGTCGTTTCCTTTAGTGTGACTCTTTAAGTTTGTGTCTCTTTTTCTAATGCTAATTAATCCCTGTTCACACACAATACTAACATTTAGATCCAAACTTTTTTAACAACAGTGTTAAGATCAGGGAAAAAACATGTTAAATCCGAAAGCTGAGTCAGCTGTCGTGTCCATGTGGGTTTCCATGGTTACGCTTGAAAGCACATACTACTGTACTAAACAGTTGGCTATAGTGATGTCACAGTAGGTAATGTAAAGTCAGGTGTGGGTTATTTATACATACAGTTTAGAAGTGTAAAGATGTAGTGTTTTGTAAGATTATTATTTCATACTATTCATTTAGATGATGTATTATGTTCAACCTGTTTCAAGATCATTTACAATATAATGGATGAGTAAATTTTTTAAAAATTTAATAATTTTAGTTTAAAAGGGATAGTATGCTAGACTTGAATCTGATCATTCTGATGTAAAAGTTAAAGCCCAATATAGGAAATGACAAGGAGTCACTAAAACCTTTTACATTTAAATGAGGTGGATTTTGTTATAGAAACCTGTTTGGGCGTGCTTTAGGAGAGAGCCCTGGAATTACTGCTCTATCCATTAATCAAGTTAATCAGTTATTTATTTGCCATTTTTTCTCATTTATACATTCAATTATTCATTTCAGCAAAATAAAACACATGTGGCAAAGATCCATGGCAGCAACACAGCATAGGTCGATGACAAACGTATATATATATATGTGTGTGTGTGTGTGTGTGTGTGTGTGTGTGTGTGTGGTCAATTTGGGTTCAATAATTTTTATTTCAACTTTACCACTAGCAGAATATTTGGCCAATCACAACTACATATGATCATTTGCTATTGCTATTTGTAAACATGTGCTATATTGGGGGGGGGGGGGAAATGTATATGTATATGTCACTCTGTCCTGCACAATCCTGAGCCCTATATATGTTATTTTTTCCTCCATAAAAAGTTTTAAGGTCTACAGTACCAGATTAAAGTGTGAATTTGCAATTTTTTATTATATAACATAATAAAAAGCACCCTCTTGTGAGTATCTTGATAGCCTAATCCGATCCTGAGTGACACCTAAAATAGTAAGAGTGTAATCAAGTGGTTCAGCTTATATTAAAGAGACCCAGGGATCTTTGGTCAGCCCTCATTTCAAACCTGACTCGAAAGAAATACGGGCCATTACTTTTTCATTAAGAAGAAAAACAAGAGTTAATTCCTGCTGTGTTGACCCACTCCACACTGGCTGAGATTCAGAGGCACGGGGGTGGGTTACTGGGATATACGGGGGTGTGCTTTAGAAAAACAGTGGGGTCTGAGGGGCGGAGATGAAGGGATGAGGAGGGGACGAAGGTTAAATAGGCTGGGTAGTTCTCCCCCTTCACTTAAACACACACTCTCTCTCTCTCTCCTTCTGCTGCAACCCATGTGTGCATGGTACAGAACTTCACATCGAGACCTCAGTTCACACAGGAAAGGCAACAACTTTCTGCAGTTTTAAAAACACACCTGGACTAAAGGAAGACTTATTCCAAGAGGACTTTTTGAAAACTTTTTGGAATCCAGACAGCTTTCAACTTTTGCCCAATGGATCCCACGGAATACCCAGACAGCTATGATTATTATGAAGACAACGAGACAGCGTGTGACTACTCAGAGTGGGAACCATCCTACTCACTCATCCCTGTTCTCTACATGCTCATTTTCATCCTAGGCCTGTCTGGAAACGGGATGGTCATCTTCACCATGTGGCGTTCGGCCAAGTCCAAGCGCCGTGCTGCAGATGTCTACATTGGTAACCTGGCCCTGGCTGACCTGACCTTTGTGGTGACCCTGCCACTGTGGGCCGCATACACGGCCCTTGGGTACCACTGGCCCTTCGGTGTGGCACTCTGCAAAATCAGCAGCTATGTGGTGCTAGTGAACATGTATGCCAGTGTTTTTTGCCTCACTTGCTTGAGCTTTGATCGGTACCTGGCCATTGTGCACTCACTGAGCAGCAACCGTCTTCGATCCCGAGGCACAGTGATGGTATCACTCGGTGTCATTTGGCTGCTTTCTGGGACTCTTGCTGCACCCACTCTGCTCTTTCGTACCACAGTGGATGATGCAATCAGCAACCGCACCACCTGTGCCATGGACTTCAGCCTGGTGACCTTGAATCAACGCCATGAGTCACTTTGGATCGCAGGTTTGAGTTTGTCATCTTCAGCTCTTGGCTTCTTACTCCCCTTTATGGCTATGACTGTGTGCTACTGCTTAATTGGCTGCACGGTGGCACGCCACTTTGGCCACCTACGCAAAGAGGACCAGAAGAAGCGGCGCCTCCTGAAGATCATCACCACTTTAGTGGTAGTGTTTGCCCTGTGCTGGACACCTTTCCATGTTCTAAAAAGCATGGATGCTCTGTCATATCTGGGGTTGGCTCCAACATCCTGCGGTTTTCTGCACTTCCTGCTGCTGGCACACCCGTATGCTACCTGCCTGGCGTACATCAACAGCTGTCTCAACCCGTTCCTCTATGCTTTCTTTGACCTACGTTTCCGGTCACGGTGCCTCTGCCTCCTCAGCCTGAAAAAGGTTGTGCATGGTCACGTCAGCTCTGCCTCATCCACACTCAGTGCACAGACCCAGAAGTCTGAGCTGCACTCGCTTGCCACCAAAGTGTGAGGCGAAAGAGAGCAGAAGGAGACTAGGGGAAGTATAAAAAGTGGAGGTGAGAAGAGTAATGGGGAGCAACCAGACGGCTGGTCCATTCTGGTGGCTTGACTCATCCAGGCTGAGCCTCAAACAAGAATATTATAATTACTAAAAAGATAAAGGACTTTTGAGTCTCTCTATGTATCCATGTCAAGATATGGTCCATATTATGTACAGTGTATAGATAATACTCCCAGGGTTGTGTATTCTACTGTATGAACAGTGGTGTATAAGTGTGTGTATGCGAACTGCATGAGGAGGACTTTTGAGGAGAAACTATTTTTGCATCCTGCTTCAATTTCCAAAACTCCACCAAGGTGACAACAGAGAAATCTATGACTTACATGTGATTCTGTGAATGTGTGAGTGTTTATGTACACTGGTCTATGACTACAAATTGTACAGTATTTTCATACTTCAAAAACATCTTTAGCATCTGTAGCACTTGTGTAAAGTGAAGATAAAAATGTATGAGTTTGTATAATGAGCCCTTCTTACTGGCTGTGCTTGTGTGTTTGCTGATGAAAGCTTCAAAGCATGAATGTGTGTGAGTGTGTGTGTGTGTGTGTGAGTGTGTATGCAGGGGGGCAAGTAACTAAAGTAAAGGTGTTGCAGCTTAATTAGATAGTTTAAAGAGTGGTCAAAGACACAGGAGGAGGAGGAGACGGGGCAGACAGACAGATGGCAGCTGACAAATGTCTCTCGGAACGGGAGGCAGGTGATGAAGGCAGGAGGGGGTCAGTGTGGTGGAGCACTCCAGATAAAGTAGGGCTCATGAAATGTTTTATTTTTTTTTCCTGAATTTTCTGTAACTAACTACTGTATTAAATATATTATGAAGCAAAGTAATACTTGTGTCTTGATCTTTTTCCATATAACGGATATTGATGTGTTATGTGGGTGTTAACAATTATCAGATAATGTTTTAGTTAAAGGCTTTGGTAGAGAGGGCAATTTATCAGACCCATGCAATGCGGAAACATTTATAAACCACAAGCATACATCAGTTGAGTTGTACAAAATTTACAAAGGTGATAAACAACTTAAAATAATGGGGTAGAGCCGTGATTAACTTAATTTCTTTAACTTCAAGAAAAATAATAGTTTAGCATGTAATTAAGTGGTAAGCGCGCAATTTTTTTTCCAGTTCTTAAAATCCTACCTGAATCATATAATAAAAGACTAAATAATCTGATAGAAATGTGTATAATTGCATATTAAGACAAAATTACAGAACTTTTATTGTGTGATTGTTATATATCTTTCATTGTCACATAAAGTGTATTGAGAATACAAAATTCATATAAAATGCATTCAAAAGAGATGGAAATTGTGAACGCAGAGCATACAGCAGTTTTACAAGGGGGATAGTTTTTCATCATTTGTTGTAACCATGCTCTCGTATGTCCCCCTACCCACCCCCAAATCAGATCCTGTAAGCAAAAGCATTATTCAAAAGTGCTGAGACGTCATTTCGGGTCTCTTCTATACATAGACGTGTTTGTAATGAAATTAAGAAAATTACACTTACTGTATATGTTACAGTTAGAGTTTGATGTTAAAATCAAATAAATATTTAAATGCAAATTTCAAAAAGTAGGCAGAGGAATTGCTCTTTTTACAATAGTGGATTTATTTTTTTTCCCTCTACAGTCACTGAAAAAAGTTCCAATCCCAGATGATTACATGTTTAGACATGTAGGAGGTTTAATTACACTAGAGCCCTGTGTAATTTAATGCAGGTTGGTGCAAATGTTTGCGTACCCTCGGGATAAAATAATGAAGACACACAAAAAATGTGTCTAAAGCAAAAAAAAATACTTAGTGTTTTAGGTTTCACGGTTGTTCACTCATTATTAGAAGCACCAAAAAGATCAAACAGTGGATGTTAAAATATTTATAGTTAAAAAATAAATACAACAAACAGTGAGCTCATATGACATGTAGCAGGTCGTCAAGTTTCTATTAGCTTAAAAATAACAGGCAGGCAGACAACCCAATATAAATGTATGAACTAGTAAGCATAATTAATTCTTTGTAAGCATTATTAAGTTAGGAAATGTATCACTTTAACTGTATTAGGGATTTTATGGATATCTTTAAGTATTTATAAGTTTGTAAAAGTTACAACACTTAAATGATTTGATTCATTTTTATTTTATTCATAAATTGTGTGATGTGCAAACTTTGCACTTGTGCTTAATTCACTCCTGAGACCAAAAGGTTAGTGCTTCTTTATTGAATAATTAGATTTAAAAAAAAATGGAATTTTTTTTTTCTTTTTCTGTTACTGGTTTTGAATAGAATTTGACTTGTGTGTGTATCCGAGTTTAGCTAAGAAACTGTCCCATCTATCCATCTATGATAGATGAAACTTTAAGGGTGGAGTGGGTCTGCTTCTCCAGAGACACCAGTTCAAGATCAGGTCCAACAGGAACTCAATTTCTCTCTCTCTCTCTCTCTCTCTCTCTCTCTCGTATACACCCAGCATGTGGTCAAGATGATGATTTATTTCACCCATTATAACCTCCGCTGAAATGAACCTTGTCTTTTGGGGTGCGCGCGTGTCCATGCATTGTAAATTTGACATTTTCGGTTAACAGTCATTTCTCAATCCCCAGAATAATAAGAACTGCTACATATAATATCTAATATGTATTTAGGTATTTAGGCTTTCCATAAAAAAGAAAGGAGGGGCATTGGTTAGCTAAGTAAGTAGGT
This sequence comes from Channallabes apus, assembly GCA_030522415.1. Classification (NCBI taxonomy): domain Eukaryota; kingdom Metazoa; phylum Chordata; class Actinopteri; order Siluriformes; family Clariidae; genus Channallabes; species Channallabes apus. Next base: position 40,831,500 of record CM060111.1, read on the forward strand.
AACTTGAACTAGCAGGCTAATTAAGCAGGATTGTTGTTTAATTAGGTAGTTAATTTTGACACAGAGCGTTATTACAAACTAGTTTTACCACAAAATAATGACAATTGTATGACATGAGATTATTGCTAGCTTTATCATTTTACCACAGGAAGTTATTGCTAGCTAGCTATAACCACAGAAGGTTATTACTGGCTAGCTAATATTACCACACTAGCGTATTACTAGCTAGCTAATATTACCACAGAGGATTATTACCAGCTAGTTCATTTTACCACAGGTTTTTTTTTACTAGCTAGTTAATATTACCACAGCAGAATATAACTAGCTTGCTAATCTTACCTCAGAGCTAGTTAGTTATAACTTGTATATTTTATTATACAAGCTTGTTACTATAATTTTACCATAGGAACTTATTACTAGCTAGTAGCAACTACATGTTGTAAAGCCTGCTAGCTAGCAATAAGCTCCTGTGGTCAAAAAAATAAAGAGCTAGTAATTTAGCTACACCAAAATAGGATATGACAAGCTAACAATTTTTTACCAAATGAATTATCACTAACTAGTTAATTTTACAGGATGACTTTATAACTAGATAATTATACCTTCAGATTTTAAAAAATTAGCTAGTTTTGTCACTGAATTTATTACTAGCTGGCTAATTTTACCAGAGATGATTACAATTATATAACTATAGTAAGTTAGTCATTGTTTGTATTACATCAATATATTTGATGGCTTTATTTGCTGATTCTGACTTCAGATCAGAATTTTAATGCGTAAGTTAAATAAATAGAAAATAATTAAGTTAAATTAATTATTACGCTGTGCAGAGTAAGCTATAACTAGCAAAATAGCTTACTCTGCTATCACAATTCTAACTCAGTGGCAAGTGAAAGCATAATTTTTTTATGTGTTTGTGTGCGTGCGAATATTTCTATCTATTGTATGTTCTTCGGGATTGAAAGCAACCTTGTGTGGCGGAAAACTGTGTTTTAGCAAGTTCATGAAAACACAGCAGCAAACAAGAATGCATATTGAGAAGCGCTGAGTATTTGTTTCCTGGGAAGATGAATGGCCAGCACAGAAAAGGGGAGGGGTGGAATAAACACACACACCCAGCAAGCTTGTCTCTCTTCACTGAAGCAGATCTGCCATCAAATGCAGATCAAAGCGATAAGTGAGAAACCCTGGATGTTCTTCGCCTATGTCCCTGAACTCGGCCACACGAGAAGTGTTAATCCCAAAATAAACATTACTGGATTGTTTTTGGCCAATTTGTCAGTGGAGCGCACATATTCATATGTGATCTGGGAGATAAAGATATAACGAGGTAATCTGATCGGTTGAGAAATTTGGTCGGTGATGTCATCTGAGAAAATAAGTCTTAATATCGAGCTTAGCGAGGGGTTAACCTGTTAACTTCCACACTGAGCATCTGGCATAATGACTGTAATCATGATAGCTCAGTGATTAATGTCTTTTCAGGGTGATTATAAGGATGTGAGTTTAAATGCCATACTACCACTGATCCTCTGATTCGCATCCAAGTGAAACAAGATTGAATTTCAGGAAGGTTAGGGATTACATGACACATAACCTAATGATATTAGGCAGTGTATTTTTTTTTTCAGCGTGTGCACAGTGCTGTCAGTTTATGTCCCCAAAATGGATCTACAGGGTGATTCACTAGGAAGAGGACCTAAATATTCTGTAATAACTCTCGCTGGGACAAAGCAATCTGAACAAAACTACTACTCAGTATTTGGAGCTTCGAAGAAACTGGGATGCCACCGAGTCTGACTAATAAGTTAGACGTCAGACAGCCATTGCGTAATTTAATGCTGTACCTTTTCACTCAGTCACTCAACTTCTCATCAGGATATGGTCTGGCAGAAAATGTAGACCATTACTTGTATAGTAATGCAAATAATTACATATACATCAAGGTGTATGACGTGTATATTTTTGGTTCAGATTGCTTCATCATAGCAAGAGTTATTACAAAATATTCAGGGCCTCTTTCAAGTGAATTGCCCTGTAGACCAAGACATATGAAAGAAACCTTATTGACAGTCTTTTAGGAAAGGTTTAAATATTTTGCTAGGTGAAACCGAAGTAAAAAATCAAACAGATTTACAAATCTTTTGATGATTTTCATCCTAAAATCATGGGACAGTTGATACACATGTAGTGATCTCCACTAGCCACCATATAAGGCAAGGCTGAAAATGACAAAATGACAACTAAATATTGAAAGAGCACTTCAGCCATCGTTTCAAATTGGCAACACGTTTCTTCTTTTCTAATTCTTTTTTACATCACTATTGTTTAATATAATGACTACTCTCATTTTGTCTCATTTGCTTTAACTAAATGAATAAATGTATTTGAAACCAGAGACCGATTTAAACTCAAAAACATAACCAGCACATCAAATAACAGTAGCTCATTGCTAATTCTAACTAATATCATTCAAGGATTGCCTTAGTAAGTCTTGTTATATGTAAAGTTACAGAAACTCAGGAGCAAATCTATGGGTGTGAACATTTTTCCCTGACAAATTCCCAGACATTTCTTGTATAAATGCTCCTGCTAATGATTATGCAGCTTGACAAATGAGATCTCCTGGGAAAAACTAGATTCCAGAGGAAACCTTTCCTCCTCTTTTGCGTGATATTGGACACTGGACAGTGGGATTATAAATCATTACTCTTCTCCAGTTTTACACTATAAAGATAAACATACCGTGCATAAGACTTTAAATTTTTTGTTGTTTGGCTTTTTTATGAATTGTGCACAAGACAGACTAATATATGAACTAACATTTTTTTTTTTTTTTAAGTTGTCTTTGCTCCTCACTAGCTCCCACTTAAACTTGTATACACTATGCAGGCCTTCCTCAAATTGTGGCGACAACATTCAACTTTCACATTAGGCACAATTGACGTCCACTGACCCACTAGCCAGCGTTCACATTATTATTTTTATATGTACTTGTTTACACTTGCGTATTTTTACCCTCCAGTACAGCAGGTGGCAGTATGCACCAATTTAGTTTGAATCAAAATGAGTTTGGGGTCAAAAGGAAAGATTCCGGTGTCCTAATATGAAATTATCCTAGGAAGCGCCAACCAGTTTGAGCATGACAATGTCCCTATGCACAAAGCAAGCTCCATGAAAATACAATGTGTTATGGTTGTCCTTCCTGATCACCTTTGAGATAACCTGCAGTCATGGTGCAATTAGCAGGGATTTTTACTGTGTGTGTGCTAAACCGATAGTTCTAACAGTAAGCTTAATTTATCTCCATGCTAAACTTAAAATACAAGCTTTATACAACAAAGTCTATCTTTGTTAAACAACTTTATTTTGAATAATGTGAAAGAAATATAATTGCATATAAATAGTGCGTAATTGGGCTAAAACAGAATGAGACCCAAGCAGAGATCGGAACATGCTATGTTACTGGCAAAACGTGCATGTGTGTTTGAGTGTGCAAGATAGTTACTGTTTCTGTTACGTTATCTGTGCTGTCGATAAAAAAGGAAGGAGGACAAAAGGCTCTTTAAAAACGTTCTTAACTTGGGTAGGTGTTTTTTCACGGTTCATTGCACGCCAATCACCATGTCACAAAGTGAACTCATAATCTATGTGCTTGTGTGTTTCTGCTGTGTGTGCACGTATGTGTGTGTTTCAACAACTGCAAACTCTCCTAATAACGACCAGATGCATGCATCCTCCATTATCACTGCTCACACTTCCCTACTCTTGTATTTCTAAATAAGGTGCATTATATTCAGTAGTATTAAAAAAGGGGATTTTATAAAGGACTGTCAGCTATGTGTGTATAAAGCGTGTGATAATTAAATGCACTTAAGTTTGGTAAAGGATCTGTTTAACTGGCCATGACATTCTCTTCATTAGTTTTATACTTGAGTGATGAAGCTTCTGTAGTTATTCTCGCTATTATATGTCACTTTCATCTTATTTGACCTCATCTCATCTCATTGCTCATACCGGTTTATCCTGTTTACATGGTTGTCGGGGGTCTGGAACCTATTCCAGGAGCGCACTATTCGCTGTACATCATGGATGTGGTGCCAATCCATCATAGGACACACACACACACTCACTCACACGCTCATTCACACACTACAGGCAATTTGGGAACTTTTTGGGAACAATTTGCCAACTAACTTAATCTGCATGTCTTTGGACTGTGAGAGGAAATCAGAGGAAACCCACCAAGCACGGGGAAAACATACAAACTCCATGTGAGTCGAACCCGGACTCTGGAGGAGCAAGGCAATCGTGCTGACCACGAAGCCACCATGTCGCCAATATTACACTTTCATTTGTAATATAACAGTGAGATGTGATATTATATTATACAATGCTATGAGATGATTGTTTTCCAAGATGACCAACCCATAAAATTGCAGTGTTCGGCTACATGGTAAAGTTTCTAATGTAAATCAAAATGTGCCAGATATTAGCTGCATTACCTTTACAGATACTAAACAAAAGAAGCAAACTTCAAACAGTTTTGGCTGATCGATTACATTTAGGGTAAATGGTTAATGGAGGACATTTAATTTTGCCAGACTAATCCTTTAAGGATGTGTGTGTGTGTGTGTGTGTGTGTGTGTGTGTGTGTGTGTGTGTGTGTGTGTGTGTGTGTGTGTGTGTTTAGAGAGGCCAGACTGCTGTGCTCACACATCTCAGAACATCAAAGAGTGGCAAGCTGTCTTCTGATACACACAGCACATTACTGCAACAATTTGTTCTCACTCGGGGGTGGAGACAGACGGAGAGAGAGAGAGAGAGAGAGAGAGAGAGAGAGAGAATGAGAGATTTAATTAAAAAGCAGTGATGGACACTCTAAACGTAGTATGTGTATCTTTTGCTTGTAAAGACATCCAGACGTCAAGTTCCATTTTACACGCTCACATAACTACGTTCAAAGGATAATTTACTATGTGTGGATGTGTGCATATGTGTGTGTATGTGTGTACCCAAGCTGAAAACTCATCTAGACAATAGAGTAGACTCGCCCCTTATCCATCAAAACAAAGAGGCCATGCTAGAGCATAAGTTTGTTCAAGGACACACAAACACACACATGCACACGCACACACACACACACGTGCGCACACGTGCGCACACACATGTACCTTGATAGAGATGGAAAGAATAACAGGTTCAGAAAAAGAAAATCCAGTGAGTGTGTGTTTCCCAGCCGTCTGTGTAAGAGAGATTAGACCGGCGTCTCAACTGAAAACCTTTATGTCCCTATCAGCATGAGTTGATAACGTGTTACATCATATACGCTAAAATTTAACACACATGCTGCTGTTTTATAGACTGCTGCAAGTAATTACTTTCCCTACATTTACATGAGATCTTATTCGGAGACAGCGCTCAGAGTCAATATGGCTGTTGGTGTTTTCAAATGAAACTTTGGTTTATAGGATAAGAAATACACTTGTAGTTCAAGTAGTACAAACACTGTCCCTAGCAATTAGCAAAACTGTTGGAAAGTTGCTAAGGAGAGACCTTTCATAACAAAAACGACCTGTAATTACACTAAGCATGTGTCTCATCCTTCATGGGTTCTGCCAGAGTAGAGTTTCACACTCATATCCCCAGAGCTCTAACCTTTTTTACTTACATCACTTATGTTACAACAGCTATAAACAGTCATCTCACCACTAGCCTTTTCTTTTCTCTCTTCCCCATTAAATTGTTTACATCGCTGGACGAGAAATGAACCTGCTAAAGTAACAACTTCAACAAGACATTAATCAGGACAGTGCTGTTTTTAGCTCCATATTTTAACCAATCTCACCACAGGTACTTAAGTACAGTAGAGCACTGAAAAACTGAGCAGCTGCTTCGAGGATTATGGGTAAGTTCCTGAGCCGACCCACGGTAGCAAGTGGAAAATGTCTGTTTAGAGACTTCTAGATGGCACAGCTTTTATCTTGGAAGTACAGGAAATCTGGACAAAAGTCATGTTTAACCAGGTTTTTTAATTGTTTAAAATTATTCCATTATGTAATTGTGGGAACCATTCTTCTTCTCTTTTGTATTTTACGAGTTCAAGTTAAAACTGGACTTTTGAATAAGAAAACACAGTTATGAGAGTAAAACCTCCCTTTATTTATCTATATTCCCTGCTACACTAATGCGCTTATCCCAGTTTTTCACTAATGCTTGGACACCATCAAGGTAGAAAGTTTTCTCAGTATGCCAGAGCCACGATCGGACTGCCTGCTTCACATCTACAACGCTGGCCTCCAAGAACCGTCCTTTAATGGCCCAAATGTGGAAAAGGCTTGAAGCGAGGTCAGGACTGTATGGGGATGTGGCAATTACTCCCAGCTGAGTTCTTGTAATGTGCAAGTGGGGTTGGTAAATAAATGTGTGTACAGTTCTCATAAACAGATGTGTCTTCTTCTGCAAATTGGTGAAGAGGTCGGGATTGTAATTCACGACCATACAGACTTCATTACAACGTTTGCATCGTTCAAATTTTGAATGCAGATAAGAGTCAATCGAGTTGACGCCTTCATTCATGAGTCCCGGTTGGACTTGACCGCCCCATGTGGTATAATAATGTTCAGAGGTCTGCTCACATTTATCTCCTTCGCTATCACTTACATCATTCTGTCTTTCCCTCACCTCAGTTTTCTTCCTCTTATCCCCCATCCACCCCTCCCCATCCCTTCTCTGTGGTTTGGCTTTCTTTTGATGTTTCATGTGAGCTATCCACCTCCTCCGTTTTACGCCCTAATGAGTTTCAAGACCGCTAATCTAGTGAGCATGAACTCAAACAACCAAAAGCAGAGGGACGAGAAAAGACAAAGCAGAGTTGTTCTGTGCCTATACCTGTTTAACATGTTCCTAACCCCTGCTGACGATTTAAGAGTCTGAAACTGGATCACATTCCAGCAATTTCATGGCATATACCTTGTTAATTACTTGATTTGGCTGTTACAGGGCACCTGCGGAATAGCCAGAAGAATGGTGAAACGGCCCCATTGATACGTTTGCAGTGTGTTGTGTCCGACTGGTCCATACTAATGAGTAGCATGAGAGTCCTGATAAGCTATCTCCAGTTCAGAGTCAGATGTCCCTCGTAAATGAACCTTTTCCACTTCAATTAGACTCGTATAGCGAGCCTGGAGGGGCACACCTGCACCTAGTGCTGTCCCTTTCCCTTGAGGCATGCATCACTCATTCTCAGATAGACCCACCCTGTGACAGGCCATTAGGGTCAAACAAAGCATAGTGATATCTTACTCTGCTCACATCCATGACAACAGAAACCACCAGGTGCCAATACACAAATGTACCAACAGATCTATTAATCCAAGCCACGAGGTGACAAAACACTTGAATGAATAACCAGTTTAGGTACTGGATGCAATCTGGGTGTCGGTGATGTGTGAGTGTTTCAGTGTCTTTTGCGACATACAGAGTCGTTTCTCATCTCAGAAAGGTGTTAACACCTTCCTTTCACTTTCACTGGATTGGTTTGTTTTATCCATCGTGATTATACCGTCATGTGGACGGAGGAAATCTTAAAGGTTAACCTTCAGTTAAAATCGCAGCACAATACTGGACATAAGCTTTAGTTAATGTTCACATTAACACCAGTATGGGGGAAACATTTGACCTTGGAACAGTTGTTGGTGCCAAAAGGACTGGTTTAAGTATACTTTGAAAATCCCGTCGCTTTTAGAGTTTACACTGGATGTTGGTGCAAAAAAACAAAATTTCAAGATTCACCAGAAAACTTCAGTCACTCAAACAAACACTCTTTACCTTCATGGTGAGCAGAAAAGCGTCTTAGACAGCATAACACAATAAACCTTAAGGAGGACACAGCTACAGCAGAACATTGCTTAGGCTTTTTCTTTTTAAAACTACAGGACAGGCTCAGAATTTCACCCTGTATGATGCTTCTGCATGATATAATAACACTTTGATTCCTATAAACAAATAGTTCTATTCAGTACCTCTAATGATCACCAAAGTATACATCTGGCTTTCAGAAAAGATCTTTATCAGCCTAGTCATGGTCTTTTGCCCTTTCTGTACCTCAAGCTGTCAAACGTAATCAAATATACGAGTCTCCATCCTTCCCTGTCAAGATGAGCAGAGGAAACGCGTCGCAGCAGACTTGAGTTTTGGGGTTAAATGTCTTGCTCAGGGGCACAAACACAGCAGGACAGTCATGTTAAAGCAGCGTTTCTCAAAGTCACTGCATATTTGAGGTTTTTACTGCTTTGTCACATCCGACATGAACGATCAAGGGTTTTGAACTACCTGAGGAGTTATATAGGGCCTCTGGGGACTTATATTGGTAACTTATATGGTTTTGTTTTCTATAAAAGTGTTAAATGTGTTTTTTTGTCCTTTTAAAAATTCAACCTGGCTCTTTGACAGTTTCAGTGATCATTGGTGATGTTTGCAGCCATATACTGTATTGCAGTGTTGCAGGTTTTTTTCTAACTGAGCTGTGAAATGAGTGAATTCCTTATATATTGGTTAATAATTCAGTAAATTCAGTAAAATATAGTGTGATCTCATAAGTTTATATCTTCATATTACTGATTTTTTTTCCCCCTGGGCCTTTTCTCTTGCTCAGGACGCCAAATCAGACCTTTTAATTTACAGGTGCCTCTACATGCATCGATTTTATGCCAGATTCCCTTTTTGTCATCAACCTTCAAACAGGCAATAAGGATGCCATGCACCTACAGTGGCTGGATATTTAAATGGATATAGGGTTAAGGGCCTTGCGCAAGGGCCCAATAGTAGCAAACTGGAAGTGGCAGGGCTTGAATCAGCAACCCAGAGCCTCAACCGCCTGCACTGCCAGTGCATCCACTATAATACTGACAATAAAGGGGAAAACAAATGAGAACATACTTTTCTTCTTTCCATGATATTCTTCTTCTTGATTCCATTGATAATTTTCCAAATATTGGTTCAAGTAAAAGGGTTGAGTAAATATGCATCTTTCAACATATAATGGAGAACCCATGGAATGAGATTTTGAAGAAATGTCTGAAGTATTTGAATGATTTTATAGATAAAGTGTAAATATAGTGCTGTGTTTAGGCCTTAATGGAATATATAATACACATAATATTGTATCTAGCAGACGGTGTGCATGGTGTTTGTTTATTCTTTGCATGGGTTGATGGGTTTCCTCCGGGTATGCCGGTTTCCTTCCACAGTCCGAAGACATGCAGATTAGGCTCACTGGCGTTCCCAAATTTCTCATAATGTGTGAACGTGTCACGGAGCGGAACGGAACGAGGTGAATCCAAGTGCAGATGACGTGCCACAACGTCAGGCGAGAGCGTGGTCGGAATGCGGAAGTCAATGCCGGGCGATCAGTCAGCGGAGCGTCTAAGCCAAATCGTAAAGCGGGAGCCGTGGTCAAAAAGAGGAAGCGTTAATTCAAAACCGGGAGATCAAAGGGCGAGGCAAACAAATCAGAGACGAGAAACCGAAAGCGAAAAACGAGAAACAAAGCGAACTTGGCAACGTGAGATCAAGGGAAAATAAACGCGAGAAGATCGGGGCATGAAAACACAAGATAATCCAGCGATTTGAGCAGCGCAGTGTGCGTGCTTAAATCACTGGAGAAATCAGCGTAGGGAATGGGAAACAGGTGAGCAGAAGGGGCGGAAACGGGGGCGTGAGAGCGCACGTGACGGCTAGACAACAACATGAGCGCGTGGGGAAGTGACAGCGTGGGAAAAAGACGGCCGACAGACCGTGACTCGTGACAGTACCCCCCCCCTTACGAACGCCTCTGGGCGTTAGGACGGGGAGCCTCAGGGAAGCGTTTCTGAAAGTCAGAGATTAGCTTGGGGTCTAGGATGAACTTGGCGGGGATCCAGCTTCTCTCCTCAGGGCCATAGCCTTCCCAGTCCACCAGGTACTGAATGCCTCTACCTCGGCGGCGAGCTTTCAGGAGGCGGCGGACGGTGTAGGCTTCACCGCCATCAATGATACGGGGAGGAGGCAGAGGGTGGGTGGGGGGACTTAATGGGCTTGAGGCAAGACAGCGTAGCTGGGATACGTGGAACGTGGGGTTTATTCTTCGCATGGTTGAGGGGAGTAAGAGTTTGACAGCGCATGGATTGATGATCTTGGTAATCGTGAAGGGGCCGAGGTAACGAGGGGAAAGCTTGCGGCAGGTGGTCTTTAGGGGGATATCTCTGGCGGCAAGCATGACTCTCTGCCCCACCCTGTACTTGGGAGCCTGAGAGCGTCTGCGGTCGGCCTGTGTCTTATATCTTCTGCCGGCCCGTAACAGCGTTCGCCTCGCTTGCAGCCAGGTCTTTCTGCATCGCCTGACAAAAGCTTGGACGGATGGGACACTGACCTCCTCCTCCTGAGATGGGAATAAGGGTGGTTGATAGCCCAGGCAGCACTGGAATGGAGACAAACCAGTAGATGACGATACTTGGGAGTTGTGGGCGTATTCCACCCATGGCAGAAACTTGCTCCAGGAGGCGACATCTCGGGAGGCCATGCACCTTAAGGCTACTTCGAGGGACTGGTTCTTTCTTTCGGTCTGCCCGTTGGACTGAGGGTGAAAGCCTGAGGACAGACTGGGGGTGGCTCCAATGAGTCTGCAAAATGCCTTCCAAAATTGTGATGTGAATTGGGGCCCACGGTCGGATACGATGTCATTGGGAAGACCATGCAGCCTGAAAACGTGCGTTATCATGAGATCAGTGGTTTCCTTGGCGGATGGAAGCTTGGGTAGCGGAATGAAATGGGCGGCCTTAGAGAACCGATCCACCACAGTCATGATGCATGAGTGGCCGTTGGAGGAAGGTAACCCTGTGACAAAGTCCAGGGCAATGTTGGACCATGGACGAGATGGGATAGGTAATGGTCTGAGGAGACCTGCCGGCGCGGTGTTGGTGTGTTTGCATCTAGCACAGGTGTCACAGGCTGCCACGAAGCTGAAGGTGTCTTCCTTGACCGTGGGCCACCAGAAACGTTGTCGGACTTGAGACAGGGTTCGAGCTGAGCCAGGATGACAGGAGAGCTTGGAGCTGTGTGCCCATTCCAGAACTTGAGAACGTAGAGGAAGTGGAACAAACAGGCAATTAGGGGGCACGTTACTTGGCCCGGGTTCCTGAGACAGGGCTTGCTGGACCTTAGTCTCGATATCAAGCTCAGCTGCTGCGAGTAAGCATGACGGGGGAATGATGGTTTCGTTGGCAGTGGAGTCGTGAGTAGGTGAAAATTGTCTGGAGAGTGCATCTGGCTTGGAATTCTTGGACCCAGGACGATATGAGAGGACAAAGTTGAATCTGGAGAAGAACAGTGACCACCGAGCCTGGCGAGAGTTTAGCCTCTTGGCGTTCTGCACGTATTCGAGGTTCTTGTGATCAGTCCAGACCAAAAATGGGGTCTCCGTCCCCTCTAACCAGTGTCTCCATTCTTCTAGGGCCAGCTTGATGGCCAGCAGTTCTCGATCACCGATGCCATAATTCACCTCAGCAGGCGTTAAGCGGTGAGAGAAGAAAGAGCAGGGGTGTAGCTTGTTGTCGTGTGCAGCTCTCTGGGAGAGGACACCTCCTACCCCTGTGCTGGAGGCATCGACTTCCACAACAAACTGGCGTGACGGATCTGGAATAGTCAGGATTGGGGCAGACGTGAACCGTTTCTTGAGTTCCGAGAAGGCTTTTTCAGAGTTCATGTCCCAACAGAAACGTGTCTTGGGGGAAGTCAGGGCTGTTAAGGGGGCAGCAATGGAGCTGTAGCCTCGGATGAAGCGACGGTAAAAGTTGGCAAAACCCAAGAATCTCTGAAGTTCCGGTCTTGTGGTGGGCGTGGGCCAGTTCGTGACTGCATGTAGTTTAGCAGGCTCCATTTCAATGCCTGAGGGGCCAATGACGAACCCCAGGAAAGTGGTGGTTGTTGTGTGAAATTCGCACTTCTCTGCTTTGACGAAAAGATTGTTCTCTAACAGTCTTTGTAGCACCTGTCGAACATGATGTTGGTGCTCTTCTAGGTCTCGGGAGAAGATTAAAATATCGTCCAGATAAACAAACACAAATAAATTCAGAAAGTCTCTGAAGACATCATTGATGAGGGCCTGAAAGACGGCTGGGGCGTTGGTCAGGCCAAACGGAACCACCAGGTACTCATAGTGTCCTGTTGGGGTGTTAAAAGCAGTTTTCCATTCGTCACCCTCTCGGACTCGGACGAGGTGATATGCGTTGCGTAGGTCCAGTTTGGTAAAAATCTTTGCTTCCTGGAGGAGTTCAAAGGCGGTCGCCATTAACGGAAGGGGATAGCGGTTCTTCACTGTGATCTGGTTTAGGCCCCTATAATCGATGCATGGACGAAGGGACCCATCTTTTTTACCCACGAAGAAGAAGCCGGCTCCCGCCGGGGAGGAGGAGGGGCGAATGATCCCCGCCGCGAGGGACTCCGAGATATAATGATTCATAGCTTCACGCTCCCTGGGCGACAAAGAATATAGGCGGCCCTTGGGGGGCGTGGTACCTGGGAGCAGGTCGATAGCGCAGTCATATGGACGGTGGGGGGGCAGAGAGACAGCACGAGATTTACTGAAGACCTCCTTGAGATCATGGTACTCTGAAGGGACGGCGGTGAGGTCCGGTGGTTCATCCACAGATGCAGGGCTGAGGCAGGACGTGGCTGCAGCTCGTAGGCAGGAAGTGGCGCATGACGGGTTCCAGGCTACGATTGTGTTCCTGACCCAATCGAGTTGAGGATTGTGATGGGTTAACCAGGGCAGGCCCAGGACAACAGTAGCATGTGATCCCTCCATGATAAACAGAGAAATTTGTTCTAAATGGTTGCCCGAGACCCTTAGCCCGATGAGGGGAGTTCTGTGTGTGATAGATGGGAGTGGGCTGCCGTCGAGTGCCTGAACCTTGAGGTGGGTCTCCAAGGGTAGAGCGGGGATTCCTAGGGTCTTGGCAGAAGTCGCATTGATCAGGTTGCGGTCTGAACCTGAATCAATCAGTGCCTGCACCAGATGGGTCCGTTGCTCATGGATGAGAAAAACTGGAAACAGGCGGCGTTGACCTGGGGATCTTCCTGGTGACGCACCCTCCAATCCTCCCAGCTGGACTAGAAGACGCTCCCTTTTTACAGGACAGTCTTTGAGCTGATGACATGATTTCCCACAGTAGAAACACGCACCATCCACTCTGCGTCGTCGACGTTCTTCAGGGGAAATGCGGGTCCTGTCCAGCCGCGTGGGTCTCTCTTGAGGATTAGTTTGAGGGGAGCGAGGTTGTGGGCGGTCTCTGGGTGGTGAGAGTGTGGTTGCCTTTCCAAGGCGGAGGCGCGAATCTACTCGGCCGGCCAAATCCATGAGATCTTGGAGCGACGAAGGAAGTTCTTGGGAGATTAACGTATCCTGGAGCGTCGCAGTCAGGCCTTCGAAGAAGGTGTCACTTAGGGCCCGACCATTCCACCCGCTGGAGAGAGCTAGGGTCTGGAAATCGATGGCATAGTCATAGGCTGAACGTGAACCTTGGTGGAGTTTTAACAGCTTGTGACCTGCCTCCCTGCCATGACATGAGCGATCAAACACCCTCCTCATCTCTTTAGCGAAGTGCTCGTAGCTGGTGCAGCAGGAGTCATGAGCATCCCAGAGTGCAGTGCTCCATTCCCGAGCCCGTCCTGAGAGGAGAGTTATCACGTATGCGACCTTGGAGCGTTCAGTGGGAAATGTGGATGGCTGGAGCTCAAATATCAGCGTGCACTGAGAGAGAAAGGAGCGACAGGTGCCTGGATCTCCTTCATAGGTGGGGGGGGCAGGCAGTCGTGGTTCCCGTTGCGTGCAGGGACCCCCACCTTGTGCCGGAGAGAGATGGAGCCGTTGGAGTTGGGTAATAACATCAGCAAGGGTTTGCTTGGTGTTGAGCAGCTCCTGCTGGTGAGCTCCGAGAAGTGCACCTTGACTCTCCAGCGCCGATTTCATGTGGTCAATATCTGCTGGATTCATTTCGATGGCTGGATTATTCTGTCACGGAGCGGAACGGAACGAGGTGAATCCAAGTGCAGATGACGTGCCACAACGTCAGGCGAGAGCGTGGTCGGAATGCGGAAGTCAATGCCGGGCGATCAGTCAGCGGAGCGTCTAAGCCAAATCGTAAAGCGGGAGCCGTGGTCAAAAAGAGGAAGCGTTAATTCAAAACCGGGAGATCAAAGGGCGAGGCAAACAAATCAGAGACGAGAAACCGAAAGCGAAAAACGAGAAACAAAGCGAACTTGGCAACGTGAGATCAAGGGAAAATAAACGCGAGAAGATCGGGGCATGAAAACACAAGATAATCCAGCGATTTGAGCAGCGCAGTGTGCGTGCTTAAATCACTGGAGAAATCAGCGTAGGGAATGGGAAACAGGTGAGCAGAAGGGGCGGAAACGGGGGCGTGAGAGCGCACGTGACGGCTAGACAACAACATGAGCGCGTGGGGAAGTGACAGCGTGGGAAAAAGACGGCCGACAGACCGTGACTCGTGACAGAACGTGTGTGTAAATGTTGCCTTGAGGTCCTACTACAGTCATAAAAATGAAAATAAATATAATGGTCACCATTGGCCTCCTCAATCCCTAGTTGAACTACAGAGGTTTCTAAATGGATCGATGGATGGATTTGTTAGTAATGTTGTTTTTAAATATATTTTTGATCATTCCCTAAACCCAGTTTGGTTGGCTGGACAGTCTTTTGGTCCATATTCACATCACATTATGTTTATGGGACGTCAGGCCAACGTCCGAAAAAAAAGAGTAATACAGAGACATACAGTATGAACATGTCATTTCTAGATTTGTAAAAATGAATAAACATCACTTGTAATTGCTTAACTATAAGGTATATTGCATTATAAAATGACTCAAACAAGTTACAGTTCATTATGTGCTTTATTTCCTAGATTATGTTCATCTTGGACGTTAACATATTTGGCTTACAAGTCGCACCCTACTCCTTCCTATTTTAATATTTTTTCCTCTGGTCTAAGTACTCAGGTGTGGTGGAGCTGATAGCAAAATGCCAAAATATGCAGGGGTTCTCCACTTGTACTCTAGTTCACAAGTTTATTGACATACCGAAACAAGATTTAATCCTCAGTACAGCCAAACAATGTTTGAGTCGATGAAGAATGTTGCCAAAGGCACCCTCAGTGTTTTTTTTGTTTTTTTTGAGAGTAAGTTAAGACGGGGAGCGGTCTCTCGGATTGCCCCGAGAACGGTCAGGTCTTCCTCCCTCATTTGCGGCTTAATGGATTAGACATGCAGTTTCCTGTAGGCTGAATGAATTCAGACAGGATTGTGGCATTTGTGCTGGACAGGTAACACACACACACACAGCTGCAAAGGATCCTGCATAGTGTGTTTTAAGTACACAATCATCCATTATATATGTATGCTCTAAACCAGACTTTTTCCACTTTTTTTGTCTGAGTTGTCAATCAATAAATAAAAAGTTTTTTTTTATAGCTTTTTTAAAGTCCATATGTTTTTTTTAGTTGTTTCTTTTTTCTGCTTTAAAAAAAACAACAACAACAACAACAACAACATACTGACCTACATACAAATTTATTTAACTTATAATGAATCCATTTTATTGATGTAAAGACACTCTTCATCACCATCATCACCATCAATCCCCAGTACAGTCATAATAAAATAATAAAATAATAATAATAATAATAATAATAATAATAATAATAATAATAATAAACAATAAATTTATAATAAATAATAAATTTCTTTTCTTTTCTAAAATTATTATTACTATAATTTATTTTATTTATTTTATTTTTATTTTTTGGTAAATTTTCTTTCATTTTTGTGAAGCTGCTTTGAGACAATGACCATTGTTAAAAGCGCTATATAAATAAAATTTAATTGAATTGAATAAATAATAATAATCATAATTAGAAGAAGAAGAAGAAGATGATGATGATGAAGGACAACAACAACCATATATGTTTAATAATAGCAGGACAGTATAACATTCAAATATTTAATCATTAAAAAAAAATCACTCATTCTCCTTATCGCTTATCCTGTACAGGGAGGCCTGGAGCCTATCCCAGGGGACTTGGGGCACAAGGTGGAGTACCCCCTGGATGGGGTGCCAATCCATTTCAGGGCATACAATCAATCACACATACTGACATCCATTCACACACTGTGGGAGGAAACTGGAGGAAACCCATCAAGCATGAGGAGAACATGTAAACTCCACGTACCAAGCGAACATGATTCCTGAGGCGGAAATCGAATGCTCAGTTTCAACAACACCTCCACCTCTAACCATCACCAACAACAATAGCACAATGCATTAACCCATGTCCAGGTGTGAAAACTGATTTCCAATCCGGAATATTGTATTTGTTTGTTTTTGGACACACCTCATTTTAAAGACACTTTACAGCCAGTCCACAACATGGATGGGAATCGATCAAATATCAAATCCCAACCAATCATTAGAAACCCATTGCTTGGGGGAAAGACTTAATAAACATTGCTTGGCATAAAAAAAATAACACAATTTGTCAGTTTAGCTAAGTTAGCTGAGTCACCTACCTAGCGCAGCTCTATAACTAGCACAACTCTATTATTAGCCAGCTAACGAGTTTAACATTAACATTCCTTCTCTGTAATTTCTTTTAACCAGGTTTCCAAGCAATGTATGCAAAGTTAAGTTTCATTTCGATTATCATATTTAACTTTCACGTAATCTCATCACCTGGTTGTGTAACGACTATTGGACTGTGCAATTAGTCATTTACGTTTCCTAGCAAGTTAAGTAGCATTAAGTAATCAATTTTTTTTTTATAGAAACCTGGAGCAAGAAGCGGTTAAGCTCATACACAGACACTTCTGTGTGTTTAACAGTCTTTCAACGTCTTTCGGTTTTCAACGTATCTAATAATGCAACACAAAAAGGCTAGTCAGTGCATATGCTAATCGATGCAGGATTCTTCTCTCTTCCTGCATCCCTCCATCCTCCATCTCTCCTCACTCTATCATCCTACTTTTATATTCACACATCGCACGCTTTCGGGTTGTGATGTGCTTGCATCCAACGACGGTTTTGGCGGGAGGATGTGCGTTCCTCTGTGTGTGTGTGTGTGTGTGTGTGTGTGTGCAGCTGGACTGGCAGTGGGTTTGAGACATGGACAGGAGACTTATTTAGTCCTGTAATGCTCATAATGCTGGTCTCTCAGCACGGCATCAACGGATCCTTTGTGGCCCCTGTGGAGGAGGATGAGTCCCTTCGACATCCAGATCCGGTGCTCTTTGGATATGCGCTCACTCACTCACTCACTCACTCATTCACACACACACACACACACACACTCACATTGCCATTTTCATGCACCTTTCTAAATCTTCTTCTTCTTTTGTGTGTGTGACAAATGATACAACTGATGTTACACATACACACAATACACATGCTTCCTCAGAGGCTCACGTGAGGACAACTCGTTCTCTTTCCTATTAAAACATCCTGCAGCACGCGTGCACACACACACACACACACCTGTCTCATCTGTGAATCCTCTGCCTGTAACAACAACCCTTCCCTCCCCTCTTCCTGACAGGTGCCTCTATGAAAAGACCTCCAGTGTGAGAGATCCCTGGCACCCCATCAAAGCTACAAAATAAGGGGAAGTGTGTGTGTGTGTGTGTGTGTGTGTGTGTGTGTGTGTGTGTGTGTGTGTGTGTGTGTGTGAGAGAGAGAGAGAGTAGCATACTAATGAATAAATTGAGCCATCACTTATCATCCTGACCATCTTTGCACACCTTTACACAGATGGTTGCACTTTTTAATGAACACAGACACATGTCTTGTATGTCCTTTGATGCGTTAGAATCAAAAGTAAGAATTGATATTTCAATCTCAGGTGAGGCGTCCATTCCAATTCCATGAGACACTCAGATCTATGTACTGCTGTGATATCTGATCGAATATGTAGTCAAGTACCAGCATGATAACAAACAGGGTAACAAAGAGCTAGCGTTTTAGTAAAAGGGTAACCAAGAACCAGCATTGTAATAAATAGGGACAGTTTAAAACTACCATTATAACAAACAAGAAAACCAAGAATTAGCATACTAGTGAAAAGGGCTGTGGCGACTCAATGTCTCTGATTTACTGACCAGCGGTTCGAGCCCCAGTTCTGCCAGGTTGCTGCTGTTGGGCCCTTGAGCAAGGCCCCTAACCCTGTCTGCTCCAGGAGTGCTGTATACTGGCTGAGACCAGCCTCTTAGTAAAGCTAGGATATGCAAGGTATTTAGAATTTCTATTAAAATAAAGTTTGAATAAATACTGTGCAGCAATGTATATGTGACAAATAAAGGCTGAATTTAACTTAAAGGGTTTCCATAATTAGCATTTAATTAAAAGGTAACCCTGAACTAGGTGATGTAGTGCTCAGAACAGGATGACCAAGAAGTTACCCATGAGCTAGTGTTTTTGTTTGTTTGTTTTTGTGAAAATCTATCCAAAATCTGACCTAGATCTAGAATTATACTTAATATGTATCCAAGAACTAGCATAAAAGCAAACAGTGTAATCCAGAAGAGTACTTGACAAATTCAAACTGTAGAAAGCTCTTATTCTAGTGCAGTGACCTGGCACAAAGTGCTATATTCATTCATTCATTCATTCATTCATCTTCAGTAAGCGGTTAGTCAAACTGGCAGTGGATCCGAAGCGTATCGAGGTGTGAGGCAGAATTATAGTATAGTTAGTTACGGTCCACTGAATTACCACCCAGAAAAGTCCAGAAATAAAACTGTAGTTTGTGCGGAATTATTGGTCAAATATCTTATTCCACATATCAGTAAATCCATTGAGTCTTAGCCTGCTCTGGGTCTATGACAACCTCCACAGTTGTTTCTTAAATGAGGTGGGACTGACAGGGATATCTCGCTCTAATCCCTGGTTGGCCTAGTGGCCTATACAACATCCCCATCTCCTGGACACATTTTGAATTGAAAGGGCAAAGATCCATTTAAAAAATTTATAGAACAAACTTCATTGTTCTTTTGTTTTTTTTATATATATATATATATATATATATATATATATATATATATATATATATACATACATACAGGTCCTTCTCAAAAAATTAGCATATTGTGATAAAGTTCATTATTTTCTGTAATGTACTGATAAACATTACACTTTCATATATTTTAGATTCATTACACACAAACTGAAGTAGTTCAAGCCTTTTATTGTTTTAATATTGATGATTGTGGCATACAGCTCACGAAAACCCAAAATCCCTATCTAAAAAAATTAGCATATTTCATCCAACCAATAAAAGAAAAGTGTTTTTAATACAAAAAAAAGTCAACCTTCAAATAATTATGTTCCGTTATGCACTCAATACTTGGTCGGGAATCCTTTTGCAGAAATGACTGCTTCAATGCAGCGTGGCAATCAGCCTGTGGCACTGCTGAGGTGTTACTGAGGCCCAGGATGCTTCGATAGCGGCCTTAAGCTCATCCAGATTCTTGTGTCTTGTGTCTCTCAACTTTCTCTTCACAATATCCCACAGATTCTCTATGGGGTTCTGGTCAGGAGAGTCGGCAGGCCAATTGAGCACAGTAATACCATGGTCAGTAAACCATTTACCAGTGGTTTTGGCACTGTGAGCAGGTGCCAGGTCGTGCTGAAAAATGAAATCTTCATCTCCATAAAGCTTTTCAGCAGATGGAAGCATGAAGTGCTCCAAAATCTCCTGATAGCTAGCTGCATTGACCCTGCCCTTGATAAAACCCAGTGGACCAACACCAGCAGCTGACATGGCACCCCAGACCATCACTGACTGTGGGTACTTGACACTGGACTTCAGGCATTTTGGCATTTCCCTCTCCCCAGTCTTCCTCCAGACTCTGGCACCTTGATTTCAGAATGACATGCAAAATTTGCTTTCATCTGAAAAAAGTACTTTGGACCACTGAGCAACAGTCCAGTGCTGCTTCTCTGTAGCCCAGGTCAGGCGCTTCTGCCGCTGTTTCTGGTTCAAAAGTGGCTTGACCTGGGGAATGCGGCACCTGTAGCCCATTTCCTGCACACGCCTGTACATGGTGGCTCTGGATGTTTCTACTCCAGACTCAGTCCACTGCTTCCGCAGGTCCCCCAAGGTCTGGAATCGGTCCTTCTCCACAATCTTCCTCAGGGCGCGGTCACCTCTTCTCGTTGTGCAGCGTTTTCTGCCACACTTTTTCCTTCCCACAGACTTCCCACTGAGGTGCCTTGATACAGCACTCTGGGAACAGCCTATTCGTTCAGAAATGTCTTTCTGTGTCTTACCCTCTTGCTTGAGGGTGTCAATGATGGCCTTCTGGACAGCAGTCAGGTCGGCAGTCTTACCCATGATTGCGGTTTTGAGTAATGAACCAGGCTGGGAGTTTTTAAAAGCCTCAGGAATCTTTTGCAGGTGTTTAGAGTTAATTAGTTGATTCAGATGATTAGGTTAATAGCTCGTTTAGAGAACCTTTTCATGATATGCTAATTTTTTTAGATGGGGATTTTGGGTTTTCATGAGCTGTATGCCACAATCATCAATATTAAAACAATAAAAGGCTTGAACTACTTCAGTTGTGTGTAATGAATCTAAAATATATGAAAGTCTAATGTTTATCAGTACATTACAGAAAATAATGAACTTTATCACAATATGCAAATTTTTGGAGAAGGACCTGTGTATATATATAATACATTCCCTTATTTTATAATCTCTTGATTCAGTTTGAAATAGTAATGAAAGTAAGCAGCCTTGTATAAATTAATATACAACAACTCTAACTCACTTATCTTCTATACCGCTTTATTCGGGATTCAGTGTCACGGGTGCCTTTCCCAGGAGATTTATTAGTTTGGGAGGCAGGGTACACCATGGACAGGGTGTGAATTCATCTCAAGGTACACACACATACACATTCATTCACACACTATGAACGACAGTGCTAACCACTACACCATCTTTCACTGACATGATTCTGACAAATCACAGATTGGCAATGCAATGAAGATAACCTTATCTGATTGGGAAAGAAAATCGCAAGCTGCATTCCACTCCATAGTGTACTTCACAGGGTGCTTCCTATTCACTGCGCAGGGAATGTAGATTAAGGGAACTTCTTAAAAAGAAGCACTCAGGGTTCACCATATTGAGAATGTGTCTGTTCCCCGATCTAAGCAAAAATGTAGAAAGACTCAGAAAGTCTGTTTCAATAATTTAATTAACATAAAGACCACAAACTCGGATCATACTGAATGCGCAGCCGGCACCTCTGACCTGAAGCTAGGATTGTTAAATATTAGATCTCTCGCATCAAAAGCGGTTATTGTTATGAAATGATCACAGATCAGGCGTTTGATATACTCTGTTTAACTGAAACATGGGTTAAACAGGATGAGTATGTAGCTCTAAATGAAGCTAGTCCTCCTGGATACAGCTACATACACCAGCCTCGGTTAACTGGTAGAGGAGGAGGCGTCGCAGTTATTCATAATGATAATCTGTCTATCGTACAAAAACACCGACACAAATTTAACTCATTTGAAATTCTTTATAGTAACATAAGTGTACTTAAGTATATTAAATCAGCTCAGTCGATTCAACTAATTATAATTTACAGACCTCCAGGGCCGTATTCTGAATTTCTTAGTGAATTTGCAGATTTCATCTCAAACCTACTCGTTTCTGTAGACAAAGTGTTAATTGCTGGAGATTTTAACATTCATTTTGAGAATCCAGAAGACCCTCTGAGAACAGCATTTATATCCATACTGGACTCCGTAGGCGTAAATCAGTGTGTAGTAGGACCCACTCATAAAGCAGGTCACACTTTAGACTTAATAATATTTTTCGGATTAAGTATAAGAAATGTATTCACAATTCCACTGTCTGAAATTATCTCAGATCACTATCTTGTCTCCATTCAAGTGTGTCACAGTGATAATGAACGCACAGCACCGCACTACCGTATTAAACGTACATTCACATCAACTACCACACAGAGTTTTATCAGTAATCTCCCAGAGTTACCAACTTCGATTAGGTCACCGTCTGACCCCACAGAACTTGATCAGGCAACTGAATATTTAGAGTCGACATTTCGTTGTACCTTAGATAATGTAGCTCCAGCTAAAAGAAAAATTATTAGAGATAAGAAACTCGCTCCCTGGTATAACGATCACACGCGCACTTTAAAACAGACCGCTCGGAAATTAGAGCGTAAATGGCGTCAAACTAAATTGTTAGTATTTCAAATAGCATGGAAAGAGAGCATCCTGAACTATAGGAAAGCTCTTAGTGTAGCTGTAACATCTGGGCCACCACAGCCTCGGAGAGTAAGATCCAGTTCCCCGGACTACTGAGCCGTCGCTTTGTCTCCCCCTAGTGTGTCTGCGTGTTTATGTCTCACATGATTAAGTAATGAAAAGCACCTGTGCCTCCTTGTGTGTCTCTCTATTTATACCAGCCAACCCCAGAGTCATTTGTCCGTCCACCGTCGTGTCCTAAAGTGTGTTTTCTCTCGAGTTCAACTCATACAAGGTTTATGTTGAGATTTTTGGTTAAGTTGAAGAAGTTTGGTTTGTTTTGGTTTTCATGCCCTTTTGTGTTCATTTGAGTTTATTGGTAAATAAAACCAGTTTTGAGTTCCAAGCCTGCATCTGCGTCCGCCTCCTGACTGAGTATCATGACAGATGGACGGACCCACCAGGACGCAGCAGGTGTCCCCCTGCTCCAGGAGGAAGTAACCCCGATGCACTACGTGTGGGTAATGCAGCTGGAGATTGACAGCCTGGCACGAGCAGTGAACGACCTCGCTCACTGCGTGGAACATCTTGCCATCTCCGGCCAGGAACCCGCGGGTCCATCTACGCGCTCCACGCCGTTACCACCACGCCCTGCTCCCCCGGAAAGATATGCTGGTGATCCGGACAGGTGCAAGCAATTCATCCTGGCCTGTGAACTATATCTAGCTGCCTACCCGGACATCAGCGACCAGCAGAGAATCCGGTTCGTGATTCAGCAGCTCACCGGACTCGCCATGGATTGGGCGGCGGCGGTCTGGAGCGCAGGCGGGGAGCTCACTCACCGGTACACCAGCTTCCTCGAGGCAATGACGGCCGTGTTCGATCATCCGGATCAGGGACGCACGGGTGAACAGGAGCTCATGAGGCTGCGACAGGGAAACGTCCCGGTCGCCGAATACGCGGCTAGATTCCGGGTGAGGGCTGCGGAGAGTGGCTGGTGCGAAAAAAGCCTCCGCGCCAGGTTCAGGGACGGGTTACAACCGGAGGTCCAGGTCGAGCTTGCGTGCCGAGATACCAGCTTCTCCCTGGACGAAACCATCAACCTGGCGATTAAACTAGACCAGCACCTTCGCAGCCAACGATCACAGCCGGGGACCAGACCGGTTCAGGCACGAGACTCCAGCCAGCCTCGCGAACGGCCCCCCGTAGCGCCTGACTCGAACCGGCCAGAGCCCACGGAGGTGAGTACTTCCCGCCTCTCTCCCGCCGAGAAGAGAAGACGGGTAGCATCGGGGTTATGCTGGTACTGTGGGGGGAAAGACCACCATATCCGAGACTGCCAGTTGCTACGAGCAAAACACACACGCACACACCCACACAGACACGCCCCTACACACACACACACCACCACACAGACACCTGCACTTCGTACACACACACACGCACACACATCCACACATGCACATACACACCTCCGTACGTCCACATCACACACACCACCTCGTACCCACCACCCATTTTGTGTAAAAGCTCAGTTGATGTTTAATGATTGTGTTTTGTCTGTCTTTCCCCTGATAGATTCCGGGGCGGCTGGTAACTTAATTTCTTCTACCCTCGTTTCCTCGCTGCAAGTTCCCGTGTCGAAGCTACCATACCCGATATCTATTAAGGCTCTAGATGGTGATGAGTTGGAACATTCGCCTGTTAAATTAATGACTGCATCCCTCCGATTAACATTCCCCGGTCACACGGAGGAGCTAAAATTCTATGTGCTACCTCGGTCAGATCATTCCGTCGTGCTGGGTCTCCCATGGCTTAGCGCTCACAACCCCAATTTCGATTGGACTAACTCCCGCGTCATATCATGGTCCCCTAGATGCTTAAAACTTTGTACACCGCCGACATTGACGGTCCAAACCACTACCATTGAAAGTCCGACTGCCCAAGTAACCACCAACATACCATCAGAGTACATGCGGTTTAAAGATGTGTTTAGTGTTAGGGCAGCTGCACGACTCCCCCCCCACCGCCCGTGGGACTGCGCGATTGAGCTACTGCCGGGGAAGGCACCTCCTTGCTCACGGGTTTACCCATTGTCAGTGGCAGAAACCAGGGCAATGGAGGAATACGTGAGTGAGGCACTCCAGCAGGGGCTCATCAGCAGGTCCACGTCCCCCGCTTCGGCAGGTTTTTTTTTCATAGAGAAAAAAGGGGGGGGCTTACGTCCCTGTATTGATTATAGAGGCCTCAATGCAGTAACAATAAAATATAAGCACCCACTGCCCCTGGTACCGGCCGCTATCGACCAACTCCGAGGAGCTTCCATCTTTACCAAACTCGACCTCCGCAGCGCATATAACCTCGTTCGTGTGCGTAAAGGCGATGAATGGAAGACGGCGTTTAGCACTACATCTGGGCATTATCAATACAACGTAATGGCATATGGACTGGTAAACGCACCTGCGGTGTTTCAGGGGTTCATGAACGACGTGTTCCGGGATATGTTTAACCGTTTCGTCATAATATACCTGGATGATATCCTGATATATTCACGGTCATATCCCGAGCACGTTGTTCATGTAACTGCCGTCCTTCACCGCCTGCGCAAACACGGGCTCTATGTGAAGGCAGAGAAATGCGCCTTTCACCAGAGGGAGGTGGCATTCCTCGGCTATCGCATAGGGCCACTGGGGGTCGAGATGGAAGCGACCAAAGTCGCGGCGGTACAACAATGGCCGGAACCGACGTCAGTTAAGGCGCTACAGAGATTCTTGGGGTTTGCCAACTTTTATAGGCGGTTCATTCGGGGCTACAGCATGGTGGCAGCGCCCCTTACTTCACTATTGAAAGGGAAACCGAAACGCCTTTGCGAGTTCCCAGTGGAAGCGCGAAGTGCGTTTCAACGTCTAAAACTTGCTTTCACAACCGCCCCTGTGTTAAAGTTGCCGGACCCAGAGAAGCCCTTTGTAGTCGAGGTCGATGCATCAGAGGTAGGCGTAGGGGCGGTGCTGTCACAACGCCACGGCCACCCTGAGAAACTCCATCCCTGCGCTTTCTTTTCTAGGAAACTAACACCTGCCGAGCGAAACTATGATATCGGTAACCGAGAGCTGCTAGCAGTAAAAGCGGCGTTAGAGGAGTGGAGACACTGGCTGGAGGGGGCGAAACATTCATTTACGGTGCTCACGGATCATAGGAATCTAGAGTACCTCCAACACGCAAAGAGATTAAACTCACGTCAAGCCCGATGGGCGCTCTTCTTCACGCGTTTCCGATTTATTATTACTTATCGCCCGGGCTCGAAAAATATAAAAGCGGATGCGCTGTCTCGCTATTATCCGTCGCCGGAGCCCATTACAACTCCGGAGCCCATTCTGCCATCTTCACTCGTAGTGGCTCCGATCACTTGGGACATCGAGTCGGAGATAGTTCAGTGGGCGCGGTCCAACCCCGTGCCTAGGAACTGTCCTCCGAATCGAACCTACGTGCCGGAGCCACTGCGCGAACGAGTGACGATCGCGGCTCATACGAGCCTAGCATCTGGACACCCCGGCGTCTCACGAACCCTACACCAATTAGAACCAAAGTTCTGGTGGCCAAAGATGCGGGAAACCGTGAAGAGAGTAGTTTTGTCTTGCGCAGTGTGTGCGACTACAAAAACCCCACGTAGTCTACCAGTTGGAAAATTAACTCCCCTGCCAATACCAAACAGACCGTGGTCCCATATTGCTGTGGACTTTGTCACAGATCTGCCGGTATCAAAAGGGTACACCACTATTCTAGTAGTAGTGGATAGATTTTCAAAGGGGTGCAAGTTCATCCCGTTTCGCGCCCTTCCGTCAGCACTCCAGGTGGCGGAAAGCTTATTCACTTGTGTGTTTCGCTGCTACGGCATACCAGAAGATATTGTTTCCGATCGTGGTCCCCAATTCATCGCCAGGGTCTGGAAAGCGTTTTTCCAGAAATTGGGGACCACTGTTAGCCTAACGTCGGGCTACCACCCCGAGTCTAACGGACAGGCAGAGCGGACTGTCCAAGAACTCGGGAGATATCTTCGGGCATACTGCAGCAGCCGACAACACGAATGGGCAGACTGTTTGACCTGGGCGGAATACGCACAAAACTCCCTGCGCCACTCCTCTACCGGCCTAACGCCGTTCCAGTGTGTGCTAGGTTATCAACCCCCGCTATGTCCATGGGATGCCACGCCCACCGATGTGCCCATGGTGGACCAGTGGTTTGAAAGAGCGGAGAAAGTATGGGAGGACGCACACACCAAGATCTCCCAAGCAGTGCAGCGTTTCAAGAGACATGCCGATAGGCGGCGAAGGGAAAGTTGTCCGCTCCAGGTAGGCGATCGAGTATGGCTCTCGACACGGGACCTCCGCCTCAATCTCCCCTGTAAAAAACTGTCCCCCAGGTTCATAGGTCCTTTCCCCATCACAGCGCAAATAAACCCAGTGTCATATAAATTAAAACTTCCTGCACATCTACGTATCCACCCTGTATTCCATATCTCTCTTCTCAGGCCGGTGGTCCGGGGCCCATTAGACGAAGGAGCAGCGGAACCTTCACTCCCCGGGGCTGTGGAGATAGAGGGTGCCCCAGCGTTTAGGGTCAAGGAACTGCTGGACTCACGGAGGAGAGGGGGGGCTCTACAATATCTAGTTGAGTGGGAGGGCTACGGCCCGGAGGAACGGAGCTGGGTCCCGGCACGGGACATTCTGAGTCGTGAACTCATTGTGGATTTCCACCAGGCACGGCCGGATCGCCCAGCGCCCCGTCCACCGGGTCGCCCCGCCCACCGGCAAATCCATCGCTCAGGTGAGTCCTCGCTCCCTCCGACAGCACGTAGGGGACGCCCTCGCCTTCCTCCAGAAGCCGGTGCTGGAGGGGGGGGTGCTGTAACATCTGGGCCACCACAGCCTCGGAGAGTAAGATCCAGTTCCCCGGACTACTGAGCCGTCGCTTTGTCTCCCCCTAGTGTGTCTGCGTGTTTATGTCTCACATGATTAAGTAATGAAAAGCACCTGTGCCTCCTTGTGTGTCTCTCTATTTATACCAGCCAACCCCAGAGTCATTTGTCCGTCCACCGTCGTGTCCTAAAGTGTGTTTTCTCTCGAGTTCAACTCATACAAGGTTTATGTTGAGATTTTTGGTTAAGTTGAAGAAGTTTGGTTTGTTTTGGTTTTCATGCCCTTTTGTGTTCATTTGAGTTTATTGGTAAATAAAACCAGTTTTGAGTTCCAAGCCTGCATCTGCGTCCGCCTCCTGACTGAGTATCATGACAGTAGCTAGATCAACGTATCTCTCCACTCTTATAGAAGAAAATAAAAATAATCCTAGATTTTTATTTAATACCGTAGCCAAATTAACCAGAAATAAGACCACTACAGAAATCTCCACAACAACATCATGCAATAGCGAGGACTTCATGAACTTTTTTAATAATAAAATTGTAAATATCAGGCATAAAATTGAGGCTTTGAACCCGAACAATGTAATTGATGCAGATGTTAACCTAGCCATGTCAGATTCAAACCTAGAATACTTTACTCCCCTTGAAGAGAATGAACTAATTTCACCCCCGTTTCTGGTTGGAGGTCTCGTCGCATGGATGCCCCGTGTGTCTCTTTGGGATGCGTCTGGTGTCTGGGGATGATTCTCTCTACTTAGAAGATGGTTCTGGCCTCGACTGGTGTTGTCAGCTGTTTCTCTGAGGACTTGACAATTCGATAGTTCAGGACTGGAACTTTCTACAAGTCTATCTGAGTCTCCAATAACTACTGGACTCCATTTTAACACCAATTAACATCAACTATTATAGCTGAACTGCCTGCCACCTAACACTGTATAAATGCAGATCATTTCCTGCTATCTGTTTCACCCAGATGAGGATGGGTTCCCTGTTGAGTCTCAAGGTTTCTTCCTATTACCATCTCAGGGAGTTTTTCCTTGCCACTGTCGCCCTCAGCTTGCTCATCAAGGACTATCTGACCATTTTGATTCATACACATTCACATTCCATACAAACTTAAATAATTCTTTTGATTGTGTAAAGCTATTTTGAGACAATGTCAATTGTTAAAAGCGCTATACAAATAAAATTGAGTTGAATTGAATTAAAAAGTCACTAGCTCTGTGCGTTAACATGGTAACGTACACATGTTGTATACATGTCGCTGTGGCTGTGGAAATTTCACACTCCGGACGTTAACTATTGAATATTTATTGAAAAATAACATGTATAACTTGTAAATAAATGATTTGATTAATTTACAAGATGTACAGATTTTTTTCCCCCAGATTACTAGCCTAAGGATTTCTTGGTTAAATTAAAATGTAAATTATTGTGTCCTAATAAAATGATGTCGTCCTTGATAATTTTTCGGGCTCCATTTTTTCATGCTCCAGTGAGACGCAATTTTTCATTCCCTTTTCCAGTGAAGTGAATATATATGATCCAAATACATATACTTCAATATGGGGGATTTTGCTTCTGTGGGAATCATAATTCTTTCTCCAGGCTGCTGCTTGTGGTGGACATTATCCAGATCGTATTTCAACGGTAGACTGTGTAATTCTTTTTTTTATAAAGTAATTATAAACATTCCTTGACATAACTGACATGACTCTGCTGTAAATGTAACATTTTTTGTGATTTGGTGAGAATAATAAAAAAAAAAGTCTATAACTAATCCTACAGTATATTGTAGGATATACACAATATGGCCCGAAAGTATTTTGGCCAAACCTGCAATGACATTGTATCCAAATACATATTATACAAAAATACATATGTAAATACATTTTAATATGGAGTTGTCAGTTTCAACTCGTTCTTAAAAGGCTTAAAAGGCTATTGTTGAGTGCTTCTGTGGGAATTCCCATGCCTTTATGAGGTCAGGCACTGATGTTGGAAGAGAAGGCCTGGCACACAATTTCCGTTTCAGTTAATCCCTTGACGGGTTTGAGGTCAGCGCTCTGGGCGGCCCAGTCAACTTCGTCCACTCTCTACTCAAGCCATGTCTTCATAGTCTTTGCTTTGTGCACTGGGGCAGAGTCATGTTGGAATAGAAAAGGGCCTTCTCACAAAGTTGAAAGCATAGCATTGTCCAAATGTCTTCATGGTATGCTAAAGCATTAATATGTCCCTTCACTTGGCATAAGGGCCTGATTGAAACAAATGAATTCAATAATTAACAGGTTATGCCAAATACCTTTTTCTCCATATATGTATAATGAATATTATGACTTAATAAGACTTAATATCTTATAATTATGCCTTATTAAAGTATGATTAACTAATTCAGATATTTGGTAGCTCTGTAGAAAATATTTTACTTGATTCACAATTTGAGAGTATTTTTTGTGTTAAAATACCCTTTTAAGGTGTGTGTGTGTGTGTGACTGCAGCCTGTCCCCTTCACGTGACCTGGATGCTTTGAGGATTACTGGTGAGTTTGCATCACGTCGCGCATCAATACGAACCTATTCTGCGAAAACAAAACATTCAGGTATAATCACCCGTTCTAAACACAAAGCCGAGTGCGTGGAAATGTAGACCTGTAGTGTGGGGCTTTGGGTTTAACATGCGTGATTTACACGGTGTTCAAAATTTTTTATTTTTATTTTGCAAAACTAAGCGTTATTTAGGTATTGTTGGCAATGCAGGGCTAGACCTTGCCAGTCATTATTCTGCGCATGCGCATTGACGGAGATACACAAATGCCAGTTTTCGTTGCTGTGGTAAAAATCTAGCGATAAAGCTCGCATTCGTCCTTAATTACGTTTTTTCTTTCCCTGAGCTTTTGTTGGTTTCCGTAAGTATTTAGCGTAGCTAGTCTGTGTGGTTTTATTGTTAGCACATTTAGCAGTTAAAGTTTTCAGGCTTAGACATGACGCACGCATCATCCTTAATATATTACATTTTTATAAAGCGTTAAAACAACCGTAAAACGCTAAGCGCATGTATTTCTGCGTGTTTTTAACAGAATCTGCTCAAAGATTCAACTTGGTCAGAATTATTTTAAAATGTATATTTTAGTGGCAACATTATTAGGCCTGAATTAGCTTCATTGGTTTCTTGAGCGCTTTCAATTGTTAAAACCGTAACCCATGAACTGCAGCTTAGTGGTTATTATTAGGGCCCGAGCACTATGCCACGAGCTCGTGTCGTGTCGTCCTCGTGTGTGATGGCCATTGGCCAACCCATGTATGGAAATGATGTCTCGTGCTCCCTGAACCACTCTTTCACAATTTGAGTCCTATGAATCCTGGCATTGTTATCTTGAAATATGCTTAAAAAAAACAAAAGTCCACTGATGGATAGAGCTGCTCATTCAGTGTATTCAGGTCCTCAGCTGACCTCATTTTTTGCACATGGTCAGCAAATACAATTCAAGAAGTAATTTAATGTTGAATCTGATGGTTAGCTGCAGCGACCCATCAGTGGGAGCAGCCCGAAAGAGCAACTGAGATCATGTTTCCACTGTTTATCCATTACAGATTTCAACAGTAGCCTGAGTTATTACATTATAAACATTATAAAGATTATGTGTATAACTGAAATGTTTCTGTCTACCCCCTGAAGGAATGGGTGAAGTATGTCGTCTTTGGCGGCTCTAATTTCGTTTTTAACACTAAGTGCACTTAGTGCTTCACCACTTAAAGGTTTGTACAGCGCTTCGATTTTATTTCTATATCTCAACAGCAGTGAAATTGAATGAGTGCCATTTTCACTTACCTTTAAATCATACCTAAGCAGAAAAGGGATTGTTTCACATAAATCTAAAACATATATGTTTGCTTTTGATGCTTTCTTTAATTTAAATTTACTTTTTAAAAACTTACCTCAAGCACGGTATGTATCAGTATACTGTACAGCTGTACCTTAGCATACGAATTTAGTCTGTTCTGGAGGCACATTCTTGAGGCGAAAATGAATATTGCAAAATGCATTTTCCTATAGGAAATAATGTAAATGCAGATACTCCATTATTACCAATCTCCAACATTATAATCATATTCTTTTTGCATATAAAAACAAAACATTTCGAAAAGACATGTAAATGAAGTAAAATATGAAATACATACACATTAAATCTCACTTAGCCTTAATTTATGATTCCTTTTGAAAGTGGCTCCCTTTTCTCCGTGCTTGCTAACATTCTTGAGACCCATGGTGTTGTGTCTTCGCTAAACCTTGCACAAAATGCAAAAAAAACCCACAAAAATAAGGCAAATTTCTTTGCTTGGCTTGGCTAACACAAGCAAGTTTTGAACGTCAGCTTACCAGGTGTTATGCATTAAGCTCCCTCCTCCGTATCATGGATTGCTCCATTACACAATCGCTCTCTTCAAAGCAAAGCCGGTCGCCTTTTCATTCAGTTGCGTTTGCGATGGTTTTCCTATCCCTACTTCCGCATTGTAAATACAGTTGCGTTCAGTAACAGGACGGGATTCATTTCCTTGACAGCAGCAACAACAGTCTTGCTGTAATCACTTTGTTGAATTTATATTGCCTAAATATTTTGCTGATCTGTCTTCTTTGCATTGCTACGTGTGTTTTTACTTCCTGCTAACATCGCATGTATAAATGCATTCTAAACACGACACCCTCAAACATGGAAATGATATAACATCAAATCAAACACCATGCAAGCAACAATAATTAACTTGTCACTAGCCTTTCCTTATACAGCACAGTAAAAAAAAAAAAAGCATTATAGGCGAATCAAATTTCTTGCACAATTTAAATTCTTAAGGCAAAATTTTTTTGAGGTGTGGTGTGCATATGCTGAGGTAGCACTGTATTATTAATCTGCATATGAATTTACCATTTTTGTCTGCTTATCTGTTCCTATGTGTCTTTTTGTGTCCCAGTTCCACGCCTTAATTACTGCTACACAGAAGAAGCCTGTAGTAAGTCGGAATTACTACAGTAATATAGTTGTGTGTAAATATTGGAGTAAGCCAGATTGAATTAAATCTTCTTTCAGATTTGCAACAGTTTTGAGAACATTTTCTTGTGAACATGTGGTCTCCTCCGAAAGTATCGGAACGGCAAGGCCAAGTCATGAAGTTTTCTTTACACAGAAGACCTTTGTTGGGTCTTAATTTATGGGTTTGTGTTGGCCTGCTCTCTTTATATGTCATGCTCTTTAACACAAGCTAATAATATAACTGCTTGTTGTTGTTTTTTTAATGACAGATCCATATAACTGGGTGAAACAGTTTAGTAGCTGCATCACCACAGAGTTGACGCTGCAATCTCCCATTGACCTGAAGCCTGTTGGTATTAAGAATGACTCCAACAGTAGTCTGGAGCTGCGAGGCTTCAGTGTGCCACAGAAATCATGGACTGTAGTGAATGTCAGAGACACTGGTATTTACATTTACATTTACATTTAGGCATTTGGCAGACGCTCTTATCCAGAGCGACTTACATTTTTATCTCATTATACATCTGAGCAGTTGAGGGTTAAGGGCCTTGCTCAAGGGCCCAACAGTGGCAACTTGGTGGTTGTGGGGTTTGAACCTGGGATCTTCTGAACTGTAGTCCAATGCCTTAACCACTGAGCTCTCTAGTAAACTAAACGAGGATTTAAACTCAGCCGCTAACGCATCACGGTGTTGCTCTAACAGCGCTGAGATAGCCTCGACTGTTAGAGGAGTCGCAGTGTCGTCCTTTTTCACGGCCTTAACACTCCTGGTAGCCATCACAAATGAAAAAATATATAACCGTGGGGTAGAGTACAAAGTTATTGTCAACTAAGATTTTAATTTAACATTTAGAGACGAATAAGGGAGTGAAGAAATTCGAAACTGTCGGATCACCTAACCAACACGTCCTACTCCATGTGGCTGCTAACCGGAAGTCCTCCAGTATGGTTTTACGCCCTTGACCCTTACGCACAGAGATTGTTCCAGATTCTCTGAATCTTCGGATGATATTATGCACAGTTGATGATGATAACTGCAAAGTCTTTGCAATTTTTTGCTGGGTAACACCTTTCTGATATTGCTCCACTATCTTTCTGCGCAACATTGTGGGAATTGGTGATCCTCTACCCATCTTGGCTTCTGAGTGACACTGCCACTCTGAGAAGCTCTTTTTATACCCAATCATGTTGCCAATTAACCTAATTACTGTTAATTGGTCTTCCAGCTCTTCGTTATGCTCAAATTTACTTTTTCCAGCCTCTTATTGCTACTTGTGCCAACTTTTTTGGGATTTGTTGACACCGTGAAATTTGGAATCAACATATTTTTCCTTTAAAATGATAAATTTTTTCGGATTAAACTTTTGATCTGTCATCTATGTTCTATTCTGAATAAAATATTGACATTTACCATCTCCACATCATTGCATTCAGTTTTTATTCACAATTTGTTTAGTTCACTACACCATCTTTCACTGACATGATTCTGATAAATCACAGATTGGCAATGCAATGAAGATAACCTTATCTGATTGGGAAAGAAAATCCCAAGCTGCATTCCATTCCATAGTGTACTTCACAGGGTGCTTCCTATTCACTGCGCAGTGAATGTAGATTAAGGGAACTTCTTAAAAAGTCACTAGCTCTGTGCGTTAACCTGGTAACATACACATATTGTATACCTGTCACTGTGGCTGTGGAAATTTCACACTCCGGACGTTAACTATTGAATATTTATTGAAAAATAACATGTATAACTTGTAAATAAATTATTTGATTAAGATATACAGATTTTTTTTTCCAGATTACTAGCCTAAGGATCTCTTGGTTAAATTAAAATGTAAATTATTGTGTCCTATTAAAATGATGTCGTCCTTGATAATTTTTCGGGCTCCATTTTTTCATGCTCCAGTGAGACGCAATTTTTCATTCCCTTTTCCAGTGAAGTGAATATATACAGTATGATCCAAATACATATACTTCAATATGGGGGATTTTGCTTCTGTGGGAATCATAATTCTTTCTCCAGGCTGCTGCTTGTGGTGGACATTATCCAGATCGTATTTCAACGGTAGACTATGTAATTCTTTTTTTATAAAGTAATTATAAACATGCATGGAGTTTGCATGTTCTCCCCGTGCTTGGTGGGTTTCCTCCGGGTACTCCGGTTTCCTCCCACAGTC
This sequence comes from Channallabes apus, assembly GCA_030522415.1. Taxonomy (NCBI): domain Eukaryota; kingdom Metazoa; phylum Chordata; class Actinopteri; order Siluriformes; family Clariidae; genus Channallabes; species Channallabes apus. The sequence goes on from CM060111.1 coordinate 40,865,957, forward strand.
CAAAGATATGCAGGTTAGGCTAATTGGCGTTCCTAAATTGCCCGTAGTGTGTGATTGGGTGTGTGAGTGTGTGTATGTGCGTGTGCCCTGCGATGGATTGGCACCCTGTCCAGGGTGTACCCCGCCTACTGCCCGAAGTCTCCTGGGATAGGCTCCAGGTCCCCCGCGACCCTGAACACAGGATTAAGCGGTATAGAAAATGAATGAATGAATGACTTGACATAACTGACATGACCCTATTGTAATTTTTTTTTTTTTTTGTGATTTGGTGAGAATAATCAAAAAAAAAAAAAGTCTATAACTAATCCTATATTGTAGGATATACACAATATGGACCAAAAGTATTTTGGCCAAACCTGCAATGACATTGTATCCAAATACATATATTTCAATATGGAGTTGTCAGTTTCAACTCGTTCTTAAAAGGCTGTCGACAATTTTTTTGAGTGCTTCTGTGGGAATTCCCATGCCTTTATGAGTCAGGCACTTATGTTGGAAGAGATTTCCGTTTCAGTTAATCCCTTGATGGGTTTGAGGTCAGCGCTCTGGGCGGGCCAGTCAAGTTCTTCCACTCTGTACTCAACAAGCCATGTCTTCATAGTCTTTGCTTTGTGCACTGGGGCAGAGTCATGTTGGAATAGAAAAGGGCCTTCCCAAAAGGGCCTTCCCACAAAGTTGAAAGCATAGCATTGTCCAAATTAAATTTTTCAATTCAATTTTATTTATATAGCGCTTTTAACAATGGTCATAGTCTCAAAGCAGCTTCACAAAAATGAAAGAAAATTTACAAAAAAAATGAAAAAAAAAAATTTAGAAAAGAAAATATGTCTTCATATTTTATATGACATACTGTAATATGTCAAATGTCTTCATGGTATGCTAAAGCATTAATATTTCCCTTCACTTGGCATAAGGGCCTGATTGAAACAACTGAATTCAATAATTAACAGGTTTGGCCAAATACCTTTTTTTCCATATAGTGTATGTATAATGAATATTATGACTTAATAAGACTTAACCTAGTAACCAGTGTAATGTAATATCTCATAAGTATGACGTAATATCTTATAATTATGCCTTATTGACTAAAGTATGATTAACTAATTCAGATATTTGATAGCTCTGTAGGAAATATTTTATTTGATTCACAATTTGAGAGTATTTTTTTGTGTTAAAATACCCTTTTAAGGTGTGTGTGTGTGTGTGTGTATGTGACTGCAGCCTGTCCCCTTCACGTGACCTGGATGCTTTGAAGATTACTGGTGAGTCCTTTTTTTTTAATACATTTTTGGGAACATATCAATGACAAATTGTTTAACCGGTGTGATTCTCCATGAATAAAAACCTGCACATATACGCATCCGAACAACACGCGGCATGTGACGGTTGCAAAAGCCAAGAATAAACAATGACATCTGGCTTAAAGCTGGTGGGAGAGATGCTGTAGTCAAGTCTTTCCTTCTTAATGGCATTAGTCAAACAAACTTAACACATGGTCAATTGACCGTATTAGCTTTGTCTATTTTCAAAAGTTCCAGCAAAGTACTACAATCATGGCTCAAAGTCATCTGGCTTAAGGACAGAAGAGGAGTGAGAACAGAAGTCCTTTCTTCAGGTAGGACCAAGTTATTTTCTGTAGACTATTAAATATTTCCTTGGCTACCAGAAGATGAAAATCATTAATTACAGCTACATCAATATGTTATTACTATACTATGAATTGTTAATATGTTATGTACCGGTTAATTAATAGCAGTTCTATACCTTTCTGATTTTACCTCCACACACAGACATGATGTCAAGAAAATTAACAACAAGTTGTCAGTTCATTTGTGCCCATTTGTGTGTGCAGAATGTATATTTGGACTGATTTAGTTTTTGTGATATTATTATTATTATAATTATTATTATCCAGCCTCGCCATATAGTCCAAATCACTTCAAATTGGTCTCCCTCCCTGAACTTGGTAGGTTTCCTCCGAAAGTCCAGTCCAAAGACATGCAGATTAGGATAATTGGCATTTCCAATTTTCCAGTAGTGTGTGAACGAGTGTGTGTATGTGTGTGTCCTGTGATGGATTGGCACCCCATTTAGGGTGTACCCTGCCTCGTGCCCGGTCTCCTGGGATAAGCACCAGGCCCCCCACGACCCTACACACAGTATAAGGTGGTATTAGCAATGAGTGAGTGAGATTGAGTGAGCATTAAGGGCCTTGCTAAAGGGTCAAACAGTGGCAACTTGGTGGTGCTGGGGTTATCAGTTATCAGTAGTCCATTTTTTTTTTTTTTGCATGTGCAAAGAAACTGACATGGTTTTGTTAATTTTCTGATCATATGTGGTGGTTACAGAGGTACTACATCAATAAAATGACAATTTAGACACTGGTTAATTTTTGGCACACTTAAATGATTCAGATGAGTAAATAAAGCATACATTTTTTTAATTATGATTTCATTCATTAAGGGGAAAAAGCTGTCCTAATCTATCTGGTCCTATGTGAAAAAGTAGTGTTTCATCATTAATTGTAAAATAGACAAAATAAGCAACAACCACCTCCTAATCAGTATATACTGTAAATACTTGATAGTCTTTTTACTTATTTAAAATATACTATATGTATTATGTTATTTGATAACATGATGTACTTGGGCTATTAATGATTATATAATTGTATGTTTCCAAAATTTATTCAGTCAGACAGCATATGGCAGTATGTTTATTAAGACAACAGAACTTTGTTTATTCTTACTTTTTTACATGAATATTATTTTTGATATTATTGCGTTTAGGAAGAACAAACATTAAACAGGAGAATGCAGCAAATGAAATCACATGTGAAAATAGAACACATGATGAGAGAGAAGCGTCAAATGTAGACAATGAACCATTGTCTATTGATGATGATAATTACAGTACCACACAGCTTTGTCAAGTTAATTCAAAATTACAACCAAAAACTTACTCTGACAATGGGGAAACACAAACACCTGAGGGAAATGGACACCAGCGAACTTTATCCAGCAAAGTTGCCAAAGATGGTGATGACAAATGTGATGAAGAACAGATCATGCTATGTCTTGATCTGGAAAAATCAAGAGCTGCAGAGTGACAAATACAGTGAATTAAGGAATGAAGACAAAAATAAAAATGGTGAAGCATTTGTCTGTTCTTCACATTCATACAGAGAAGATGAAGATGACACTGATACTGACTTGGCAAATGTTCCTTCTGAAATCATGGATGCTGATGGACAGATAATTTCACGTATAGATCTTGAAAAAATTGAACAACTAAAAGACTCAAGCAGACCTGAAGATAAGAAAAGGGAACGAATGGTGTGCAACCCAGGGCCAAAGGTTTTTTCCATTTCCATCTCAGCAAAAAAGTGGGAAAAAATCAAACCTAAATATGGAAGTAACAGCCTGCGTGTACCATGGACAGACACTTTTTATAAAGAATTTGTAAAAAAAAATCCATGTTGTACACTGGCCTTTAAATATCAACGTGTAAAGATGCCCCATAGCCGCAAAAGAAGTTGTCATTATTTCCATGCCCAAGCGCATTGTACATTCTCTGGTTGCAAGGCAGTGTATCGGTTCTATAAACCAGACAAGCCAAAATCAGATGACAAAAAAATTACCTTTAAAGTATTTCGCATTGGTGAAGTCCAACACCTTAAACAGGAAAAAAGATTCAGGCCTGCCAAGTACCACAGAAGAGGAAAAATTGCGAAAGCTATAACCACTGGTGTGAGTAATTATTATTACACTATGTTGCGAAGCACACCACCACAACAACTGTTGTCTGGCAATATTACAAAGAGCTTGACCAAGGACATCCTAAAAACCATCTCTTATGAAGTAAAGAAAAGCTCAAGACTACACAATGAGATCATGCTAGAACTGATGCTCATACAAAAAATTATCAAAGAAATTGCCAGCCATCCCTCATCAAAAGGATATGTTCAACATCTCCAGATTGATCCATTTGCTGTGCATTTGTACACATACACAGGGATAAGGATTATAGCTGAGCATTTAAAGAAGTCACCAAACATCACTCTTCACCTTGATGCAACAGGTGGAGTGGTAAAAAAAATTACAGATCAAAAAAAAAGGGTGCTGTACTATGCTCTTGTCTTACCTGGAATGGGTAAGGATAAACCCCCTTTACCAGTCACCGAACTTGTGTGTAATACTCACTCAGTTCCAACAATATGCTTCTGGTTGATGGAATTCACAAGAAAACTTTTATTCACAACTAAGAGGAGAATTGCATATGTTGAAACAGACTACAGCTGGGCACTTATCAACAGTGTTCTCTTAGCCTTCAACAAAGAGCATATTACAGCATACCTGAACAGAGCACATGATCTTATCACTTCAAGTGATACACCCAAAAAATCACTCCAGTTCACAGTGCTGCATCTCTGCTCAGCCCATATTATTAAGGCTGTGTCTCAAGCTTTCAGCAGAAGAGTGATGGACAGAAATGTAAAAGAATATGCTACCTTTATTTTTGCAAAACTTCTGAATTCCACAAACATCCAGGATGCTTTGTCTGTGTTTTACCATATGTGTGTCCTCTTCAGTGCAGAGGAGAACACAGACTTAGTCAAGGAATCAAAATCGACCTTGGACCAGTGTATTTTAAGAGTGAAGGATGTGACACTGGGGGACAGTACACAAGGAACAGAGAAAGTATATGTGAACGGAGATGCCAATGCAAAGACAATAGCTGCCAAGTCACCATTTACACGCATCTTTAACGTAAGGCGTGAGCAAGCGGAGTGTGATGTCCTATCAGAGGGTAAAGTAGGGGGGAAAAATCCATACCACTGCCCTGGAATCATTCAAGTCTTAATGGAGAATTACATGGGTATTTTTCCGTTGTGGAGTGGTGTGCTCCTTGGGGATGTATCCCGCCATACCAAGTCTAGGACACACCAGACAGATGTTAAACTAAAGACCAGGGAAACCAATTGCCATATAGAGCTATGGTTTCGGCTGGTGAAGGACTACATCCTGTCAAGAAAAAGGTACTTGAGACCCGCAGATTTTATTTCTAAAATGTTTGCCTCAATTCAAGGACGATACATAGAACACATTAGAGAACACAACATGAAAATGGAGTCAATACTAAATACAACCTGGCCAAGTTCCAAGACATGTAATGATGAAGAACAGTGGGCCAAAAGGGACAGTTCTGCTTGTCAAGAAAAGTCCAAGTCCAAGTACTTTAGACCACCCAAAAAACTGCCAACTCCCAAGCAAACTGATGACACTACAGTTAAAGAACCTATTGCGCAAAGTAAAGACAAATATGCACAGGTACATATTTTTAATCTCTTTCAATATCACAATCAATATCTCAAAATAACTTTCTTAATGAAACCGCTTCCAAAGAACATTAATTTGTTCAGCAAAAATGGCTGTCAAAAGGTCAAAAGGTAATTAAATGTTGCAATGCTTGAAAATCGGGCATCAGTTGAACACGCTGCTCTGAACAGCTCTAACAGATACAATATATAAAGTAGATGTATATAGTTACCACATCCCTTGTCTAATACCCAAGTAATAATGTGAGTACAAATGTATAATACATTTTTCAAAATGAATTATATTTAATTTACAATGTTTTTTACTTTTACCTGCAGTTAAACTCAATGTGGCAAAAACATGACACGGAGGTGGTTGTCGCAGTGCTCCCGTTACAGGTGAAGGGAAGAAACATGGTTATCCACCACAGTGAGCTCTGTTCACTTCGACCTCATGAGTGGTTGACAGGCGAGGTAAGGCATTTTCACATAGCATCTCTATAATTTATGTATAAATACAGCTAAAATTTACCAAACTAATAAAAAGGTCAGCATACGTAGGTTGTTCTTTTTTTTTTTTTTTGTTGTTCCATGATTTATATAAACTTTTCAAATATGCTATTATCAGTACAGTAATCCAGATAAAACCTTGAGTAATGCAAGTTACGAATTGATGATCACTCATGTGTTTCAACATAGTGTATACAGCATGCAACCATGTAACTTTCTGTCACAGTCTACTGATTAATTCCCTATGTGAATAGAAAACATATACTGCTCGGCCCTGCAGTATTATTATTTGCAGTATAGCATTATTGGGCTGCATCAAAATATGGAAAAAAATTTGGGAGTTTTAAAATAGCTTGAACTGGTTTAAGAACCCTTCAACACAGAATCAAACCCTGAAAGGATAATGCTACAACATCATGTTTGTGGAAGAAATATGGTTGGGAAAAAATCATGAATGAAAATCACCTACAGTAAACACTAACAGTAAAGTTGACAGTAAAAATCATTGTTATGTTTAATAATTATAGTAAGAACATTTCAATATACTCACAATGTGACGAGAACTCTCAAAATTTTGAGAGACAGCTGTGTGGTCATTAGAATGACAATGAGTCTAGACTAACCCTATTCTCGAGTGATGGGCATGAATTAAAGCTTAAGAGTATGCAACTTTTTTTGACAAGGTGGGTATGTTTGTACGCTGCATGTCAGTTCTTGGGCGCTGAAGTATGTGTTTGGCCAAGTATCGTGTGTTTCTCTTGATTGCTGTGATTGATTCCTGAAAAACCTGTCTGGAATTCTGTGGTGTAGTTTTTTGTGGATTTTACTGTTGCGCAGGTCTTAGTGTTACTATTGTATAATACTTTATATGTGCTACATTCTGAATCCTAAATGAGGTATTTTTACTTAAACAACCCAAAACAATCAGATTGCATTAAAAAGAAAATTGTGACAATTTATAAAAACAGAGATATCTGTTTTTGCCCTTGAAACCTTTATATTTACAGAAATTTATAATATCTTAATTACTCAAATTTCTTTTTTTTTTTTTATCAAAGAACATTCCGAATTTTGATTCCACAATGTATATGCATATTTACATGATGATAAATAGAGAGGAGTCTGCAGACCAACCTTAAAACACACACGTTACATTTGTCACTAATAGTAATGTTTGTAACAATTGTTGTGTTCTAGGTAATTGAGGGTTTACTGCATGTTGGTGTCCAGAAATGTAACATGGAGAACACTATGTACATATTAAACCATTACACAATGGGCATGATTTTGTTTGGAGAGCGGAACCAGTTATGTCACCACAGTTTACCAAAGGTGGGTCAAAAGTGTTTGTGTGTGTACAAAAAGTGTTAAAAGAAAATGTTAGCATCCATATGGTAAATAGGCCCGTCTAGTCAAGTGGCTTTTATTGTAATTTGAGCAATGTACAATGAATACAGTGTATAGGCACAACTAGAATGATGTTGAAAAATAAATAATTAGTTAAATTAACTGAACTAACTTAACTTTCTTGAATTTTACTGAAGATCATGAACTACATAAATTGAATGAGTGCAAGAAGACAAATGTAAACAATCAAAAACATATTTGTATTCTGGATCACTGCCTGCCTTGTCTAATTTTTCTTAGTAAAGTTCCTCTATTTCTTGCACTCGTCAGTCATCTATTTCTTGCACTCTGTGTGTACACCTCACATACTTCTTGATTATTGTTAGTTATAAGTAAACGGCTATAAGACAAGATAAAAAGTATTAGGAGTAAATATGAATATTATTATTAACATTATTTTTCCTATTTTTATTATTTTTCCTATTATTATTTGAAATTTTTATTTAAATTATTGCTCTGTTTTATTATCCCTGCCTTCTTCTTGTGTATTTCTCACTTCCTCAATTTGTCGTGCAGGCGCCTTTTCTTTTATTGTAGCGAACAGATCAAGTCCTCTTGAACAGATGCCTTCTGGGTATTTGGTACCTTACACTTGACTACAATTATAGACCAATAAAATTTTTCCACATACAGTACCACAGCAGTTGATGAAGAAAAAGCAAGTGCAGTTGTCAGGAAAGCAACTCACTATAGTCTGTGAGACAGGCACAGGCAGATTAATAGTAAAGTATGTTATTTAAAGTTCAGAAAATAAACAAATAGAAATACTTTCAGGTAATTGTTTATCAATTGAATGCGTTCTAATCATTCTATAGAAGTTTGAAAAAATCCCTTTGTCATACATCTATTTTCAGAAAAATAAAAATGACAAAAAAGTATTAAATATGTCAAAATATATTATGGCATATCAAAATACAGTGGCTTTCAAAAGTATTCGGCCCCCTTGAACTTTTCCACATTTTGTCACATTACAGCCACAAACATGAATCAATTTTATTGGAATTCCACGTGAATGACCAATACAAAGTGGTGTACACGTGAGAAGTGGAACGAAAATCATACATGATTCCAAACATTTTTTTTTTACAAATAAATGACTGAAAAGTGGGGTGAGCGTAATTATTCAGCCCCCTGAGTCAATACTTTGTAGAACCACCTTTTGCTGCAATTCCAGCTGCCAGTCTTTTAGGGTATGTCTCTACCAGCTTTGCACATCTAGAGACTCAAATCCTTGCCCATTCTTCTTTACAAAACAGCTCCAGCTCAGTCAGATTAGATGGACAGCGTTTGTGAACAGCAGTTTTCAGATCTTGCCACAGATTCTCGATTGGATTTAGATCTGGACTTTGACTGGGCCATTCTAACACATGGATATGTTTTGTTTTAAACCATTCCATTGTTGCCCTGGCTTTATGTTTATGTATTCCATGTGTTATAATTGTGCCCATTAGTAGTTCTTTTAAGTATTTCCATATCTTTTTATAGGTTAAATTTAGCAACTACCAGGCAATTTTGTCATTTTTCCTTGTAAACAACAATCACTGGAAGTTTATAGTAAGTGATTCTTATTTAAATAAACGATTATCCTTAAAAAAAATTACATTGAACTAGATTATTATTTGTGAATTTAATTATGACTTTTCTTCACAGTATGCAAATGCAGTCAACAGCACTGTGTTTGTCTTGGACCCAGCATGCACTTCATCAGAACTGAAAGACTCACATGATGCAGCTAAAAAACTGCAGTATGATATTAAACTTTTTTTGTATTAAATTATATCAATTAAATTTTTATCATATTTAAAACATGACTACTTTCACTTGCTATACTGTATTGTCTTTACTGTGTAGATGTAATTACAATTTCTTAAGTGTAGTAACTACTGTGCATCTAAAAATATAATTCCAACAGTAAATTTAGTCAGGGGAGCACTTGTAAATAATAATTGTATAGATGCACATCTGAAATAATTGATTGTAAGATGATGACAATTAATATTTTCAATAATTTATTTGTGATTTGGTTAAACATTTAATAATAAAATTTAATTTCAGAGAGTATTTAAAGATGCGGCGGACACGCCATGGCTTGACAGATTTGTTGGATGTTAAGTGGAAAGGGGGAGTTATGTCTCATCCAGTCCAGCAGGATGGCAATAGCTGTGGTGTTATAGTAGTGAAGGTAATGAAATTATTGTTTCACCAATAATGTACAATCCACTTCCAATTAAAGTAAACGGCTTAATTACTACAGTTTGAAACTTTTTTTTTTTAATAAATTGCCATGCCTTGTTTCTTTTTAGATGGCCAAAGCAGTTATGAATGCCTTCCCTCACATCCCAAATATGGACTTTGGTACCACTGAAAAGGAAATGGAAAAGGACAGACGAGACCTGGCCCTTGAGATCCTACAGGCATCAGGTAGGTGAATCGCAGCCCCACCCCTACTCACAGAAAAAGTTCTTACATTACAAATTGAACCACATATGTTAGACTACATTATATAATAATTTTAAATATGGCTGCTTACTGCTCACCGGACTTGTGTACAGATACTCTAAAACATTAAACTTAGTCATTTTAAATTTTTAAATTTTTTTATTTCAGTATTTGACGAGCATAACTGTTGTGCCATGTGTGGTGCATCAAAACCGCCAGGATCTGTACCTCCCATTACAAACTGGGTGAGTTGTTACTGTTAGTAAGGCAGAGATTTTAGATATTTAAATATATTGTGTATAGTGTGTATATATATATATATATATATATATATATATATATACACAGACACACACAGTTAGGCCCAAAAATAATTGGACAGTGACACAATCGTCATGATTTGGACTCTGCATGCCACCACATTGGATTTGAAATGAAACAACTACAACAGAATTGAAGTGCAGACTTTAAGGTTTAATTCAAGGGGTTGAACAAAAATATACAATTAAACATGTAGGAATTGTAGCTATTTTTATACAAACACTCCTCCTTTCAGGGGCTCAAACGTAATTGGACAAATAAAAATAACCGTAAGTAAAATGTTACTTTTCAATATTTGGTTGAGAATCCTTTGCATGCCTGAAGTCTGGAACCCATGGACATCACCAAACGCTCGGTTTCCTCCTTTATGATGCTTTGCCATGCCTTTACTGCAGCTGTCTTCAGTTGTTGCTTGTTTGTGCGTCTTTCTGCCTTAAGTCTTGTCTTGAGCAAGTGAAATGCATGCTCGATTTGGTTGAGATCTGGTGATTGACTCGGCCATTGAAGAATATTCCACTTCTTTGCTTTAAAAAACGCATGGATTGCTTTTGCAGTATGTTTTGGATCATTGTCCATCTGTACTGTGAAACGCTGTCCAATCAACTTTGCTGCATTTATATCAGAAAGTATATCCCTAAACACTTCAGAATTCATCCGGCTGCTTCTGTCTGTCACATCAATAAACACAAGTTACCCAGTGCCATTGGAAGCCATGCATGCCCATGCCATCACTCTGCCTCCACCATGTTTTACAGAAGATGTGGTGTGCTTTGTATCATGAGCTGTTCCAAGTCTTCTCCAAACTTTCTTCTTCCCATCATTCTGGTACAGGTTGATCTTAGTCTCAAAGAATGCTGTTCCAGAACTGGGCTGGCTTCTTCAGGTGTTGCTTGGCAAAGTCAATTCTGGCCTTTCTATTTTTGAGGCTGATTAATGGTTTGCACCTTGTGGTGAATCCTTTGTATTTACTCTCATGAAGTCTCCTCTTTATGGTAGACTTAGATACTGATACACCTACTTCCTGGAGAATGTTCTTCACTTGAGTGGATGTTATGAAGGGGTCTTTCTTCACCATGGAAAGGATTCTGCGATCATCCACCACTGTTGTCTTCCATGGACATACGGGCCTTTTTGAGTTCCCAAGCTCACCAGTGCACTCAATTTTTCTCAGAATGTACCAAACTGTTGATTTTGCCACTCCTAACATTTCTGGTATCTCTGATGGATTTTTTTTCCTTTTCTTTCAGCCGCAGGATAGTCTGTTTCACCTCCTTTGAGAGCTCCTTTGACCGCATGTTGTGTGTTCACAGCAGCAGCTTCCAAATGCAAACGCTACACCTGGAATCAACTCCAGACCTTTTAACTGCTTAATTGATGACAGGTTAACGAGGGAAGAGCACATGCAGCCTTGTAATTTTTTTTTCAGCCTTCTTAGTCAATTGTCCAATTACCTTTGGTCCCTTGAAAAAGAGGCGGCTACGTCTTAAAGAGCTGCAATTCCTACACCCTTGCTCAAATTTGGATGTGTATACTTTCAAATTACAGCTGAGAGTCTGCACTTGAAGCCCATATTGATTATATAATTGTATCCTGAATATGTTTTCGTAAACAGCTAAAGTAACAAAACTTGTGTCACTGTCCAAGTATTTTTGGGCTTAACTATATATACATATATATATAGTTATATACAGTGTAACAAATACACACACACACACACACACTGTATGGATAGATGGATAGATAAATAGATATTAATATGAAATATGTAAAATTATCTCAACAGGTCCAGTGTGATGCATGTGACAGATGGGTGCATGCACAGTGTGTAGGAATGGACACTTTGCAGCTTGAAACAGCCAGAAGAAAAATGTGGAAATGCTGCTTGTGTCTTTAAAAAGACCATCGGATGATAATGATAAAAAAGCTTAAGTTTAATTGTGATAAACATGACTACTTAAATTAAATAAGAAAGGAATTAAAGCAATGTCTTTTTAAAAGTTAAAGAAATAAACAAATAAATAAAAATAAATGAATACTTATTTTGGTATACCAAGAGTGGGACCTAAGTAGACTATTTTGGTACTAGTTTGGAGTCACAGGGTCACATAAGCACTCAGGTATTCATTAAAAACAAAACAGTTAGTAAAATTCAGAGACATGTATTGGGTTAGCACATGGTGTACTATGTAGGAATGACCGAGTAGATTTTGTTGGTACTACTTCGAGGTCACATGACCTACAGTAGAAGCCATTGAAGAAAATGCGTTTTTATTACATAAGAAATTAAATAAAAATGAATGAAGACATATCTTGCGATAAAGTCAGGTGTACCTTTTGGGGATCTCAGATGTCTTTATTTTGGTACCCTTTTGGGGTGACCAGGTCACATGACCTATGAGCTATTGAAGAAATAGCATTATTTTTTTTATAAAAAATAAAATAAAAGTCAATGAAGACATATCTTGGGATAAAGTCAGGTGTACCTTTTGTGGGTCTCAGGTCTGATTATTTTGGTAATAGTTTGGGGTGACCAGGTCACATGACCTAGAAGCTATTGAAGAAATAGTGTTTTTTATTAAATAATAATAAAATAAAACTAAATGAAGACATATCCTGGGATAAAGTCAGGTGTACCTTTTGTGGATCTCAGGTCTGATTATTTTGGAACCAGTTTGGGGTGACCAGGTCACATGACCTAGGAGCTATTGAAGAAAGAGCATTCTTTTTCACATAAAAAATAAAATAAAACTCAATGAAGACAATTCTTGGGATAAAGTCAGGTGTACCTTTTGTGGGTCTCAGGTCTGATTATTTTGGAACCAGTTTGGGGTGACCAGGTCACATGACCTAGGAGCTATTGAAGAAATAGCATTATTTTTTAATAAAAAAATAAAATAAAACTCAATGAAGACATATCTTGGGATAAAGTCAGGTGTACCTTTTGTGGGTCTCAGGTCTGATTATTTTGGTAATAGTTTGGGGTGACCAGGTCACATGACCTAGAAGCTATTGAAGAAATAGTGTTTTTATTAAATAATAATAAAATAAAAATGAATGAAGACATATCTTGGGATAAAGTCAGGTGTACCTTTTGGGGGACTGAGATCTGATTATTTTGGAACCAGGTTGGGGTGACCAGCTCACATGACCTAGAAGCTATTGAAGAAATAGTGTTTTTATTAAATAATAATAAAATAAAACTAAATGAAGACAATTCTTGGGATAAAGTCAGGTGTACCTTTTGTGGGTCTCAGGTCTGATTATTTTGGAACCAGTTTGGGGTGACCAGGTCACATGACCTAGGAGCTATTGAAGAAATAGTGTTTTTATTAAATAATAATAAAATAAAAATGAATGAAGACATATCTTGGGATAAAGTCAGGTGTACCTTTTGGGGGACTGAGATCTGATTATTTTGGAACCAGGTTGGGGTGACCAGGTCACATGACCTAGAAGCTATTGAAGAAATAGTGTTTTTATTAAATAATAATAAAATAAAACTAAATGAAGACAATTCTTGGGATAAAGTCAGGTGTACCTTTTGTGGGTCTCAGGTCTGATTATTTTGGAACCAGTTTGGGGTGACCAGGTCACATGACCTAGGAGCTATTGAAGAAATAGCATTATTTTTTAATAAAAAAATAAAATAAAACTTAATGAAGCCATATCTTGGGATAAAGTCAGGTGTACCTTTTGTGGGTCTCAGGTCTGATTATTTTGGTAATAGTTTGGGGTGACCAGGTCACATGACCTAGAAGCTATTGAAGAAATAGTGTTTTTATTAAATAATAATAAAATAAAAATGAATGAAGACATATCTTGGGATAAAGTCAGGTGTACCTTTTGGGGGACTGAGATCTGATTATTTTGGAACCAGGTTGGGGTGACCAGGTCACATGACCTAGAAGCTATTGAAGAAATAGTGTTTTTATTAAATAATAATAAAATAAAACTAAATGAAGACAATTCTTGGGATAAAGTCAGGTGTACCTTTTGTGGGTCTCAGGTCTGATTATTTTGGAACCAGTTTGGGGTGACCAGGTCACATGACCTAGGAGCTATTGAAGAAATAGTGTTTTTATTAAATAATAATAAAATAAAACTAAATGAAGACATATCTTGGGATAAAGTCAGGTGTACCTTTTGGGGGACTGAGATCTGATTATTTTGGAACCAGGTTGGGGTGACCAGGTCACATGACCTAGAAGCTATTGAAGAAATAGTGTTTTTATTAAATAATAATAAAATAAAACTAAATGAAGACAATTCTTGGGATAAAGTCAGGTGTACCTTTTGTGGGTCTCAGGTCTGATTATTTTGGAACCAGTTTGGGGTGACCAGGTCACATGACCTAGGAGCTATTGAAGAAATAGCATTATTTTTTAATAAAAAAATAAAATAAAACTTAATGAAGCCATATCTTGGGATAAAGTCAGGTGTACCTTTTGTGGGTCTCAGGTCTGATTATTTTGGTAATAGTTTGGGGTGACCAGGTCACATGACCTAGAAGCTATTGAAGAAATAGTGTTTTTATTAAATAATAATAAAATAAAAATGAATGAAGACATATCTTGGGATAAAGTCAGGTGTACCTTTTGGGGGACTGAGATCTGATTATTTTGGAACCAGGTTGGGGTGACCAGGTCACATGACCTAGAAGCTATTGAAGAAATAGTGTTTTTATTAAATAATAATAAAATAAAACTAAATGAAGACAATTCTTGGGATAAAGTCAGGTGTACCTTTTGTGGGTCTCAGGTCTGATTATTTTGGAACCAGTTTGGGGTGACCAGGTCACATGACCTAGGAGCTATTGAAGAAATAGCATTATTTTTTAATAAAATAATAAAATAAAACTCAATGAAGACATATCTTGGGATAAAGTCAGGTGTACCTTTTGTGGGTCTCAGGTCTGATTATTTTGGTAATAGTTTGGGGTGACCAGGTCACATGACCTAGAAGCTATTGAAGAAATAGTGTTTTTATTAAATAATAATAAAATAAAAATGAATGAAGACATATCTTGGGATAAAGTCAGGTGTACCTTTTGGGGGACTGAGATCTGATTATTTTGGAACCAGGTTGGGGTGACCAGGTCACATGACCTAGAAGCTATTGAAGAAATAGTGTTTTTATTAAATAATAATAAAATAAAACTAAATGAAGACAATTCTTGGGATAAAGTCAGGTGTACCTTTTGTGGGTCTCAGGTCTGATTATTTTGGAACCAGTTTGGGGTGACCAGGTCACATGACCTAGGAGCTATTGGAGAAATAGCATTATTTTTTAATAAAATAATAAAATAAAACTCAATGAAGACATATCTTGGGATAAAGTCAGGTGTACCTTTTGTGGGTCTCAGGTCTGATTATTTTGGTAATAGTTTGGGGTGACCAGGTCACATGACCTAGAAGCTATTGAAGAAATAGTGTTTTTATTAAATAATAATAAAATAAAAATGAATGAAGACATATCTTGGGATAAAGTCAGGTGTACCTTTTGGGGGACTGAGATCTGATTATTTTGGAAGCAGGTTGGGGTGACCAGGTCACATGACCTAGAAGCTATTGAAGAAATAGTGTTTTTATTAAATAATAATAAAATAAAACTAAATGAAGACAATTCTTGGGATAAAGTCAGGTGTACCTTTTGTGGGTCTCAGGTCTGATTATTTTGGAACCAGTTTGGGGTGACCAGGTCACATGACCTAGGAGCTATTGAAGAAATAGCATTATTTTTTAATAAAATAAAACTCAATGAAGACATATCTTGGGATAAAGTCAGGTGTACCTTTATCCTGGTACTATCCTTTATCCTTTATCCTGATTATCTTTATCCTGCTCAGATACACATTTTATTATTATGTTTACATTTGCACCCTTTTTTTTTTTTTTTTTTAATTTCTATTTCTATTTATAGATTATTTCTTTTGTTTCTTGTTATTTGCACAAAGTAGGAGCGGTTCAGGATACATTTCACTGCGTGTTGTACTTGTATAACTATGCATGTGACAAATAAAGAATCTTGAATCTTGAATCTTGAACCTTTTGTGGGTCTCAGGTCTGATTATTTTGGTAATAGTTTGGGGTGACCAGGTCACATGACCTAGAAGCTATTGAAGAAATAGCATTTTTATTAAATAATAATAAAATAAAACTAAATGAAGACATTTCTTTTGATAAAATCAGGTGTACCTTTTGGGGGTCTCAGGTCTGATTATTTTGGGACCAGTTTGGGGTGACCCGGTCATATGACCTAGAAGCTATTGAAGAAATAGCATTTTTATTAAATAATAATAAAATAAAACTAAATGAAGACATATCTTGGGATAAAGTCAGGTGTACCTTTTGGGGATCTCAGATGTCTTTATTTTGGTACCCTTTTGGGTTGACCAGGTCACATGACCTATGAGCTATTGAAGAAATAGCATTATTTTTTTATAAAAAATAAAATAAAAGTCAATGAAGACATATCTTGGGATAAAGTCAGGTGTACCTTTTGGGGGACTCAGATCTGATTATTTTGGAACCAGGTTGGGGTGACCAGGTCACATGACCTAGAAGCTATTGAAGAAATAGCATTATTTTTTAATAAAAAAATAAATAAAACTAAATGAAGACATTTCTTTTGATAAAATCAGGTGTACCTTTTGTGGGTCTCAGGTCTGATTATTTTGGTAATAGTTTGGGGTGACCCGGTCACATGACCTAGAAGCTATTGAAGAAATAGTGTTTTTATTAAATAATAATAAAATAAAACTAAATGAAGACATATCTTGGGATAAAGTCAGGTGTACCTTTTGGGGGACTGAGATCTGATTATTTTGGAACCAGGTTGGGGTGACCAGGTCACATGACCTAGAAGCTATTGAAGAAATAGCATTATTTTTTAATAAAAAAAATAAAATAAAACTCAATGAAGACATATCTTGGGATAAGGTCAGGTGTACGTTTTGTGGGTCTCAGGTCTGATTATTTTGGTAATAGTTTGGCGTGACCAGGTCACATGACCTAGAAGCTATTGAAGAAATAGTGTTTTTTATTAAATAATAATAAAATAAAACTCAATGAAGACATATCTTGGGATAAAGTCAGGTGTACCTCTTGTGGGTCTCAGGTCTGATTATTTTGGTAATAGTTTGGGGTGACCAGGTCACATGACCTAGAAGCTATTGAAGAAATAGCATTATTTGTCACATAAAAAATAAAATAGAACTAAATGAAGACATATCTTGGGATAAAGTCAGGTGTACCTTTTGGGCGTCTCAAATCTGATTATTTTGGTACCAGTTTGGGGTCGCCAGGTCACATGACCTAGAAGCTATTGAAAAAATAGTGTTTTTTTATATCGTTTTTATGTTTAATTAATATTATCTATTAATTCAACAATTAATAATACACAAAAGCAGTATGCATTGCATTTGTATGTTTAATAATAAATTAGAATAACTGGGGCATGTAGCCAGGTAATTAAAAAGTATTTTCTCTTTTCATTTGGACAGAAATTTGTCGACGGTCCCTAAAATACCGCTTCCGAATGTCTGTCGAATGTCTGAATATCAAACTAACTTCACTGCGGTCGTTTGCATCACGTCGCGCATCCATACGAACCTATTCTGCGAAAACAAAACATTCAGGTATAATCACCCGTTCTAAACACAAAGCCGAGTGCGTGGAAATGTAGACCTGTAGTGTGGGGCTTTGGGTTTAACATGTGTGATTTACACGGTGTTCAAAAAAATATTTTTATTTTTTATTTAGCAAAACTAAGCGTTATTTAGGTATTGTTGACAATGCAGGGCTAGACCTTGCCAGTCATTATTCTGCGCATGCGCATTGACGGAGATACACAAATGCCAGTTTTCGTTGCTGTGGTAAAAATCTAGCGATAAAGCTCACATTCGTCCTTATTTACGTTTTTTCTTTCCCTGAGCTTTTGTTGGTTTCCGTAAGTATTTAGCGTAGCTAGTCTGTGTGGTTTTATTGCTAGCACATTTAGCAGCTAAAGTTTTCAGGCTTAGACATGACGCACGTATCATCCTTAATATATATATTTTTATAAAGCGTTAAAACAACCGTAAAACGCTAAGCGTATGTATTTCAGCCGTGTTTTTAACAGAATCTGCTCAAAGTTTCAACGTGGTCAGAATTATTTTAAAATGTATATTTTAGTGGCAACATTATTAGGCCTGAATTAGCTTCATTGGTTTCTTGAGCGCTTTCAATTGTTAAAACTTCTTTGTGGTTATTATTAGGGCCCGAGCACTATGCCACGAGCTCGTGTCGTGTCGTCCTCGTGTGTGATGGCCATTGGCCAACCCATGTATGGAAATGATGTCTCGTGCTCCCTGAACCACTCTTTCACAATTTGAGTCCTATGAATCCTGGCTTTGTTATCTTGAAATATGCTTTTTTTAAAAAGTCCACTGATGGATAGAGCTGCTCATTCAGTGTATTCAGGTCCTCAGCTGACCTCATTTTTTGCACATGGTCAGCAAATACAATTCAAGAAGTAATTTAATGTTGAATCTGATGGTTAGCTGCAGCGACCCCTCAGTGGGAGCAGCCCGAAAGAGATCATGTTTCCACTGTCTGCCACTGTTTATCCATTACAGATTTCAACAGTAGCCTGAGTTATTACATTATAAACATTATAAAGATTGTGTATAACTGAAATGTTTCTGTCTACCCCTTGAAGGAATGGGTGAAGTATGTCGTCTTTGGCGGCTCTAATTTAATTTTTAACACTAAGTGCACTTAGTGCTTCACCACTTAAAGGTTTGTACAGCGCTTCGATTTTATTTCTATATCTCAACAGCAGTGAAATTGAATGAGTGCCATTTTCACTTACCTTTAAATCATACCTAAGCAGAAAAGGGATTGTTTCACATAAATATAAAACATATGTTTGCTTTTGATGCTTTCTTTAATTTAAATTTACTTTTTAAAAACTTACCTCAAGCTCAGTCTGTATCAGTATACTGTACAGCTGTACCTCAGCATACGAGTTTAGTCTGTTCTGGAGGCACATTCTTGAGGCGAAAATTAATATTGCAAAATGCATTTTCCTATAGGAAATAATGTAAATGCAGATACTCCATTATTACCAATCTCCAACATTATAATCATATTCTTTTTGCATATAAAAACAAAACATTTCGAAAAGACATGTAAATGAAGTAAAATATGAAATACATACACATTAAATCTCACTTAGCCTTAATTTATGATTCCTTTTGAAAGTGGCTCCCTTTTCTCCGTGCTTGCAAACATTCTTGAGACCCATGGTGTTGTCTTCGCTAAACCTTGCACAAAATGCAAAAAAACCCCACAAAAATAAGGCGAATTGCTTTGCTTGGCTTGGCTAACACAAGCAAGTTTTGAACGTCAGCTTACCAGGTGTTATGCATTAAGCTCCCTCCTCCATATCATGGATTGCTCCATTACACAA
Source organism: Channallabes apus (assembly GCA_030522415.1). Lineage (NCBI taxonomy): Eukaryota > Metazoa > Chordata > Actinopteri > Siluriformes > Clariidae > Channallabes > Channallabes apus. The sequence goes on from CM060111.1 coordinate 40,885,401, forward strand.
TCGCTCTCTTCAAAGCAAAGCCGGTCGCCTTTTCATTCAGTTGCGTTTGCGATGGTTTTCCTATCCCTACTTCCGGATTGTAAATACAGTTGCGTTCAGTAACAGGACGGGATTCATTTCCTTGACAGCAGCAACAACAGTCTTGCTGTAATCACTTTGTTGAATTTATATTGCCTAAATATTTTGCTGATCTGTCTTCTTTGCATTGCTACGTGTGTTTTTACTTCCTGCTAACATCGCATGTATAAATGCATTCTAAACTCGACACCCTCAAACATGGAAATGATATAACATCAAATCAAACACCATGCAAGCAACAATAATTAACTTGTCACTAGCCTTTCCTTATACAGCACAGTAAAAAAAAAAAAAGCATTATAGGCGAATCAAATTTCTTGCACAATTTCAATTCTTAAGGCAAAATTTTTTTGAGGTGTGGTGTGCATATGCTGAGGTAGCACTGTATTATTAATCTGCATATGAATTTATGAATTTATATGACATTTTTGTCTGCATATCTTTTCCTATGTGTCTTTTTGTGTCCCAGTTCCACGCCTTAATTACTGCTACACAGAAGAAGCCTGTAGTAAGTCGGAATTACTGCAGTAATATAGTTGTGTGTAAATATTTGAGTAAGCCAGATTGAATTAAATCTTCTTTCAGATTTGCAACAGTTTTGAGAACATTTTCTTCATACTTCTGAACATGTGGTCTCCTCCGAAAGTATCGGAACGGCAAGGCCAATTCATGAATTTTTTCTTTACACAGAAGACCTTTGTTGGGTCTTAATTTATGGGTTTGTGTTGGCCTGCTCTCTTTATATGTCATGTTCTTTAACACAAGCTTATAATAATATTACTTGTTTTTTTTGTTCTTTTTTATTTATTTATTTTTTTTAATGACCGATCCATATAACTGGGTGAAACAGTTTAGTAGCTGCATCACCACAGAGTTGACGCTGCAATCTCCCATTGACCTGAAGCCTGTTGGTATTAAGAATGACTCCAACAGTAGTCTGGAGCTGCGAGGCTTCAGTGTGCCACAGAAATCATGGACTGTAGTGAATGTCGGAGACACTGGTATGCATAACTGATGGGGAAAAGTGACATCATAACAACATAACATAGCATCTGTGCAAGTTGATAGTCATAGCAGTGTAGTGCTTTAAAAAGTGAAATAAATGGAGCATATAAAGCATGGCACTGAATGTCAGTCGAATGCCTTACTGAACTGTAACATGTAATATGTTTTATAGAGGACATCAGAGATTTTAGAAGTAGTTTTATGTTCTTTATCTTATCATTTAATGCTTAATTATATGAGTGTTATTATATTTGTGATCACTAAGTGTTAACAAATTGTCCTGTTTATATTGTAGAATTTATCTGATTTATTTTGCTACAGATTTCGTTTCGATTAGATTTTCTGTGTGTGTGTCTGTTTAGTTGTTGTGAAGTTTCAAGCAGGCATGACTGTGAAAGGTGGCAGCATAAACCATGATTACCGAATTGTAGAGATGAGATTCCACTGGGGTTCGAATACCACCAACGGATCGGAGCATAAATTTGACAAGCGCAGGTTTCCTATGGAGGTATGTGTATTCTCGTATGTCTGAGTGTGCATTATTTCACTTTTCCACATGACCATATAAGTTAATGTCAATCTCTCTTTGTGTGTGTTGTTAGATGCAGATTGTAGGTCTTGCTCCTGGATTTGCTGATGTTGAAGCTGCTTCTGTTGTGCAGTCAGGCCTGCTTATGATGGGTGTCTTTGTTGATGTAACATCATGATGTTTCATTATTTATTACAGACCTAAGAAGATACAAGGACAATGTTAAATAGAATGGAAAAAAACTTTTTAAACTCTTGAACATTAGTTAAGGCACTGGAGATTAAGGGGCAAAACATTAGTATGCCAGCAACTAAGTGCTTCATTTACCACCAGACAATGTTTGAAAAACTGCCTGAAATTTGTGGTCCACCAAGCAGTTGGTGAACAACTATCGTTTCATCCAGCCGACCTTGAACCACCAAATCTTTGTTTCTTCTGCGAGAGCATGCACTCTTCATCCCCCTTCTCTCATGAGAGATCTGAGAACTGTGTGGCCATGACTTGGTATTTAAATTTGGACTCGATTGAGAAAGCCAGGGCTTTTCGAGAGACGTGAAAAGCTATAACAAGCTGTTTAGGCTGGTGACGCTCTGGAATGCTGATCGATGTATTGCCCCTGTTAACTCTTAAACGTGTGCCTATACAAGCAACCAGCCACTGGACATGCAGGGCATTCTCAGTGCCAGTCCCAGGCCTGAGGAAATGAGTGGGTTGCAATAGGAAAGGCATTCGGTGTAAAACCTGTACCAATTGCTTGATCAGATGTGGCAGTCCCAAGAAAAGGAAAAGCCAGAGAGATAGAGAGAGATGGTGGACAATGATAGCAAGCAGGCATAAACAGACAGATAAAGAAAGATGAAGATGCATATTCAGAGGCACAGGCACAACCAAAAAGACAGTTTAGCAAGATCAGTCTTATAATTGGTGTGAATAAAATAAAAATAAAAATTCCAAGCATTGAAAAAACAGGCATTATTCAAACATTGTGCAGTTTAAGTTTTCTCACGCCTCAAAGGTTCTATGAAGGTTCTGTGATGTGATCAGAGATGTATGAGTTCAAATCTCTCTAACGTAAACATGACAATGTTGATTCATGCGTTGTTTTCAGATCACCTCTGATGAGAACAAAGCTTTTAAAGCCATATCTCATGCGGTCGTCAACGTGCCGAACCCAGGTGACTTGAAACAGTTTGTAAATTTTAATACAATTCAATTTTATTTGTCTACCACTTTTAACAATTGACATTGTAGCCAAGCAGCTTTACACAATCAAAAGAATGATTGGAAGTTTTTATGAAACGTGAATGACTCAAAATGATAAGATGAACAAGCTGAGGACGACGGCGATAGTGGCAAGGAAAAATTCCCTGAGATGATAGTAGGAAGCAACCTTGAGAGGAACCAGACTCAACAGGGTACCCATCCTCATTTGGGTGAAAATGGATAGCAGGGAGTTTCAAGCATTTCAACGTTAGTTGCAGTGGTAGCTTAGTGGTTAAGGCATCAGGCTTCTGATTGGAATGTGTTTGAATTCTAATCCCAGCACCCCCAAGTTGTCCCTGCTACCAGCCACTCTATACTGTAAATGAGATAAATGTGTATCTAGATAAGGGTGTCTACCAGATGCTGTTAACGCAGTTGCTCTCCCTGTAGACTCCACCCATTTCCTCTTTTGTTTTTAGGGGATTCGATGAAGGTGACTCCTCCAGCGTTGTCAGACCTCCTTCCTGATAATTATACATTCTGTCAGTATCAAGGAGGCCAGACAACTCCGCCGTGCCGCCAGACTGTGACTTGGATTGTGTTTGGGAAGCCCATTTTCATCTCCAGACAACAGGTAAAAACAAATAAAAATATATACTGACATAGAGTAACAAGTAATATCTGTACTTTGTATTAGTTATTGTATTAATTATTGAGCCATTAAAGCAGAGATATCTGTGTGAAAACCTCAATTATATCACTTTACATCAAAACTGTTATAAATCATATTTCCTCAAAACGCTGCCCACTTTGAGGTTACAGTATCTTTCATACTTTTAATTGTTGATCATTTACTAAGATGGTTGTCACATTATCTTGGATGAAAAGAAAAAAAATTAAATACAGTTTTTTTTTATTTAAGGAAACATTGAATTACAAGGATAAATTATTAGAGATAAGAAACTCGCACTTTAAAACAGACCGCTCGGAAATTAGAGCGTAAATGGCGTCAAACTAAATTGTTAGTATTTCAAATAGCATGGAATGAGAGCATCCTGAACTATAGGAAAGCTCTTAGTGTAGCTAGATCAACATATCTCTCCACTCTTATAGAAGAAAATAAAAATAATCCTAGATTTTTATTTAATACCGTAGCCAAATTAACCAGAAATAAGACAACTACAGAAATCTCCACAACAACATCATGCAATAGTGAGGACTTCATGAACTTTTTTAATAATAAAATTGTAAATATCAGGCATAAAATTGAGGCTTTGAACCCGAACAATGTAATTGATGCAGATGTTAACCTAGCCATGTCAGATTCAAACCTAGAATACTTTACTCCCCTTGAAGAGAATGAACTAATTTCACCCCCGTTTCTGGTTGGAGGTCTCGTCGCATGGATGCCCCGTGTGTCTCTTTGGGATGCGTCTGGTGTCTGGGGATGATTCTCTCTACTTAGAAGACGGTTCTGGCCTCGACTGGTGTTGTCAGCTGTTTCTCTGAGGACTTGACAATTCGATAGTTCAGGACTGGAACTTTCTACAAGTCTATCTGAGTCTCCAATAACTACTGGACTCCATTTTAACACCAATTAACATCAACTATTATAGCTGAACTGCCTGCCACCTAACACTGTATAAATGCAGATCATTTCCTGCTATCTGTTTCACCCAGATGAGGATGGGTTCCCTGTTGAGTCTCAAGGTTTCTTCCTATTACCATCTCAGGGAGTTTTTCCTTGCCACTGTCGCCCTCAGCTTGCTCATCAAGGACTATCTGACCATTTTGATTCATACACATTCACATTCCATACAAACTTAAATAATTCTTTTGATTGTGTAAAGCTATTTTGAGACAATGTCAATTGTTAAAAGCGCTATACAAATAAAATTGAATTGAATTGAATTAAAAAGTCACTAGCTCTGTGCGTTAACATGGTAACGTACACATGTTGTATACATGTCGCTGTGGCTGTGGAAATTTCACACTCTGGACGTTAACTATTGAATATTTATTGAACAATAACATGTATAACTTGTAAATAAATGATTTGATTAATTTACAAGATGTACAGATTTTTTTTCCCCAGATTACTAGCCTAAGGATTTCTTGGTTAAATTAAAATGTAAATTATTGTGTCCTAATAAAATTATGTCGTCCTTGATAATTTTTCGGGCTCCATTTTTTCATGCTCCAGTGAGACGCAATTTTTCATTCCCTTTTCCAGTGAAGTGAATATATATGATCCAAATACATATACTTCAATATGGGGGATTTTGCTTCTGTGGGAATCATAATTCTTTCTCCAGGCTGCTGCTTGTGGTGGACATTATCCAGATCGTATTTCAACGGTAGACTGTGTAATTCTTTTTTTTATAAAGTAATTATAAACATTCCTTGACATAACTGACATGACTCTGCTGTAAATGTAACATTTTTTGTGATTTGGTGAGAATAATAAAAAAAAAAAGTCTATAACTAATCGTACAGTATATTGTAGGATATACACAATATGGCCCGAAAGTATTTTGGCCAAACCTGCAATGACATTGTATCCAAATACATATTATACAAAAATACATATGTAAATACATTTTAATATGGAGTTGTCAGTTTCAACTCGTTCTTAAAAGGCTTAAAAGGCTATTGTTGAGTGCTTCTGTGGGAATTCCCATGCCTTTATGAGGTCAGGCACTTATGTTGGAAGAGAAGGCCTGGCACACAATTTCCGTTTCAGTTAATCCCTTGACGGGTTTGAGGTCAGCGCTCTGGGCGGCCCAGTCAACTTCGTCCACTCTCTACTCAAGCCATGTCTTCATAGTCTTTGCTTTGTGCACTGGGGCAGAGTCATGTTGGAATAGAAAAGGGCCTTCTCACAAAGTTGAAAGCATAGCATTGTCCAAATGTCTTCATGGTATGCTAAAGCATTAATATGTCCCTTCACTTGGCATAAGGGCCTGATTGAAACAAATGAATTCAATAATTAACAGGTTATGCCAAATACCTTTTTCTCCATATATGTATAATGAATATTATGACTTAATAAGACTTAATATCTTATAATTATGCCTTATTAAAGTATGATTAACTAATTCAGATATTTGGTAGCTCTGTAGAAAATATTTTACTTGATTCACAATTTGAGAGTATTTTTTTGTGTTAAAATACCCTTTTAAGGTGTGTGTGTGTGTGTGTGTGTGTGACTGCAGCCTGTCCCCTTCACGTGGCCTGGATGCTTTGAGGATTACTGGTGAGTCCCCCCTTTTTTTTTTTTTTACATTTTTGGGAACATATCAATGACAAATTGTTTAACCGGTGTGATTCTCCATGAATAAAAACCTGCACATATACGCATCCGAACAACACGCGGCATGTGACGTTTGCATCACGTCGCGCATCCATACGAACCTATTCCGCGAAAACAAAACATTTAGGTATAATCACCCGTTCTAAACACAAAGCCGAGTGCGTGGAAATGTAGACCTGTAGTGTGGGGCTTTGGGTTTAACATGTGTGATTTACACGGTGTTCAAAAAAAAAAAATATATATATATATATTGTTGACAATGCAGGGGTAGACCTTGCCAGTCATTATTCTGCGCATGCGCATTGACGGAGGTACACAAATGCCAGTTTTCGTTGCTGTGGTAAAAATCTAGCGATAAAGCTCACATTCGTCCTTAATTACGTTTTTTCTTTCCCTGAGCTTTTGTTGGTTTCCGTAAGTATTTAGCGTAGTTAGTCTGTGTGGTTTTATTGTTAGCACATTTAGCAGTTAAAGTTAGCTTAGACATGACGCACGCATCATCCTTAATATATTACATTTTTATAAAGCGTTAAAACAACCGTAAAACGCCAAGCGTATGTATTTCAGCGTGTTTTTAACAGAATCTGCTCAAAGTTTCAACTTGGTCAGAATTATTTTAAAATGTATATTTTAGTGGCAACATTATTAGGCCTGAATTAGCTTCATTTCTTGAGCGCTTTCAATTGTTAAAACCGTAACCCACGAACTGCAGCTTCTTAGTGGTTATTATTAGGGCCCGAGCACTATGCCACGAGCTCGTGTCGTGTCGTCCTCGTGTGTGATGGCCATTGGCCAACCCATGTATGGAAATGATGTCTCGTGCTCCCTGAACCACTCTTTCACAATTTGAGTCCTATGAATCCTGGCATTGTTATCTTGAAATATGCTTTAAAAAAAAAGTCCACTGAAGGATAGAGCTGCTCATTCAGTGTATTCAGGTCCTCAGCTGACCTCATTTTTTGCACATGGTCAGCAAATACAATTCAAGAAGTAATTTAATGTTGAATCTGATGGTTAGCTGCAGCGACCCCTCAGTGGGAGCAGCCCGAAAGCGCAACTGAGATCATGTTTCCACTGTCTGCCACTGTTTATCCATTACAGATTTCAACAATAGCCTGGGTTATTCCATTATAAGCATTAGAAAGATTATGTGTATAACTGAAATGTTTCTGTCTACCCCCTGAAGGAATGGGTGAAGTATGTCGTCTTTGGCGGCTCTAATTTCGTTTTTAACACTAAGTGCACTTAGTGCTTCACCACTTAAAGGTTTGTACAGCGCTTCGATTTTATTTCTATATCTCAACAGCAGTGAAATTGAATGAGTGCCATTTTCACTTACCTTTAATTCATACCTAAGCAGAAAAGGGATTGTTTCACATAAATCTAAAACATATATGTTTGCTTTTGATGCTTTCTTTAATTTAAATTTACTTTTTAAAAACTTACCTCAAGCACGGTATGTATCAGTATACTGTACAGCTGTACCTTAGCATACGAATTTAGTCTGTTCTGGAGGCACATTCTTGAGGCGAAAATGAATATTGCAAAATGCATTTTCCTATAGGAAATAATGTAAATGCAGATACTCCGTTATTACCAATCTCCAACAGTATAATCATATTCTTTTTGCATATAAAAACAAAACATTTCGAAAAGACATGTAAATGAAGTAAAATATGAAATACATACACATTAAATCTCACTTAGCCTTAATTTATGATTCCTTTTGCCACCAGCTGCTTTAAAAATTTAACTGAAAGTGGCTCCCTTTTCTCCATGCTTGCTAACATTCTTGAGACCCATGGTGTTGTGTCTTCGCTAAACCTTGCACAAAATGCAAAAAAAAAAAAAAAGCTTTGCTTGGCTAACACAATCAGCTTACCAGATGTTATGCATTAAACTCCCTCCTCCATATCATGGATTGCTCCATTACACAATCGCTCTCTTCAAAGCAAAGCCGGTCGCCTTTTCATTCAGTTGCGTTTGCGATGGTTTTCCTATCCCTACTTCCGGATTGTAAATACAGTTGCGTTCAGTAACAGGACGGGATTCATTTCCTTGACAGCAGCAACAACAGTCTTGCTGTAATCACTTTGTTGAATTTATATTGCCTAAATATTTTGCTGATCTGTCTTCTTTGCATTGCTACGTGTGTTTTTACTTCCTGCTAACATTGCATGTATAAATGCATTCTAAACTCGACACCCTCAAACATGGAAATGATATAACATCAAATCAAACACCATGCAAGCAACAATAATTAACTTGTCACTAGCCTTTCCTTATACAGCACAGTAAAAAAAAAAAACATTATAGGCGAATCAAATTTCTTGCACAATTTCAATTCTTAAGGCAAAATGTTTTTGAGGTGTATGCTGAGGTACCACTGTATTATTAATCTGCATATGAATTTACCATTTTTGTCTGCTTATCTGTTCCTATGTGTCTTTTTGTGTCCCAGTTCCACGCCTTAATTACTGCTACACAGAAGAAGCCTGTAGTAAGTCGGAATTACTACAGTAATATAGTTGTGTGTAAATATTTGAGTAAGCCAGATTGAATTAAATCTTCTTTCAGATTTGCAACAGTTTTGAGAACATTTTCTTGTGAACATGTGGTCTCCTCCGAAATTATCGGAACGGCAAGGCCAAGTCATGAATTTTTTCTTTACACGGAAGACCTTTGTTGGGTCTTAATTTATGGGTTTGTGTTGGCCTGCTCTCTTTATATGTCATGTTCTTTAACACAAGCTAATAATATAACTGCTTGTTTTTTTTTCATGACAGATCCATATAACTGGGTGAAACAGTTTAGTAGCTGCATCACCACAGAGTTGACGCTGCAATCTCCCATTGACCTGAAGCCTGTTGGTATTAAGAATGACTCCAACAGTAGTCTGGAGCTGCGAGGCTTCAGTGTGCCACAGAAATCATGGACTGTAGTGAATGTTGGAGACACTGGTATGCATAACTGATGGGGAAAAGTGACATCATAACAACATAACATAGCATCTGTGCAAGTTGATAGTCATAGCAGTGTAGTGCTTTAAAAAGTGAAATAAATGAAGCATATATAGCATGGCACTGAATGTCAGTCGAATGCTTTACTGAACTGTAACATGTAATGTTTTATAGAGGACATTAGAGATTTTAGAAGTTGTTTTATGTTCTTTATCTTATCATTTAATGCTTAATTATATGAGCGTTATTATATTTGTGATCACTGAGTGTTAACAAATTGTCCTGTTTATATTGTAGAATTTATCTGATTTATTTTGCTACAGATTTAGTTTCGATTAGATTTTGTGTTTGTGTGTGTGTGTCTGTTTAGTTGTTGTGAAGTTTCAAGCAGGCATGACTGTGAAAGGTGGCAGCATAAACCATGATTACCGAATTGTAGAGATGAGATTCCACTGGGGTTCGAATACCACCAACGGATCGGAGCATAAATTTGACAAGCGCAGGTTTCCTATGGAGGTATGCGTATTCTCGTATGTCTGAGTGTGCATTATTTCACTTTTCCACATGACCATATAAGTTAATGTCAATCTCTCTTTGTGTGTGTGTTGTTAGATGCAGATTGTAGGTCTTGCTCCTGGATTCGCTGATGTTGAAGCTGCTTCTGTTGTGCAGTCAGGCCTGCTTATGATGGGTGTCTTTGTTGATGTAACATCATGATGTTTCATTATTTATTACAGATCTAAGAAGATACAAGGACAATGTTAAATAGAAGGGAAAAAAACTTTTTAAACTCTTGAACATTAGTTAAGGCACTGGAGATTAAGGGGCAAAACATTAGTATGCCATTTAACACCAGACAATGTTTGAAAAACTGCCTGAAATTTGTGGTCCACCAAGCAGTTGGTGAACAACTATCGTTTCATCCAGCCGACCTTGAACCACCAAATCTTTGTTTCTTCTGCGAGAGCATGCAATCTTCATCCCCCTTCTCTCATGAGAGATCTGAGAACTGTGCGGCCATGACTTGGTATTTAAATTTGGACTCGGTTGAGAAAGCCAGGGCTTTTCGAGAGACGTGAAAAGCTATAACAAGCTGTTTAGGCTGGTGACGCTCTGGAATGCTGATCGATGTATTGCCCCTGTTAACTCTTAAACGTGTGCCTATACAAGCAACCAGCAACTGGACATGCAGGGCATTCTCAGTGCCAGTCCCAGGCCTGAGGAAATGAGTGGGTTGCAATAGGAAAGGCATTCGGTGTAAAACCTGTACCAATTGCTTGATCAGATGTGGCAGTCCCAAGAAAAGGAAAAGCCAGAGAGATAGAGAGAGATGGTGGACAATGATAGCGAGCAGGCATAAACAGACAGACAAAGAAAGATGAAGATGCATATTCAGAGGCACAGGCACAACCAAAAAGACAGTTTAGCAAGATCAGTCTTATAATTGGTGTGAATAAAAGTAAAAAAAAAATTCCAGGCATTGAAAAAACAGGCATTATTCAAACATTGTGCAGTTTAAGTTTTCTCACGCCTCAAAGGTTCTATGAAGGTTCTGTGATGTGATCAGAGATGTATGAGTTCAAATCTCTCTAACGTAAACATGACAATGTTGATTCATGCGTTGTTTTCAGATCACCTCTGATGAGAACAAAGCTTTTAAAGCTATATCTCATGCGGTCGCCAACGTGCCGAACCCAGGTGACTTGAAACAGTTTGTAAATTTTAATACAATTCAATTTTATTTGTCTACCACTTTTAACAATTGACATTGTAGCCAAGCAGCTTTACACAATCAAAAGAATGATTGAAGTTTTTATGAAACGTGAATGACTCAAAATGATAAGATGAACAAGCCGAGGACGACGGCGATAGTGGCAAGGAAAAATTCCCTGAGATGGTAGTAGGAAGCAACCTTAAGAGGAACCAGACTCAACAGGGAACCCATCCTCATTTGGGTGAAAATGGATAGCAGGGAGTTTCAAGCATTTCAACGTTAGTTGCAGTGGTAGCTTAGTGGTTAAGGCATCAGACTTCTGATTGGAATGTGTTTGAATTCTAATCCCAGCACCCCCAAGTTGTCCCTGCTACCAGCCACTCTATACTGTAAATGAGATAAATGTAGGTCGCTCTAGATAAGGGTGTCTACCAGATGCTGTTAACGCAGTTGCTCTCCCTGTAGACTCCACCCATTTCCTCTTTTGTTTTTAGGGGATTCAATGAAGGTGACTCCTCCAGCATTGTCAGACCTACTTCCTGATAATTATACATTCTATCAGTATCAAGGAGGCCAGACAACTCCGCCGTGCCGCCAGACTGTGACTTGGATTGTGTTTGGGAAGCCCATTTTCATCTCCAGACAACAGGTAAAAACTAATAAAAATACATACTGACAGAGTAACAAGTAATATCTGTACTTTGTATTAGTTATTGTATTAATTATTGAGCCATTAAAGCAGAGATATCTGTGTGAAAACCTCAATTATATCACTTTACATCAAAACTGTTATAAATCATATTTCCTCAAAACGCTGCCCACTTTGAGGTTACAGTATCTTTCATACTTTTAATTGTTGATCATTTACTAAGATGGTTGTCACATTGTCTTGGATGAAAAGAAAAAAATTTAAATACAATTTTTTTTATTTAAGGAAACATTGAATTACAAGGAGTGTTCAACCCAAACCGGGACTGATGATGAAATTTCTAGTGAATGAAGGCATAAAAGCGATAGACATTTAACAGACACCTCCAAACACTGTACGATGATGAGGCTCATAACCTCAGTAAAATATTTGAATGTTCAAAACATTGTCACCAGCTTTCTGGAGAGACGCCTCTGTCTGCAGGAACTGTACACAATCATTCATTAACACCACCTGCATATTACAGGAACTCAGCCAGTGGTTATTGCCACATCCCCCGTAAGTCCTGATCTCACTTTAATATTTTAAATATGTTTGAGCCATTAAAGGAGTTCCTGGGAGGCCAGCGTTTCACGTGGAAAGCAGGCAGTCCGATCATGGCTTCAGCGTACTGAAAAAAAACTTTCTACCTTTTGCTTTTTGTTCTGTTTCAGCATTTGCCATTCATCACAGAGGTGTATGACTCGGTGAAAAAGCAGTTGGTGAACAACTATCGTTTCATCCAGCCGACCTTGAACCGCCAAATCTTTGTTTCTTCTGCGAGAGATGCCGCTCTGAGCCAGCATGCACTCTTCATCCCCCTTCTCTTCATCACCAGCAAGCTGTCTCTCACGATTCCTTAAACAGTGAAGCATCTGAGCCAGCACACACACACATCCCCTGTACAGTCCTGATCTCCTTATCACTTAGATAAATGTGTTAAGTGTAGAAGAGATTATATAGTGAAATAATGGAAGTTTTTACTTCTGTTATTCTGTAGAATGGAAAGTCCCAGATTGACTCGAATGTCAAATCTTTTTTTTTTTTCGATGTGAAGATCCCTTCTGTGAGAGGTCCATCTCCAAACCAGCACACACTCTTCATTCCCCTTCTCTTCACCACCAGAAAGCTGTCTCTTATGATTCCTTAAACAGTGAAGCATGTATTCTGTATTAGGCTGTATCCCATTCCAGCAGTAAAAGCAATAAATGTTTCGTGAGAATGTCCATCTTAGGAAGCATTCTCATGCAGTTTAAGCAACACCCCAAAAATGCTGTCAATTAAAATACTGTAAATCAGCCTAGCCTATTGAATTTAGTAATTTAAATTGCTTCATATTTGCAGTGTAAAAATAACCCGAATCCAACAATCCTGTTCAAGTAAATGTAAATTAAACTTTCTGCCTCGTTGTTGTTACATTTTGAAATGTTCAGATTTCAGTTCATTGTTTATTTTCCATTTTTGGAAACATTGCATACATTATTATCAGTGTTAAGAAATATTGTCATAGTTTATTGACAAGCTTTTGTTAGTTTTGAAAGAACCTTTCAGCAGGAAAAAAAAAAGATCTCGAATGGAGTAAAACCAGAGCAAATGGATGCATGAACAGTTATTTATTGACCTAACACTGACTTTTATTTAAATTTAAACTGTACAACTTACAGTAAATTATCCTCAAAGAGCAATTCATGGCGACTGCGTGAAAAATAATTCTCAGGTGAAATTGCAAGTTGAAAGGAGCATGGACAAATCTATCTCCATATTCACTATATGTCAATTTTAGATTTTGTTTCAGTGTTATGCAATATTTATGCCTTCAGATATACGTTTCTGTTGTTGTATTGAAAGTATGTTGAAAATAGTAAATGTCTTCAAAGCTTGGTTGGCTCTCTCATTCCTCCGTGAAGTATTGGACGTCTTACAAATAAACTAGTTTTTATTTATCAAATATCCATCACAACATTTAATGATCAGCTTTTAATATATTGAAGAGTGGATTCATGGGGAACCACAAACAAGCTACACAGAGATGTGACGTGTGCCTCTAGATGACAGCAGGCCTGATAGTAATTTTTACCATGGAGCCCAAAAAAAGCACATTTTACTACTAAGAATTACGTGTCTTATGTACAAGCTCTAGCTTTTTATTAAAATGCAATGTGTATGTTGCTATACCATTACATTTATGAACTAATGTGCCTGTGGAAGGATTTTTAGTGTGATTTTTTAAGCGTCTAGATACGTAAGGATTTCAGCTCTTCTGACACTCACATTTCCTAACACAGTGAAGCTACTCATACCCAGAACACACTCTTCATCCCCTTCCTCATCCTCCACATCCATGTGCCTCAGGTTGGCTTCAACACACCAGCCTACTACGGACATGTGTGTTAACAGCACAGTGTTCTTTTTACTTTTACTGACCTTATTTTGAAATAGCTAACGTGTTTACTTAATTCAAATATAAGTATATCTGATACAACGGTTTACTAAATTACATACACCGCGTTCCAAATTATTACGCAAATTGGATGTAAGTGTCATAAACATTAAATGTTTAGTTTTTAAATTAAACTCATGGATGGTGTCGTGTCTCAGGGCTCTTTGGATCACTGAAATGAATCTCAGACACGTGTGATAATTAGTTTGACAGATGAGTCCAATTAAAGGAAAAGTACTGAAGAAGGTTGTTCCACATTATTAAGCAGGACACAGGTTTCACGTGTGGTGAGAGGGAGTTTTTGCACTTCCCTCCAGAGTTCTGTTTGTTTTTTTTTTACCTGATATTAATCATTGGTTGTAATTTAGGATAGTATAAAAGGGCACTGTGAGAACAGATAGGTGTGGCACTAATTTACCCCCAGGTTGCGCTTCTGGGAGATTGTTGCTGTGTGCGAGAGGTATGTTTGATGTGCTGTACTTTGTTTACTTGTACACCTAAAAGTCATTATCTAACTAATCGCGATCTTCTTTGGGAAGCTGGCAAGTTTTAGGATCTTTATGGGATCCGAGGGAACGGATGAGCAGCTCATTGGACCAGGGGTAGCTCTGTGGTTAAGGCATTGGACTACGGTTCGGAAGATCCCAGGTTCAAACCCCACAACCACCAAGTTGCCACTGTTGGGCCCTTGAGCAAGGCCCTTAACCCTCAACTGCTCAGTTGTGTAATGAGATAAAAATGTCAGTCGCTCTGGATAAGAGCGTCTGCCAAATGCCTAAATGTAAATGTCATTGGCATCCGTATGTACTTACCCTCTTTAAAGAGCTGCACGCTTCGTGCTCGTGTACCACGGGGGACGAATGCTACCGTTTAGTTGGTATGTTAGTATGTTTTTTCATATAGCAGTGTTTAAGATCATTAGGTGTATCATGTGACCTGTTTCTCTTCCCTATTTGATCTGTTGAAGGATTGGCTGCCAGATAGATGTGGTCTGCATCGCGCTGGAGGTAATTTTCTTGGCGCCCGCCACGCAGGTATGTGCTGTATCTTTTAGCTTTAACGTTCTCTTACATTTTAGGTAAATTGATCGGCTGGCGAGGGTGCTCTTCCCACCTGGCTTTGCGTTGCTCACAGCTTGGCTTGCAGCTTCAGCACTGCTGTTTTTGTTCCAGTCAACTTTTGCTACAGCGAATTGTCTTGCTTCAGTGAACTGTTTGTTCCAGCTTAGAGTTTAATTGCTTTTGTTTGTTTTTTTGTTTTTGTCCTTGTGACGGTTATTTTTTGTTTTTCCCTGCCATGCCTTTTCCAGCAGCTCTTTGCTTCGCTTGTGCTGCTGCCTTGGCCTGGCGTGTTTATACTGTGGCGTGGGCGGGACGGTGGCTGGCGACCGTCGTGCTTTGCGGGAGGTCCTGTTTTGTGTTCACCATGTGGGGGAAGTGTTTTTGGGTTAAGTGGTTAAGTGGCTGCAGCCAGGGGGGGGGGTGTTAAGGTATGTGTGTGTATGTGTGGTGTTGTACGCTGACCGTTGCTCAGTTCTTGTGAAGTAGTGCGGTGAGACTTAAAAAAGTACTCCCAGCCATTGCATTGGGCAGCCAGCAAAGCCAGAAAATGCTACATTGGTGTCAGAAGTGGGATGGAGAAGATCGAGTTGGAGCGAACGGCGGAGGATCTGAAGAAGATCAAAGAGGGCCGTTGACTGGCAGCAGAGCTCCTGCAGAGGAAGCACCTTCCAGATGGAGCCAGCACCAAAAAGGCGGCACGGCCGAAGCAGAGTGGCGATATGAGAATTTCGGCACTGGATCTCGGGGCGGAGCCCAACGCCGACGCTACGCAAATGCCAGACCAAGGGTCTACGTGGATTGTGTGCTGGACGGCGTCCCGCTGCGGGCGCTTGTGGACACCGGCTCCACTGTTTCACTGTTGCGCAACGGAATGTTGGGACCAGGCGAGCGCCCTAGCAAAGTACCCAACCCAGCTTTCAGCATCCGCACCGTGTCTGGGAGCTACCTGAAGATACGGGCTCGTCGCACAGTGCAAATCAACATAGATGAGTGCAGTTATGTTCATGACTTTTTGTTGGGGAACATTGAGGATAGCTGTATATTGGGACTGGACATTTTGGAAAGGTGGGGTGCGGTGCATAACTTAACGGACGGGACTCTGCATGGGTACTTCGGCGTAGTTAGGTTGCTAACACCTAAACCACAGCCGCATGAAAAAGTAGCACACACCCGGGGGGCGGACCTTCTGGAGGTCGCGCCACACAAACATCCGGTACATGACCGAACGCGTGTGCTAAATGAGCTTTTGAAACGTAGCAGCGCCGGGTTAAATTCAACACAGACCGACACATTGAGATCGTTCTTGAATGAATTCGCGGATATTTTCGCGGTAGATGAGCGCGAATGCACCCATACCAATTTGGTGCAGCACACCATTGATACGGGAAACGCAGCTCCTGTTCGGTTGCAACCGAGACGCCTTCCATTAGCTAAACGGGCTGTCGCCGAGCAGAAGCTGCGTGAGATGGCTGACTCAGGCGTCATTGAGCCGGCGTCCGGACCGTGGTCGTCACCGGTTGTGCTCGTGCGTAAAAAGGACGATTCTTGGAGGTTTTGCGTTGATTACCGGCGGTTAAACGAGGTAACTAGGAAGGATTCTTATCCGTTGCCGTGGATAGACGATGTGCTGGAACATGTCGCGGGCTCGGCTTGGTTTAGCTCGTTAGATCTCCGTAGCGGGTACTGGCAAGTAGAGCTCGCGTCACGCGTCGCTAGTGTGGCTGCTCAGTTTTAAAGAGCCAGAGGAGCAGTCAGCGCGTTGGCTTGAGCGGCTTCAAGACTATAGCTTCACTATTAAACATCGAGCCGGGAAGCTACACGCTAACGCTAACGCTTTATCTCGCCGGCCATGCAGCGAAGTGCGTTGTCGGTACTGCGAGCGAGTTGAGGAACGTGTGCACGGTCGTGATGTAGACCAACCTCCGAAACCAACGAGATGCAACACTCTTCCCGTTAAATCCTCCGGACCCCCCGGGGGTGGTCAGACCGAGCCGTCATGCAGCCGAGTTGCTGCCTCGCCTAGGGCCCCGCCCCCAGTCGTGTCGCCTGTGCCCCAGCTGGACACTAATCAGCTTATGGCCGAGCAGGAGAATGACCCGGTGTTGCATCAGGTACTAGGTTGGGTTAAGGCGGGCCTGAGACCGGAGTATACCGCGATCGCTCATCTGGGACTAGAAGCAAAGGCTCTCCACTCGCAGTTTACCCGCCTAGCGTTGCGGGGAGGTTTACTCTACCGACGCTGGGAGCAGCCGTGTGGCACAGGTGAGTGTTTTCAGCTGCTGGTACCGAGGACGTTGCGGGCATGTGTGCTGGGGTTGGTGCATGGGCATGCGGGTTCGGGACACTTCGGTGTGACTAAAACTTTGCGGCGCCTGCGCACTCGCTTCTACTGGCCGGGCTGTCATACTGATAGCGAACTTTTTGTCCACAGATGCGACTTCTGCACGGCAAAGAAGGGGCCTACCCAGCACTCCCGAGCCCCGCTGCAGGACTTTTGGTGGGGGCACCTATGGAGCGTATGGGCGTGGACATTCTTGGGCCGCTTCCCGTTTCTGATCGCGGCAACCGTTATGTGCTGGTGGCCATGGATTATTTCACCACGTGGCCGGAGGCGTTTGCTGTTTCTGACCAAAGCGCTTCCACCACGGCTCGAGTGCTAGTGGATGAGGTGTTCAGCCGCTTCGGCGCTCCGGAGCAGTTACACAGTGATCAGGGGTGCAACTTTGAGGCAAAGGTGTTTGCGGCGGTGTGCGAGCGCCTCGGAGTAAAAAAGACCCGCACCACGCCCCTCCACCCACAAAGTGACGGCCTCGTGGAGCGGTTTAATCGAACGCTCACCACACAACTCGCCATGCTAACCAGCAATCGGCAACGGGACTGGGACGAACATTTGCCCCTCATGCTATGGGCATACCGCACAGCGGTGCAGGAGTCATCACAGCTAACACCAGCTGCTCTAATGTTTGGCCACGAGCTACGCACGCCCGTGGACCTTGTGTTTGGACCACCTCCACAACCGGATTTACCCACAAAACCGGGGTTGGATTATTTTTGTTCATTGAAAGACAAACTGTTCTGTGTTTGCGCATAAAAATTTGGCGGACGCCGGTGTTAAACAGCGCCGTGTTTATGACACTCACAGCCGAGGACGAGACTTTGCCCCGGGAGAGCAGGTATGGGTCTATTCCCCCGGAAGAAAAAGGGGGCTCTCACCCAAGCTTATGTCCCACTAGGTGGGACCCTGTACGGTCATCGGCCAGCTCTCGGACGTTGTCAACGGGTGCGGTTGGCGGGGCGAGCGCGAGTGATTGTGCTCCACAGAGACCGTCTCGCTCCCTACCAGCCACATGCGGGCGGTTCATCAAACGCTGCGGAAGCCGAGCCGCCTCAGGACCATGTTCACGCTCCCCCTTCCCCCGCAGAAGGACTCCGGCGTTCACAACACCAGCGCCGACCGCCTGCACGCCTCAGAGACTGAGGTATTAGTGGTGACCGGGGACAGTCACAGCTCAGGTGGGGGCAGTGTGACGTGGGCGGGACGGTGGCTGGCGACCGTCGTGCTTTGCGGGAGGTTCTGTTTTGTGTTCACCATGTGGGGTGTTTTTGGGTTAAGTGGCTGTAGCCGGGCGGGGGGGGGGGGGGTGTTAAGGTATGTGTGTGTATGTGTGGTGTTGTACGCTGACCGTTGCTCAGTTCATGTGAAGTAGTGCGGTGAGACTTAATAAAGTACTCCCAGCCATTGCATTGGGCAGCCAGCAAAGCTCACTCGTCTCTCCAACATCCTTTCCAGCGTGGAAAACGCTACAATACATTTTGTTTGTGCTGCTTGCTTGGTGTTGTCGGCCAGTGCTCTAATACAAACTTTCGCTGGCGGTTTTAATTTCTGTTCTCCAAGTTTGGAGGGTGCTTGGCAGCTAAATTTTTTTTCCTTTTAATGACATTCTGTAATTAATACTTGTTTGTTTACTTGTTTTCTTTTCTTTAGGAGCTGGGAATAACTGCTTGTATTGTGGCATGCTTGTTTACAAAGTGGAGTGGTACTGCATTATTTTTACATGTGAGTGGTTTGGTGCATGTGTGATTATTTATTGCCGGGCAGGAGCGGATTCCTGTACCTAGCCTGCCTCTCTATGGTTAAGCTCCCAGCTCCAGTTTCTCTTTGCTCGGGATGTTTTAATGATCTGTTTTAACTGTCATCTTGATATTGCTTGATCTGGAAATTTCCTGGATGAATAAAGATCTGTATTTTTGTATCCATGTCCCTGTGTTCTCAGAGATTCGAACCTGTCTTAGTCTTTTCCCGAGTAACCAATCCTGGGTGGCGTAATCGGTATTTCAGTCTATTAAGGTTGGTTAAGCGGAATTTTATTTCCCAATATAAGGAGTTACACCGCCACACAAGCAATATGGGAAAGAAAAAGGATCTCTGCTGCCGAAAAGCGTCAAATAGTGCAATACCTTGGACAAAGTATTAAAAACATATTTCACGAAAACTTAAGCCTGATCATCGTACTGTGAAGACATTTGTGGCTGATTCAGAGCACAGACGGGTTCGTGCAGATAAAGGCAGAATGAAGATTTCTGCAAGACAGATTCATCAGATTAAGAGAACAGCTGTAAAAAAAAAAAAAAAAGACCATTACAAAGCAGCAAACAGGTATAAAAGATTTAGGATAGGAGGCAGTTCACATCAAAACAGCAGCTCTGGGAGGCTATTCTGACATCCTGCAAAAAAATTCAAGCAGAAACTGTCATACTCACAAGTTCAATGGATGCAAGAATTGTGAAGGTGATATCAAAGAAGGGGTTCTATGTTAAGATGTGACATGTAGCCCTGTTAGGATGTTTTTGATTTAAATAGCTTTTGATTTCAGTAAATATGACCTCCTAATGCTGCAAATTCAACAAAAGCCTATTTTCAGTTCTTTACAACCTATAAAATGTTTTAACTCCGTTCCAAATTATTATGCACAATAGTGCGTTTTTAGTTTTTTTTTTTTTTTTTTTTAATATATCATTAGGAGGTTTATTATACCCTTATTATAAAATTTATTATATCCTAATGGTTGACTTAATTATATTGTCATTTGCATTGACTAATTATGAAAATCAGAGAAATATAATTTGTGTAATAATTTGGAACATGGTGCAAAAAGAATGTGGAAATGTCCATAAATCTATGCAGATTGTCAATTTGAGCTATGAGATACATGCTTTATTTAAATGAAAGCAGCTACCTTCCTACTATCCACAATATTCCAAAATGTTGGTGTGTTATTAAAAAGCTCATTTGAAAATATAATTAATCAGTCTGGACACATTCCTAAAACATAGGGATGTTCAAGTCAAACAGGGACTTGTGATGCAATTTCTGGTGACTGTAGGTCTGCAGAAAAAAAGCTCAGTAAAACCATGAATAATGCAAGAATGCCATACATCTGTAAATGACAATCCCAGACACAGGGGCTCAGAGCTCACTGCAGCGGTCAATCCCATAAACATTAAGTGACTAGCGCAGTCTCATTATAAAATCCGGCCTTGTTTGATTACCAAAGGCACAGTCTCGTACAATCAATCACACCCCTTGCACATTACAGGAACTAGGCTGGGAGTTATTGCCATGTCCCCAGTACAGTCCTTGACTTGCTTCAAGTCATTTCCACGTTTGGGCCATTAAAGGAGATCCTGGGAGGCCAGGGTTTCAGACATTAAGCAGGGAGTCCGATCATGGCTCTGGTGTACTGAGAAAACTTTCTACCTCCAAGCACTAGGGAAACACTGCATTTACACAGCAATACACAGCATTTGTGTAGCAGGGGATTATATAGAGATTACATAGATTATTATAGAGAAATAATGGGAGGTTTTACTCTCATAACTGTGTGCTGTTATCCTGCACAATAAAAAAGTCCCAGTTTGACTTGAATGCCCCTTGTATTTCATATAATCAGCACAACTATCCCATTGTTAATAAAACATTTGTGCACAGTTGAAGTTACAGATATCCTAACCACTCAAACCAATGTCTGCAGACGCCACCATACAAACTTTCCCAAACATATATTTAGAGATTATTTAAATATATATATATATTTTTACAGATTGTTTTTAGTGAGAAAAAGATATAATGATCTGGTCAGTTCAGACTTGAATTAGAATAAAATAAGTGTGTGCATAAAAGCCAGTGAATTAATTAACAATGAATTACTTACACCGACATACTGAAGCATAAATGAAAAGCGTTGTTATTTATATTGATTTTTAGAGATAATGGATATTTATGAGTCATCATAGAAAGCATGCTGATAATAAGTGCTTTGTTGATGACAGGTGCCTGTACGCTACAACGCTCATGGGAAAACACATGGCTCTTGCAGCACACATTGCATCATGATCAGTAAACAATTAATGTTAAGGGAGGCTCAAGAGTAGACAGATACATATAGCCTCGAAATCATCGAAAACACAGCAGACTATATATTTTGGAGTGAATTAAACATATTAGATTGATTAGACTGTTAAAATGTCGTTAAGATTAGCCGTGCGGTCCATTTAGAACCGATCTTCTCGTCGTGAACTACCGTCATTGACAGGCCAACAGTTTTAATCCACGTCTTAAATCCCTTATTTCATATTTGTTTGTATCATATTTGTTTGTATCCAGAGCATGGCACATGTTTAGAAAATCCCAAGATGCAAGTATTTTCTATTCACTTATATCCATTTCTTCACACCATCCTTTGTAGCTTGCTTTAGGTCTTAGTTCTTAGAAATAATGAGATATGGTGCAAGTTTTTATGAATAATTGATGTTATTTTATGCCGATTAGTTGCGTTCTCAGTGGCAAACTTTAAGGTTTGTTTATGCGCATTTTGGGGCGTACAGGCTTCTTAGCATGCTGAGTAATAACAACAGGTGGAAGCAGCTGCTCCAGATTGGACATCCGTAACGTGGCGTTCGGGGTGCTCGCATTTTCCACGTTTCGTCCCCCCACAGGCTCGGACATGCAGCGAGGCCGGAATGCTTGGGTCGTAGAGGTCTTTGGAGCCACGGTGGTCAAAGTTCGTCTCAGGATGCGTCTCTTGGGCGCTCCTTGGTTCAGAGGGACAGGAACCTGGGTGTTTGTGTTAGCATTGTTCTGCGTGACTCGTGTCTCTAGAACCTTATCCGTGTTGCTCCGAGCCTCCTGTCTAAGCAGTTTTAGCTCATCGCCCACTTCCTTCCTCAGACCCTCTATGCTGCTTAGAATCTGCTGAAGTAGAACCATGCACTCATCCATTTTGCTTTCCTCCTGCGTTTGTACATTCTCCAAATCCACTGTTGTCTCTTCATGACCTTCCAGAGACTCCAGGACCTCCTTCCTCGGCGAGCTGTTCTCAAATCCTCTTTGTTCCACCTTAGTCCTGTCCAGCTGCCTGGTGACTTGGTGCACTAGCTGCAGCATTCCTGTCCTGCTCGCCTCGCGACCAGACTGCCCCCGGATCTGATCTCTTACTAGACAGAAAACCGACTGTACTTTTCCTGGTTTGTTCTTCGAAGCAGCACCTTGATCCTCGGCCCGCTCCACACCGTCTTCCTGCATCTGCTCGGGTTTGAGAACAAGAAAATCAGCAACGTTCTCCTCCTCCCCTTCACCTTCTCCTCTGCTTTTCTCCTTATCATCCATCTGATAAGGGATAACGGTTACTTCATTTTCAACAGGTTTTTCACTCATGATAAGCTGTTCTTTGTCCTCTTTTGTTCGCTCTTAAGGCTTTATTCTTATTTTCGTGTTGTTCACTGATCCCTCTTCTCTTCCCGAGTGCCTTTGTGATAGCGTAATCTTACACAGCTTTATTCCCTACAGAGCTGCCACCTAACCAACACCCTTCTGAGATAAGTACATGCTCACCTCAAGGGACATACACCATTACCACACTGCACTTAAACACCTATTCCCCATACACACACACAAACAGATTTCAGCTCCAGACCTAACTTGACAGCCGTACAAATTTCTGTGAATTTTAATTTAAAGAATACTTAATAAGCCACTTTAATTAGATGATCATAACATAATTTTTTCTTTGTCTACATTAACATTAGCGTTTGCTTTTACTCACGAGAGCAGGTTTTATGAAGAAATGACGGTACAAGCATACGTAAGTGGGCACAAAAAAACCCAGTTCTCTACTGTTACACCATGTTGAAAGGGTGCACTTAACCACTGATAATGAAGTCCCATGATGCACAAGGGTAAAAACAGTTCTGAGAATAAGAGTACTGAGGAATAGGGGAGAAAAAGAGCCAAGGTGAAGCAAAATGGCATGTAAGCGGAGACATTATAGACTATAAAAAAAAAAAAAGCACACATATGGAGCTAAGAGTGGCGTGACTGGGAGGGTCTTGACGTCAGAATGACTTTGCTCTTTCTGTAAAGTGTTAACCATAAACGTTAAACATTTATTCCTACTAGTAATCTCTGAACTTTAAAATTTTTAAGCCTAAAAAACTAACATGGACCAGTTATTTATCTTCACCTAAATGATTTTCCTTGTTAAGTTATACCATACAGGATAACTCGTGTATCCTGGGCTGCATCACATATCCTCTGTCTGACATACAGAAGTAGAGAGCAAGGAAATCCAGCTAGCCAATAAGAAACCAGAACAGCTGCACCTCCTCTTGTCTCTGTGCTACAGATGGGCAAACAGCTGGATGGTCATAAAGGCATGTGTAAAAGCTGATACTAATTAAAAGAGAGATGCCTTTTAAAGTTTTTGGAGATTAGAATTCCACCACTCTTTGCAGATTCTTTTAGAAGAAAAGCATTTCTTTTGGATCCAGATCTGATGTCTTTAACGTCCTTACACTGTCTTTAGATTATTAATAAAAAATAGAAAATAGAAACTGAAACTATTGAAAACACAAAGTAGATGGATGTATTAAATGAGAAGACAGATGAATAGATTAATAGAGAGTGAGAGAAATCATTACCTAATTTTTTTTTTTTAATGCTGGATCATCTTTATTCATATTTTTCATGTTTCATGTGTTCAAGTCAAACTGGGAGTTATGGAGAATAAAAGGATAAAAACCTCCGAGCGCAATACAGTCACGAGACTCTTAACTGCAGTAAAATGTTTGAATGGTTTATGTTTTAAAGGCCATACATCCATGAACAACAATATCAAACAAGGTGATCATGGCTGCAGTCATTTCCATGAATCCTTGAAAATTGAATTTGTAAAAGAGATACACCTATCTGTTGGAACTGTACATCCAATCATTGATCATTGAACACCACTTGCTCGGCTGGGAGTTATCGCCACGTCCCACGCACAGCCCTGACCTGGCAGCATAGCTATGTTTGGGCCTTCAAAAGGAGTTCCTGGGAGGCCAGCATATCAGAAGTAAAGCAGCCAGTTTGATCACAGCTCTGGCGTACTGAGGAAACGTTCTATCTTGATGGTATCCAAGCAATAGTAAAACACTGGGATAAGTGCATTAGTGTAGCAGGAAAGTTTTATATAAGGGGAGTTTGAACTTTGTTCTCTTATTCTGAACAATTAAAAGTCCTACTTTGACTTGAACACCCCTTGTGTATGTACACATGTTTGTTGCTTTAATGTTTAACGCTTTGGGAGTCACCTTTAAAATGTTATCTAACTTTTTCAAATGTGATAAAATCATTATTATTATTATTATTATTATTATTATCATCATTATTCACATTATTTCAGTTTTTCTATTAAGACATCACTTTGGTCAGCGTTTTAATTAAGCTCTTATGCAGTCTTCTAATTATCTGCCTCTGACCCACCCTCTCTGAGGCAGAGCTACAAGACCCTCCCTTTATAAATAGATTTGGGAACGAGAACAGAAGTCACATCTTAAAAATCAGGAGCTGCAACACCAAAATGGTAAGCTGACTTTCTACTATTTATTTATTTATTTATTTATTTATTTTTACATTTTGAAAATGTTCTATATAAATGTGATAACATACTGCACAACCTTAAATATGAAAAATATTATTCCTCCTTTTTTTTCTAGACATCCTATTCAGATAAAGGTGAAAAAGTAAGTGCTTTTGACGTATTATATAATTTTTTTATTAATTATTCTTTTGCAAGTTTATTGCATAAACACTTGGCACTTTAACTTTAATCTGTCTGCACAACTGTTTCTTTATTCCCCTGATTTCTTGCCACGCATTCAGCATGAGCAAGGCAGGTTCCTCAGCTTTGACCATCTTACCTTCTGGGTTGGCAATGCCAAGCAGGTAAGCCTCTTTATTTAGAACAACCTGCGTTTGTTTTATTTTTACTTCATTGTCCTTTAAACTCAGTGAACCTCAGAGGAGTTTCACCCTGGCAAGATGCTATTGGCTCTTTAGAGGGGAGGAGATGTCAGTGTTAAAACTCCATCCTTTGGTTAATTTGATCCATACTGGGAGCTTTTCTTACATCCTTTGCTCTTTTAACCACTTGAGGGTGCTCTCTTCAAAGGCTTTGAAAAGCTGAACTGTTCATGTTTCATGCTATGAGAGATAAAACTGAAAATAATAACAATAATAATAATAATAATTATTATTATTATAATAAAAAAAACCTAAATGATTTAATCAATTAAAAAATAGAATGCTCATCTATAAACTCTTTTTGACCGGATGATTATTAAAGATGAATGATGATGATGTGTGATGATGATGTCATGTGTTTTTGTCCAAGGCTGCCTCCTTTTATTGCACCAAGCTGGGGTTTGAGCCCCTGGCATACCGCGGTCTGGAGACGGGCAGCCGTCAAGTCGTCTCTCATGCGGTTAAGCAGGGAAAGGTGGGCATCCTGAGTCAATGATTATCCTACACAGCACTGTGAGTGTTTATTAATCTATAGTGGTAGCCAAAAAGACTGAGACAAACAGTCTCTGGTGTCAATCGCTCAATCCATGGCTACATGATTACTTTTTATCATGTACATAAATTTGCCCCAGAAGTTTGCAATTCACTTTAGAACTGCAAACCTTTAGTTTTAAGCAGTTGTTTGCAGAGGTGAACACGCCAGCTTCAGAAAGTACAAGCCACCTATTTGTTCCATTCATTCATTAAACCAGCTGATTATATTCTTTAGGCTCTAACTAATTAGCGACATCACCTGTTTTGTTCGCAGGGAGAACTATAATACATGACATATGTTGTCTTAATACTTTAGGCCACTACTCTATGTGCTACATTAAATCACAAGAAATCACAACATTTTACATCTACTGCACTGCTATTGTGAACAATCAACATATCAGAACTATAAATTAAGCTGCTTTGGTAAAGCAGTGCTTATAATTGCTAATATTTGTACTTATGTGTTTAAATCTGGAAAGCTGTGCTCATTAAATTGTATATCTTTTTTTAATCACTGCAGATTATTTATGTCTTTTCTTCTGCATTGAATCCTGGAAACAAAGGTTAGCTCATACTCATATTTGCATGCTTGAGGTTTGTTATAGCACATATATATACCTAAAACATTACAGTAATTGATGATATGATATTGAGCATAATAGTTAAGGCATTCCTAATTTGCATATTTATCAAGCTGAATGTTTTTTTTCTAATAAGGGATTATATGTAGGAGAGTTGTTATTTGAACTATGTACTATATGGACAAAAGTATTCGGACAAACCTGCAATGATTATAACAGCTATACAAGCTTCCACTGTTCTTGGAAGGCTGTCCGCACGACTTTGGAGTGTTTCTGTGGGAATTCTTGCCCATTCATTCTGTAGAGCATTTATGAGGTCATGCACTGATGTTGGAAGAGAAGGCCTGGCTCACAAGCTCCTTTCCAGTTCATCTCAAAGGTGCTCAGTGGGGTTGAGATCAGGGCTCTGTGTTGGGGCCATTCACGTTCTTCCACACCAGACTCCTCAAACCACGTCTTTATAGTCCTTGCTTTGTGCACTGGTGAACAGACATGTTCCAATAGAAAAGGGCCTTCCACAAACTGTTGCCACAAAGTTAAACACATGTCTTGGAATGCTGCAGCATTAATTTTGCCCTTCACTCGGATAAGATTAAAAAAAAATTAATTCAATAATTAACAGGTTTGGCCAAATACTTTTGTGTTTTACTTTTATACATTTTATATATACACTTTTATATATATACAAACTAGCGGCGCGGTGGTGTAGTGGTTAGCACTGTCGCCTTGCACCTCCAGGGTCTGGGTTCGATTCCCCGGCCAGGCTCGATTCCCGTCTCTGTGTGCATGGAGTTTGCATGTTCTGCATGTGCTTGGTGGGTTTCCTCCGGGTACTCCGGTTTCCTCCCACAGTCCAAAGATATGCAGGTTAGGCTAATTGGCGTTCCCAAATTGCCCGTAGTGTGTGATTGGGTGTGTGAGTGTGTGTATGTGTGTGCCCTGCGATGGATTGGCACCCTGTCCAGGGTGTACCCCGCCTAGTGCCCGAAGTCTCCTGGGATAGGCTCCAGGTCCCCCGCGACCCTGAACACAGGATTAAGCGGTATAGAAAATGAAATGAAATATATACAAACTGACTTTTATCTTAATAAAATCAACAAATCTAATCAGAGATGGGGGAGCACCTGGTGAAACATGGTGATGGAGTCAAAGACATTGCTTTCGCTGTGGAGAACTGCGAATTCTTGGTGCAGGTAAGGATTAGCATCATTTTCCATCTTTGCATCTTCATCAAATCACTTTATTTAACTGAAAATAGTTATCTGAAAAAAAAAAACGCATCCTTAAAAGCATGACAGTTGGATATTGGGGATGAGATTCTGAACAACCGTCTGGAAACTAATGATGTGTCATTTGTGAATCAGCTCTTTTAACCTGTTTTTGAAGTGAACATATAGAGTTCATTCAAGGTGAAAAATGTCTATTTTTTCTGTGAGGACAAAACAAAAAATGCAGTAATGCTATATAAAAAAAAGCATAGCATTCTGTATTTACAGTACAATTTACTTAACTGTATACAGCATCTCCATAAAGATTACGCATCAAGTGAATCTTGCCAATGTGTGAGTTGTGTGGGACAGTGTGCTCAATTTGGTAGATTTTTTTTTGTACATTATTGAATATTTGAATACTTAATAGATAAAGTATAGATTTATGTTCAATAAGCGAAGACCAGGAACATTGTCTGGTTTATGGGGGGGGGGGATGAGTCATTTGGGAGTCGACTCTTATTAGAAACCTGAGCCAAATCATCTAACTTAATAAAACGAGATAGAACTGCTGCAGTATTTTCATTGTGTATACAAATTTTTTTCCATTCTGTGTGTGTGTGTGTGTGTGTGGACAGAAAGCCATAGAACGAGGTGCCATCATCCTCAAGGAACCTCATGTGCTGAAGGATGAGTTTGGCAGTGTAAAACTGGCTGTGCTACAGACAGTACGTATGGCTTTTGAAAACATACAGATCAGTTTGCGGTGCTGCCGAGTAGACGAGACTTATGGTGCCCAACTTTGATATTCTTGCAGTCCTAACATTTGAGGAATGTAAATTAATTATTCAGCGCTGAAAAGTAATATGAACATCAGTACTATCCAGCATACCTGAATTCTTTATGTACCTGAATTTCCCTTTTTTCAGTATGGAGATACAACTCACACACTGGTGGAAAGAAACGGATACACAGGACTCTTTCTCCCAGGATTCCATCCTCCGCTGTTCTGTGATCCTTTCCTGGCTCAGCTGTGAGTGAGGAAGCATTAAAAACATGTGATACAAAGTATAGTGATGTTATGTTTAGCAGTTGTTGTCTCATAGTGCGGTTTCTTCTTCCACAGGCCGAGCGGACATCTAGATTTTATTGATCATGTGGTGGGAAACCAGCCAGACGATGAGATGTTGTCTGTGGTGGAATGGTGAGACAGTGAAATTTGTTCATATCACACACAAATGTACAGTACAGCAGTTTTAATACATCGGCCCTGTCGAAGACGAATCACTTCGCTGTGATTGTGAGACGACACCTCCTTGGTTTCAGAGAGGGAGGTGATGTTTAAGGACCAGGGCAGAAAACAAATTGCAGTTAGGTCTAAATAGCATAAATGAAAGCAGACTTTCAGTGCAGGGCGTAGACCTACCTCTCTCCTCCCAACCAATCAGAGTGCAGCTTGTGTTTTTGTGGCTGCGTCTGGGGCTCTTGTAAGGAGCAAATCCTCAGTCTGCATCTGGAAGCAGTTAAAGGCGTGGGGACTGATAGAGGGATTGGGCTGGAGGAGAGCACTGGGGCTCGTCCTACCACACCCCTTTTTACACCATTAATCACGCAAACAGAAATTTTATAACGTGTGAAATATGTGTTTGTGTGTGTATGCATATAAAGGTACCAGAGGAACCTCCTGTTCCACCGTTTCTGGTCAGTAGATGATAAACAGCTGCAGACAGAATTTAGTGCGCTGCGCTCCATTGTAGTGGCTAACCATGAGGAGACGGTGAAGATGCCCATCAACGAACCTGCTACTGGTAAACGCAAGTCCCAGATCCAGGCAAGCACCCACCCACACACACAGAAAAAAAGAAAAAATATATATTATTTATCACATACTCCCTAAAGGACAAGGTCACTGTTTTCAACTGTCTTGACCGTAAATGCGATTCATATTTATTTTCAATATCGTAAAAAGCATAATAAGTAAGAAACAAGATGCTTGGGGTTGTACTGTAATGAGAAAATAATCAGTGACAAGGTTCGGTGGAGGTACTGTTGCCATGCCAAAGTTAATTATTTTCCTACAATGGTCCCATCCCAAGTTAATACTTAGAACAAAGCTATAAAGACCGTCATTTGTTAAACAGTATTTGCGTGTGTTTGTGTGTAGGAGTATGTGGAGTATTACGGTGGCGCAGGAGTCCAGCACATTGCCATGAACACCTCAAACATTATCACAGCTGTAAGTAAAAAGTGTTATATAGACATCGAGACCGAGGATGTGCTCCAGAAAGGATTGCTTAGTCCCAACCTATATGCTAGAACACATGTGATATATCATATATAACCTATACTAGATTAGCAGTGTAGTTCAACTAGTCTGCCAACTAATGATTATTTGTATGGTTGGTTATTCCATAATTATGACATGTATAAATATTCCTTATGGGTTATTCTATTAAACATTTTCACATAACCATACGACCAACAGAAACAAACCCAAATATAGTGACAAATTAAAAGAAAAACTGTGGGGTGGCATTTGATCACTATCTTAGAGAATATATTCAGATGTATCTTCAGCTCACTTCCAGAAATGTATAGAATCATCCAGTGCTTCTAAGGAGAACTTCCAAGGAGCACAGAAGCTTATCTGGTGGCTCGTATTAACCAAAACCCTCAACTCACTTTTACACTGGCGCCCCTCGTTATGTGTTTTTATATATGTACATGGTCCTTCCGTGTGTGTGTGTGTTTTTGTGTGTGTGTGTGTGTGTGTGTGTAGATCCGTAATCTAAAGGCGCGTGGCATGGAGTTCATGACTGCGCCAAATACCTACTACCAGCAGCTCCGAGAGAAACTAAAAGATGCGAAGGTCAAAATCAATGAGGACATCAGCATCCTAGAGGTCTTTTCCTTCTCACTTTCCTCCGACAAATCAGAAAATGTATCATTTACAATTACTTGGTCTCGACACTAGTAAACACATTCACAGTGCATTGTTGCTGTTCTTCTAGGAGCTGCACATTTTGGTGGACTACGATGATAAAGGTTACCTCCTTCAGATCTTCACCAAACCCCTCCAGGATCGACCTACTGTGTTCTTGGAGGTTATTCAAAGAAACAACCACCAGGTCTGTACAATTCGAATTAACAAAGATTTAAAATGACTTATACAAGGTGCGTTTAAGTCAAACCGGGAATTTTTTTGTGAATGAAGGTGTAAAACTCATTGATATACAGGAAACTTGAAGCACCTGTACGGTGAAGAAACTCAGCCACAGTAAAACATTTGAAGGGGGCAAACTTTTTAAAGGAGGCTGTACATTCGAGAATTAAAGGAGCTCCTGGGAGGCCAGTGTTTCAGATGTGAAGCAAGCAGTCTGATCATGGGAAAACTTTCTACCTTAATGGTAGGGAAACGCTGGGATACGGGCATTTGTGTAGCAGGGTTCGCAGCAATTCCCTAGTGCTTGGGTACCATACAGGTAGAAAGTTGTCCCATGATCAGACTGCTTAAAGTGAGAAATAAAGGGAGTTTTTACTCTCGGAACTGAGTTCTGTTATTCAGCACCCGCTTTGACTTGAACTCTCATTGGATATATTATTCTAGGGTGTACAATAAAACTATGTTCATAAACATAATAGTAATTCATTATTTGTATTAATAGTACTGTATATCACAGGATGTTGATTAATTTTCTGCAACAGCAGTTCTAAATTCATGAGGGAGAGAGAAAGATACTAGAATGTTCCATCCCACTGTGTTACAGGGCTTCGGTGCTGGGAACTTCAAGTCTCTGTTTGAGGCTATTGAGGCAGACCAGCATGCCAGGGGCAACCTCACTGTCCTCACACCCAACGGGTCATCAGAACAAATCTGAACCATTATTTACGAATTTATCCACTCATTATTATATATATAAAAAAGCTGGAATTTTGTAAGAATGTGAAACTGTCTACTCCATGCAGTTTTCTGTAAATGTTTTGTAATGCAACTGAGCCTATGTTTTCTAGATTATCCATGAATCTGCTTTTTTTTTTTTTACCCAACCAGCTGTTTTGGAATATTGCCAGTTATATCATAAGAATCTTATCTTTAGTATGAGCAACCAAAAACATATTCATTTGTGTCTTATTAGCTTTCTTCTCTCTTGGTCTGTTTATGTGAATTTCCACCTGTTCAGAAACCTTGCAAATGGCTATGCATGTAATAAAAAGCAAACATATTTATGTTGACTTTAATCAATCATATGCCCTGATGTTTAGTGATAGAGTTGTAACAAAGCAACGAAACGTGACTTTGGTTATTTGTTAATGCATTTATTCATTAGGACATGATAAAGAAGCCCTGACATAAACCTGAATCCTCTTCTCAGACACAACAGATAGTGTTTTTATAAATCATTACAGGTTACAGATGTAGAAGAGCAAAAAACAAAATAGTCATTTTGAATGTAAAATAAGTAATTCAATTAAATAAAATTTTATTTATATAACAGTTTTAACAATTGTCATTGACGCCAAGCAGCTTTACACAATCAAAATAATTAAGTTTTTAATGGAATGAGAATGTGTATGAAACAGAACCCATCCTCATCTGGGTGAAACAGAAAGCAATACTTTGATCTGCATGCATACTGTGTGCTCATTATATCAGTTGGTGATAATTGATGTTAATATGGACTCCAGGTAATTGAATGATCACCCGGACAGTCTGCATAATTACAGCGTTGCTGGTCGTGGGGAATTAGCTCAAATGGTAGAGCGCTCGCTTAGCATGCGAGAGGTAGCGGGATCGATGCCCGTATTCTCCAATAAGAAAACTTTTCCCTGGTTAAGTTCATCTGAAAAGCGAAACTATTATATACACGACTCCAAGATAAATATTCATAAAACAATATAATAAAAAAAAACCCAAAACAGAATCTTCTTCTCAAAGTTGACAAATGATGCATCTTACCATAACAACTCTTTAGTTAATTATGTTTTTTTGTTTCCACAGCAGAGGGCGCTGTAGAGATTAAATGTTTCCTACTCAGAGCCTAATGATTTTTTGACATATCAGAAAACTTTTCATTACCATAAAATTATTTTGTGAATTATTAGCCTACTCTAGTACACATACGTATCCCAGCTACACATTTTCCATCAAAAATATCCCTGTTTATAGTATATCAGGCTAAGTGTATCAGGCTACGAGTATATTAGTCTATACACTCAATAAATAGACTAATACATATGGACAATTATATATATTTGAATAGCATCACCAAATGTTTTTTGTGAGAAAAAGCTACTTAGCCGTTTCATGGCTTTGTAAGTTCTTGACTCTGCAAATCAGCAATACCGTCAGGTGACATTCAGTGACATTTTATTTTCTCATTAAAACTTGTACTCAATTAAAACCCTCAAGCGGGGATGTTTCTTATCGTCCACCATAACAAACGTAGGTAATTATTAAGTTTTCGATTTACCAAATATATTTTTTGAAGCTTTTAAAAGGATATATTGCCCTACGTAAACAAGGGGAATTAGCTCAAATGGTAGAGCGCTCGCTTAGCATGCGAGAGGTAGCGGGATCGATGCCCGCATTCTCCAAGTAACATTTTCTCACCAGAAACAATTAGTGATGCTATTCAAATATATATATATATATATATGTATTAGTCTATTTATTGAGTGTATAGACTAATATACTCTTAGCCTGATACACTATAAACAGGGATATTTTTGATGGAAAATATGTAGCTGGGATGCTTATGTGTACTAGAGTAGGCTAATCATTTCCCAAAATAAATTATTTTATGGTAATGAAAAGTTTTCTGATATGTCAAAAAATCATTAGGCTCTGAGTAGGATTACCTCACGGTAGGAATAGGACCTTACACTAGGGCAATGAGGTAACAGTGTTGTATTTTTGGAATAATATAATATAATAACATATAATTAATCCTGACAAATTACACGACATGTGGAAGTAGTGTAAATAAAATTTAGTTATAGTAATAGAACACGAAAATGGCCAAACACTGATTACCATTTTTTATGGTAGGAAGAGCAGCGGCGTTCAATACGGGGAATTAGCTCAAATGGTAGAGCGCTCGCTTAGCATGCGAGAGGTAGCGGGATCGATGCCCGCATTCTCCAATATATCTATTGCTCTATTTTTTAAGCCAACAGACAAATAGCAGATCAGCAAAGCAACACTGGGTTACTCCTTTTAATTCTTAACAAAAATATCTAAAGTAAGCAGCGGTCGCCTTCTGAGATCTCCAAAATTCCAAGTTTAATCCTCAGCTGCTGAGCAGGTTACTCTCTGTGTGGACTTTCACATGATCTCCTTGTATCTGTATTTGTTTCCTCCATTTACAGGATCACTTCCTTTAATCATGCCAGTAGGTGGAGGCTGTAAATTTTCCCTGGGTGTGAATGAGTGTTCTTTGTGCCATGATTAAGAAATGAGAAATGTCATGAAATAACTCCCTGCAAGAAAATAGACTTTATTTGTCCTGCTTGCCGAAGTGTAATGTTCTGCTTGATGCACATTAAAGAAAAACTGTACAACGCTGTACAATGGATTGTATACACACACAACCTCTGGATTTAAATTCCGCCATAGACATTAGGTAAAGTTTTCCAATTAAGTGATAACCTCTTCGTTAGGATATGTCTCTGAAGATTTCTCACACTGTGTCATTTATTATTAAATTGATCTACTTAAAAGAAGTAACCACATCATTACAAGTCCTTCGAGTACTCTAACTGATGGACTGTGTATATACTACATCACTTGTAATGATTAAAATAGCATCGCACAGTCTTTATGAGTCATGGAGGGTTATTGCTGCATGCTGGAGGAAGTCAGATGGTAAGAAAACAATGACATCATGACATCATTACAGTTGTTTAGTTGAGGGTTCCTCTGCAGTTCTCGGCTCCACACAGGCAGGGGATCTTCTCATCCTCAATGGGGAATTTATAATCGTACGTGATCTCTTCGTTGACGCTGATCGGCTGGCGGGAATAGATGACTATTTTCTTCTTGGCCTCAACGGTGATGACCTTGGCATAGCAGTTTGGCTGAAAATATAGAGTAGAAACAATCTGATGAGATAAATTCTTTAGATACCCCTTGATACCACTTTGATTCTTAACCAAAACACACAAACTACCAATCACCACTCACGTTACAGCTGTGGTTGATGAACCTGGCCAGGTTGCCGCACTTGGTGGCGTCAATGATGGTGTCCTGGTCGACACGGAACAGGTAGCTGCTGCCAATGCCTTCCTGCTCGTAGCGCCTTTCACGCATGTCCGCTATCACCTGAGGATGGCAGAGTTTAAATAATAGCAGCTCCAAAACAAGGCCACTTTCTTTTACACAAGACTCAAACAAGGACGTTATTACAAATGGGGGAAAATGTTAAGGGAATAAGATTAGGGTGAATAACTTCCAGACTACCACAGGTTCTTTCAGACTGGGAAAGCAGGTTGTGTATGCAGTGAAAAAAAAGTGAATTTTCATATAGGATCATATAACAGTATTTTTCATAATACTTAATGCTTCTTATCTTCCGAGCCTTGATTCGTTTTTGTAAACATGCATTCACTTTTTTAGTAACAGACAAAAAGAAACACATTTGCTAAATACAATTTCATGTCCTTTTATGTAGTTCATTCATTCATTTTCTGTACCGCTTTATCCTTATATACAGGGTCACGGGGGCTTGGAGCATATCCCAGGAAACTTAGGGCACAAGGCAGGGTACACCCTGGACAGGGTGCCAATCTATCGCAGGGCACACACACGGTCAATTTGGAACGTCAATTAACCTAATATCTTAGCATATCTTTGGACTGTGGGAGGAAACCGGAGTACCCGGAGGAAACCCAGCAAGCACAGGGAGTACATGCAAACTCCATGCACACAGAGACGGGAATCGAGCCTGGCCAGGGAATCGAACCCAGACCCTGGCGGTGCAAGACGACAGTGCTAACCACTACACCACCGTGCCGCCTTTACATACTGTAATAAGTGTCAGGAAAGGAAGTAAGTGAAGGGTCTTTGAGCTGTCTTTGAAAATAATATCTAGAAAATCCTATATATTTTTAGTAAGTTACATCATAAGTCATTAAATATTTAATAATTTAGTCCATCCACGTTGCTGACACACAGGAATAAAGTTTGCACGTGAGCATGCGTACACTATCCTTCGTCTCACCTGTCGTATGCTCTGACCCACATATTCAATCACCATTTCATCAGCGGCTATCGGCTCCTCTGCAAACAGTCCCCAGTCATGGATACGACTTCTGCTGAAGCGCAGCCTCTTCTTACGGAACTGAAGTCAACAACACAGTGAATTTATGCTTAGGAAAATTGACGAGATATGTTCTGTATATGTGTAATAGTGGATCTCAGGTTCACCCTGGATTCAAGCTACAGTATCAAGTGTAGTGTGTAAAAAAAACCAAGCAACTGTTGTATATTAATAAGATTGAGACTTTGAGCTGTAAATGGATGCACGTCACACCTTCAGTTGGTTGAACTTGAGCAGGTCGCTGTCGCAGCTGAAGGAGGAGAGCAGGCGGCGCTGTTCAGCTCGGAAATCTGCCCCGGACCGGGACGACGAGGGAAGCTGAGCTGCACCGTTCTTATACTATAGGAATAATCATTTTTAAAAAACAGAATATCATAATAATCATAAATACAAGGTTTTAAGGTTACAACAAATAAAATGGATTGTTTGAACACCAGGCATCTGATTCGATATATATATTTTTTTCTTTATTTTACTTTCCGATCTGTTAGTATTTTTTATATATTTATTTAGAGAGCCTTCAGTAATTCTATAAACTGCCTTTACTCACAACTCCCACCTGAGTGTCTGCAGTCAGGTCTCCCAAGGCACTGTGTGTGTGTCGGAGGTAGTGCACTTTGTCCTTCTTGCTGATGACGTAGAATCCCTCAGAGCGTGCACACCCTGTCGTGTGATAGCGAACGCCTTCGGGCAATTTCGGTGGCCATTCAAGAGGAACGCTGCTAGGTGAGCTGAAGTCAAGGAACACACTCTAGCTATAAGCTATTGAATTGCTTATAAATACTGCCTTGGATTTATTTTATCACTATAAAAAATGGATGCAAATATTAAATCTTTAAGTTAATGCATAGGGTTTTAAAGTACCCTATATAATAATAAAAAAAACCTATCACTCAGAAGCGACTTTATAAATGAAAGCTACTCAAAATGAATGTGTGTGTGAAAAATATATAATAACTTAATGGGGAAAAAAATTGTTAGAGGTGAAATTTCTTCATGGATGAGGCTGCACGACACAACTTGCAGCCAGCAGAGGACGACAGCAGGGCGAAACTCAGTGACATTTCTGTGCTGATTAACCTGGATTGCCTGCACCTGCCAGGCAGGATATTTAAAGCCAGGTTTGAATGCCACTCTTCATTGCTCCTTTGTAAAGGGGTGATAGGTAAGGTGTGGGCATGGTGGTGTGGTGGTGGTGGTGGTGGTGGTGGTGGTGGTGGTGGTTAGCATTGGCCGCCCTGATTAGACTATAGAGGCTCCTATATGGAGGGATGGGTAAGGTATGTTAGGGCTAAAAGAAAAAAAAAGAACAAAAAAGAAAAACTTAGATATTTAAAGAATGGCTGAGAATAAAGAAACAGTTGAAAAGAAGAGAGAAGGAACAGTCCCTCTTGTAATAAAAAATTTACATTTAAAGCATTTGGCAGACACCCTTATCCAGAGCAACTTACATTATTTATGTCATTTTACATATGAGCATTTGAGGGTTAAGAGCCCAACAGAGGCAACTGGATGGTGATGGGGTTTAAACCTTCGATCTTATCTACTGAGCTACCTCCTATTTCTCAGCCTGTACCCATTTTGATATTTCATCTGTCCATATTTAGTAAAAGATCTTAGTTACACCATTTTGGTATCTCCTATGTTTGGAGTGTATTGCTTTTTACCAGACTTTGCGTTGCTTTGTTTAATTTCAGCCATTTCCAGTTTGAGTCTTGGTCTGGGCTGTTTTTCCAAAGTGTACAAAACACTATCAAATCCTTTCCTTAGACCTTTATCTTACCTGTATATAAACCCTGTGTGTCTATTTATGTATAAACAGGATTTGGGCCCAAACTGAAGCATCCTGTTTTAAAACTATTAAAAAATTTTTTTTTTTACATAACTAGAAAATAAGTCATGGCACAGTGGTGTAGTGGTTAGCACTGTCGCCTTGCACCTCCAGGGTACGGGTTTGATTCCTGGCCAGGCACAATTCTCATCTCTGTGCTTCCGGTTTCCTCCTACAGTCCAAAGATATGCAGATTAGGCAAACTGGCGTTCCCAAATTGCATTTTTGGCCTCTGCATATACAAATCTAAAGCAAAATCTAAGTAATATTACTTCTTAGAGCTCAGTCACACATAACCATGTTGTTAACAGAGACAAAGGACGACCAGATAGCTAATCTACTGTATGTAAGGATATGAGGATGAGGAACCCAGTGTGTGCTTCGCAGCCAGTCGCAGGTGTTGTTTTGCAGCAGCATCCTCTCATATGAGGCCTTCAGGTGGCCAATCTCCTCCATGTTCACTCCTTTAGTCCAGACAGCATCGATCAGCAGCCTTTCTCTCCGTTTGGACCGAGGGGCAAACAAACCGGTGAGAGGCCACAACTTTCTCTTTCTCCATGGGTAGAGTGGTACGGGTAGTCTCTGGTTCTCCAGTGGCCCCTGGTGAAGCCTGTTTTCTAATCGGTTCTCGAGTCCCTGCAGGGGCTTTTTGGCCTGAGCTGCTAATTCCTTGCTCAAATCTGGAGCTGTATCACACGATGGTGATTTAGTGAATGAACTTCGCATAGGCGTGTGCTGAAAATCATCCTTGTTTCGCCTGTTTCTCTGCAAGAGGATCATTCTCCGTTTACGTTGCATATGTTCTCTTCTCTTCCTCAGGCGTGCAGCATTGAAACGTGCCAACCGATTTGTAGAGCATCTCAAATCTCGTGTCTCTGAACTTGAGCAATCCGAGGAGTAAGGAGAGGAGCTGGTGCTGTGGATGTGGATTTGGTGCGAACAGCGTGCCCGGTGCCCGTGCGAATGTTCCCTTTGCTGAAACCTGACCTCACTGTCCTCAGAAAGAGGTGAGGACAGATTCGTGTCTCGTCCCGGAGTTCTGGGAATCCCGCATCCTCTGTGAGGTGATACAGACAGAAAGGAAGGAGAGAAAGGGCTGCGTACCGCCAACCTGAGCAGAGCATCTCGTGTAACGGTGGCTGTATGATGTATCTGCTCCTCTCTGTTATTCCTGCCTGGTGTTTTAGGGGTTTCTTCATAGGCAGGATAAGATGATGGGAGAGGAGGAGGGGATAAGTAGAGTGGTGGGGAGGGGGAAAGTTGGAAGCCTGTGGGAGATGGCGGAGGAAGGAGAGGAGGAGTAGGAGCCGGGGATAAAATGGGAGTTTCAGAGTCGGTTTCAAAACCTCCTCCAGGGGTACAGGGCAGTTCTACCTCGTCGGCAGTAGGGGGCGATAACCTGTGCCTAATGACGAGCTCGGGTTCGCTTTCAGGGAGTGAGCCTGTTGGTGTGGGGGGTCTGAGGTTGCCAGAATCCTCGAGTAATTCATTTGTGTAGCCTGGATCGTCCACTTCCGTCTCCAACCCCTCTTCTGTGAATATCAAAAAGAGAACCCATCAGCCATGGTAAAATATTTCTAATCATGAGATTGTAATGTTACTTGGTGTATACATTTTTTGGGCCCCTCTGTGTGTGTGTGTGTGTGTTTTAATCAAAGAAACAGGTTTCATGTTATGTTGGAGTTAACATTGTATAAGTTATGTGAATCATACCAGTGAAGAACTCTCTATAAGCTGGCGATGGTGGATGTTGGAGCTCCAGCTCATGAGCTGAAGAAAGCAGAGCCGGGTCAGACAGCTCCAGTTTGTCAGACAAGTGCTGAATGACTGGGTCCTGGTAGCCGTAGCTGTGCAGGAACACTCGTACCCGCAGCTCTTCCTGTGGATCAGTGCCTGCAAAGGCTATCAATAAATGTAGTGAATAAATAAATCCTATACGGCATGCCTGACCTGAGACCTGCTGTGATACTACCTATGCTGTACTTGCTACAGCTAACACTGTTGAGGTTCGTAATCTCAATTTGAATCAACTAATCGTCGAAATTGTGCTCAAACACGCAAAAGTCGCAGCGTTTCCATAAACCTTTGGGTTAAATGAGATCTTCTCACCTAGCAGTGTGTCGTCTGGGTCACCATCGTGAGACATCGGAGCAGACGGAGTCAGAGGAGGGTCGAGTTCGTCCTCCGAGGAGTTCCCAGAAGAACGAGATACACATTCTTCGTCATCTTCGTCTGATGAGATCCAAATCTCCTCGACTGCTTTGTCCTGTTTAGGAGCTTCAGATGATGGACCCTCTCCTACGTCCTCATCGTTTTCCTGAGACTCCCCACAGTCAGAGGAGTAACGGCTCTCATCAGAGGAGCTCGAGGCAGATCTTGATGAGTGCGTGGATTCGGAATCCATGATGAAGGAGGATTCTGATGACGCTATGCTTATTATCTCTGAAGAACAATTCAAATAAATGTACTTATATTATATATATATATATATATATATATATATATATATATAACTTCATGAACGAAACATCTAATATTCTAAAAACTTTATTCGTATTTAAAATTGCTCTCCTGTCATCACACATTTTTGCCAGAGATTTAAATATATATTTGTGTAATAGCTACTGTATTTTTAATACCTTTGTCTGAGTGAGCTTCCTCCTCTCTCACAGCTGAAAGCCTCCCGTCTCTAGCGTCTTCCTTCACTTCTAAAAACCTCCCCTCTTTCCTGTCACCTTTGTCTTCTCCTTCATCATCATCATCATCATCATCATCTTCTTCTTCCTCCTCCTACCAGGAAAAAAAAATGACTGATATGAGTTCTGTTATCTGATGAAACAAAAACACTCACCTCATCTAGGTGTTTTGTACCTGATCAGAATAAAAAACAATCGTTTTCTTGCTCTTTTCATGTTTAGAACCCAAATCCTCTACATTCCCATAGTTCTCCTCCTCCTCTTCCTCATTCAGTTCTTCGTCAGATTCCTCATCACTTTCCAGCTCCAGAGGTCTGGCGTGACGCCGTTTCACCACAGGGCCTCCCTGTTCTGTCTGGAGCTCGTCCACTTCTTCATCCTGCACGCTAGTCTCCCGACCTGCTTCTGAACATGACGACAAGTCATACATGAAAGTGACAAGACACTTTAAAGATGCATGGATATTTAAAGGAACTGAATTTCTTAATCGAACTTTAAACAAATTATTAATAATTACAAATTTTAAATAGATTTTTTTTCCCACTTATTTTATTGAACAGTGATACCTTGGTATACAAGCGCCCCGTCTTAAGAATTTTCACCTTACGAACTGAAATTTGGCAAGACATTTTCCTCGTCATACAATCATTTTCGGCATACGAGCGAATAAACCAAACGCCAGCTATGTCGAACGTATTAGTGTCGAGAAGAATCATGAATTAAGGTTAAGTGAGGTTTAATGTCTATTTATTTCATATTTTACTTCATTTACATGTCTTTTCTAAATGTTTGGATTGTTTTTATATGCAAAAATATGATTACTGATTACTTTTGGCGGCTGGAACAGATTATCCTATCCTATTTACCTTTGGGAAAATGTATTTCATAATACAAAATTAAGAATTCAATTTGCATGCAAAGGCTCCGCAGGATTTTTCCTCACAATACTGTACTGTACTGTACTGACCTGCTTCCTCTGAGATCATGTGGCCAGGTGAAGAGGAGGGACACCATGTTTTAGCCTCCACTGGGTCCTCACCAGAGGAATTCTTACGTTTCACCTAAATATTAAAGTAAAAAATAGCAATAAAGATAACAGGTATAATGTGTCAAGAAAAATCGTAACTTGTTTAGGTTTGCGACATCTTTTTCGTTTTGACACCTTGTCATGTGACCGAACAGATTTATTCATAGTGTTAATACTAATACTCCCTGGTTCTGAAAATCTGATTTGTTTCTAATCTGTGTTTGTTTATTAATACACTCATGCATTATTATTTAAAACAGTAATGTTCACCTTAAATGAAGGCAGTTTGAGGGCAGAGCGGAGGCCCAAACCCAGTCCTGAGCCTATTATTGTGCTATCAGACCCCACACCCTCGGTGGTCTGCCATGGTTGCAAAACTTTAAGCTTCACAGGCTCTTTCTCTTTACTTTCTCCAGATTTCACAGAAACCGTCGATACCTGGAGGCACACAATGAAAATATTTTCACCTTTCCCACAAATAACACGGATAAAGTTGAAAATAGTCGAAGAAAAAAGCATGTAATTCGGAGAACCAGGAATGCTCCTCTATGTAAGATTAATCAACACCTTCTGACCATTCAAAAATCAAGAACTGGCCACCATCGGGGTATGAATATCATATATCGTATATAATATAGCTATTTTACCTTAACTGAGTATTCCTTCTCCTCCCACCATTGATCAAAGGCTGCAAAGGCAACGCCTTCTACGATCCTGCGATGAATGTCTTTTTTCACTATGACCCTGAGTTCTGCAGCTACAGCGGCCAATACTCCATCTAACGTTGCCTTGTGGATCAACTCACTTACAGGTACGTAGCCCGGAGGGGGCACCGACGGGTCAAACACAGGCAAGAGCACGGGTGGCCAAGGCGCTCTGTAACCAGGGACAGCTGCTGAATTAAATGTCAGACATGGTGCCTGTCTGGCTCCATCTGGACTTGGAAAGGGTGGTGGGGGAGGAAGAATGTTAAAAGGTGATGGAAAAACAGTGTGAGATTTCCCTTGGGTTATTCTGGTTGGGATAGGAAGAGGTACAGAAGGAGGAGGTGCATGAGTCCACCTTGGGGGCCTGTTCATTTGTCCCATGGGGATCTTTGGTGGCAGGCAAAAAGGCAAAGGATGTCCAGTGAGCTTAGGAGGAGGAGAAGTCATTTGAAGTGGTACAGGGGGCAATAAGGGAGCCGAAGGTCCACACATAGGAGGCAGAACTGTGGGGGGTAGGGTAGGAAAGCCTAGTGGAGGTGGAGGTAGGAGAACCGGAGGAGGAGGCACTGGAAATACAGCAGGAGCAGGTGTAGAGCAGGTCCCAGGTCTAATGGGCTTCTCTGATGTTTCTCCATCTCTTAAGGACAGCTTATTCTGTAAGTGGATAAAAACATTCACTTGACAAGATATTACAAGACACACATGGAGATTAGGACAACAATATGGAATTTCAGAATTTTGTATCTAATGACCTTTTCTGCATAATAACACCTAAATAGCAGCATTATTCCATGTTTTTACCAGAAAGATCCCCAGTTATTACATATAGAACATATAGAACAGGCACCACTGATAAGAAGGAGTTTTTACCGTAGATGACTGGTGAGAAGGTTGCTGAGCTGGGCGTGTTGTTGAAATGACAGGTATCTTGGACAGATGTTCATTACACGGTTGAGGCTCCTCTCCTTCTTCTGCCGAGTCCGGAAGAGGAAAAGGACTCACATCTTCAAAATCCAATGGAATGTTTGATGAAGTTTGCTGTGGGGAATTACCGTGACCTGAATCTGCAGGAAAGTTTAATGTAGGTGCGGCATCAGGGGATTGAGGAAAAGGGGGACCAGATTCGGAGAACAGTTGAGAAATGTTTACAGAAACCCAATCTCCTGAGTTTGAATTCTCCTCATTCTCTTCTGACTCTGAACTCTGGTTGCCCAGGAGCATCTTGATACGAGAGTCCAGGCTGCATGGAACTGGTTCTGGAGGAAGAGACCCTGCTGATGGGCTTCTCTCTGGCTCAGGGGAGACACATTGTTCTGGGGTTTGTTGTATCACAGTCGTGTCCTCGTGTTGTACCTCAGGCACATGAGGAGGTGAGCGAACGATGTTATGAGGTGTTTTTTGAGGACCATCCCCTAGTGACTCTGAGCACAATGTTTGTATTTGGCACAAATTGCCCCTCTGGGATGCTGAAGGAATTGGTTCCTTGTTCAAATGTCCTGTAGGTGCTTCCATGGCTGTTTGTCCTGTAGGTACATTTGTGCTACTACTACTTTGGATAAGAGGTACCAGAGACTTATTTTGCTGAGCAGCTGAAGGTCCTTGAAATGTAACTAGAGGCACTAGGTTGGAGGTGCATCCAGAGCGATAGTGAGATCTGTTGAATCCAGGTCTGTGCACATAGCGATGCTCCAGCCTACGGTTATAAGCGTTTTGGTATTTAGTGCCCCAAGTCTGATCCCTGTGTCCACCTCGAGGAGCCCTGATACCTTTGTGGATCTGGCCTCCTGCTACCATGTGCCCTTTGGAGGTCCGGGAAAATTGAGTAACGCTAAATAAAGACCCTTGCCTAGTATTTGGCGTTTGTGGTGTTAACTGGACAAGATGAGGATTAGCTGAAGGATTGTGATATGTGGGTTGGGATTCAGAAATGTTGAATGGTGTCGAATGCGGGAGGCTTTTTGAAGCATTTATATCAATGGTCGTATCCATTGTGTTTGTACTGCCCTCACAGTGTGGGGGGGTTCCTGGATTACTATGAGACATAGGCGAGCCATGCGGAGTGTCCTGCCAGAAACTACATGGAGTGTCCTGATGCATACTGGAATAGGCGGTGTCCATGGACATTGGGGTGGAGCAATCAAATGGGGTGGAGCCAAGGAGCACAGAAGATGAAGACAGAAACCCGTGAGACAGGCGCTTCACCAGATCAAACTCCTGCATGGAATAAAGTTGAAAAGCTTCAACAATTAATTTATCTTATTTGATGCAAATGAA
Organism: Channallabes apus; assembly: GCA_030522415.1. NCBI lineage: Eukaryota > Metazoa > Chordata > Actinopteri > Siluriformes > Clariidae > Channallabes > Channallabes apus. Next base: position 40,929,913 of record CM060111.1, read on the forward strand.
AAAGGATATAGGTATTACTAATGAGAGTAAAGGTGGGACTAACGATGCTTTTCCATTTGTTCGTGCAGAAATAAATTCCTATTCAGGATGGTGGAACAACAGCTGCAACCTTTTAACCACATTTTCCATCAATTTTGTCAATGCCTGACTAGTAGCTATTTCTCCTCTATCGTGCAACAACCAACAAACAGATGATCACTAACTCAAATATAACAATTAGAGACCCTATATAAGATATGTATCCATTATTATGTAATCCCATTATTAAGATAAACACCACAGTTTGTGAGATATGTTGCATTTATGTACTTTACATTTACGCATTTGGCAGACGTTCTTATCCAGAGCGACTTAGATTTTTATCTCATTATACATCTGAGAAGTTGAGGGTTAAGGGCCTTGGCCCAACAGTGGCAACTTGGTGGTTGTGGGGTTTGAACCTGGGATCTTCCCAACTGTAGTCCAATGCCTTAACCACTGAGCTACCCCTTGGCTACTTTGTGTTTGACAGTACTCATTACTGCTAGATACTCATATTGCCTGTCACACTTACATTGTGTGAGTCAGAGCTGTAAGTGGGTGACTGAGGTCCCCAGGTGTCTTCTCCTAAAGGAAGAGTAAAGGGTGTATACAGTCCACTGACAAGCAGCTGGAAATATCGCATCCTCTTCTCTCCTGGAAGCAGAGAATTGAACAGAATATATTATTATAATACCATTTCAGGCTGCATCTTTCACTATTTCTTTCAGTCGTTTAATTCTTTGGCCCCTGTCGGCTTTGGTCATATATCTTTGGTGGCCTCCTTTGCCGCACTTCAATCTGTGACTGTTAAAAAGCTAGGAAGAAAACCTGTAAAATGTCATTTTTCAATAAGCCTTTCCTTTAAAAAATCTGACTCTGATAGACTGAACGTTACAATTTTCATACCCCTTGGGTCCAACTCCACATGAATGCTGTTTCCCATAACTGAAGTGTTGTGAAGTTTTCGGACCGCGTCACTGGCCCCTCGGACAGTTTCAAAAATGACTTTAGCTATTCCTAAATGTTTCTTGTTCTTGGGATTGAACAAAACCTCCACTTCTTGAATTTGACCGAACTTTCGACACATGTCCGTTAAGAACCCAGCCTTGATGTTGTCATTCAGCCTGGCAAACATCACCTCCCTTGGTGGCCCAACGTAATGCTCGTCAATCTAGAAATAAATTGTTAAGAAATAATAACAATTCACTAGTGAATTGGTCATTCATCCAGATTTATTATTAATAAACCAATAATAAACTAGTGATGAGCAATGAAACTAGTATGAATTTGCTGCTATTACCTTGAACTTGGGAACTGGAAGACTTGTCTCTTTAAACTTGGTCCAAAAGCGAGCAATCCTGGGGTCTCTGACTTCTGGTGGATGAAATCCAGGATTCTGCGGAAAACAGTGCAAATTTTTTTCTGTTATTATTTGTTTAGCATGTCCGCACTGATTGCCTTGCGGTCGCGTTCCCTGGCAACCACAGGTCTAGGTGACCGCGCATCTGCCTGTTCAGATCTCCGCGGGGTAGCTGCCTGAGGATGCAGAGTATTTTTGCGCGATTTTGCCCCTCGCAAGACCCAAGTCGTTACAGTACCCCCTCCTACGGACCCAATCTGGACCCTACAAAACTCTTTAATGGATTCAGGGTCCAGTGTATGCTGAGCATTGAGCGCTCGATCGCCCAGGCTCTTGACACTCCGATCAGCATCCATGGGGGCACCACTATGCCGTGTAAAACGGTTTGGGACGGGCCTTTGATGTGAGTTTACCTCAAAGTTTTTATCTACATGTACTTGCTCAAGGTCAGCTTAATGTGTACTTGCAAAAGAAACACTGTGTACCCAGAGAAATAAGGGAGTGCCGAGGAATGTGTGTGTGTTGCTGGTATCTTTGTTCTGCAGAGAGGAATGGGAAAAGAACTGGGTATAAAATAGGAGCGTAAGGGAAGAGAGGGCACCTGTGTGTGTGTGTGTGTGTGTGTGTGTGTGTATGACAGACGTCTCTTTGCAAAGATTACATTATAAAGCCTTGCTGTGCTATGAGTCTGCTGTAACTAATTTATTGATTTAAACTCTGTTGCAAATTTCCACAAGGGAGACAAACCAGGGAGACAAACGGGATGACGGAAGGGAGCAGATTAACTGGAATGCCCAGTGCCGTAGCTAGCCTACCATCAATAAATTTTTTCGATGAGAGTGTCCGTTCAGCTCTCCGGATCCAGGCCTCTAAGAACATAGCTGGTAGGAGAAGCCCTGCATGACGGGGTCTTGACTTTTGGGTCGAAACTGCCCCACATACACACACACTCCTGGGGTGAACTTCGTTTGGGGCTTGCTGCACCACATGTGTCGCTTTCCCTCTGGGGACTCCATGGGCCGCTGCACTGAGGGGCAAGCCTGGCGACGCCTATCTGCATGGGCTCTGCCATGTCTTCCAACTCTAGGTCTAAATCAGGTTCTAAATCAGGGGCAGTGTGGGAAGTCTCTGACACTGTTTCTATGGACAGAGGTGAGGCTTCGCGCCTATAACCGAAGAAGCAACCGGCTAGGCGCTGCCAGAGCGTTCGGCCTGACATTCATAAAGACGGTTATCCACCCAGATGGCTAGTCTATATAACTCCGGCCACTCGGAGAGCCCTTGTACATACACCCTGAGCTGGCAGCCCGGTTACTAAAGTCAACTGTGTATTCTGCTACCGATCGCCCCTCTTGACGAATAGAGGAGGGGCAACACTACACTGCTCGCCGCATGCTGATGATGGAAAGAAGCCATAAATGCATCAACAAAAGCACTTAGGTTGGCATGCTCTCTATTGCTCTACCTGTGAGCAGAGACACCATAAATGCAGCCTTCCCCCATTGTGATGGAAATTGGGAAGGTTGCAGCCCGAATATTAGTGAGAACTGCAGGAAAAAGGCATTGCACCTCTCTAGCTCACAACAATGGCAGAGTTCTGGAAACTAACAATAAAAACGTATGATCCTCCCGGGGCCTATGCCCTTAGCGAGGATTTATACCGATTTATACAGATTTATAAGGTTCTGCCCTGGGTTATAAGGTTTGTAAGGTTTTTTTGCAAGACCCACCTCACCTTGTGTCTTTTTTTTTATTCGCTATATATAAGTCATAAATAACAATGGGACAAAGAAAACTAAAACAAGTATTAACCATCTTCTGGGAAAATGCCCTATAAATATTAACCCTACCATGAAATAAATTTTAAATTTTCAAGGATATGATACAAATTTTGCTGATATTACAGGTAACAGTATATGACAGCATAGCAGTCATTTTATTTTATTGTAAATAAATCTTTAAAACATAATTCTGACAGTTTTCAATTATTGCCATACACCAAAACATTCTACAAGATGAAACTACATTAATTAGCTTTTTTTTGTTAAATGTAAAAATGCCGTGAAAGTTCATCACATAAAAAAAAATAGTTGTTCGTTGATGAATAACATTTTTTATTTGCCTTATTATTACACTTAAATTACATGTAAAGACCAACATAGAACTCCCTGTGATTTAGCCGTTACTATAGTAACCACAACATATTCAAACAACAGCACTAAAATAAATAGTGATTTGCCTTGCACTTAATCAACATCCCCTAAGTCCTGATTTGAGAATTCAACATCATTTTGGCAAAAAAATTAATAGCTTGGTTTTGAATATTGGTTTTTGTGCTCACCTGGTCACATGACCTGTTGCTAGAGAGTGCAAGGTCAATGCACTCTCATTGCACGTCAATGACTTTAGTGATATGCATCATATTTTTTTCAAGGTAAAGTAAAATACGTTGTGTTTAAAATATATAAGTATTGAGTAAATGTAGGTATTGAATCAAATGAAGTTGATTAAGTTAACTAAAAACTAAAGTTTTTTCTAGCAAGTTGAATTAAAGCTATACCTTAAATGCTATTGAAGACAATAAAGTTTGATGTTATATAAAATCAGCAATGCTTATGTGAATAACATACAATAGGAATTTTAATTAACATAGAATTAAACGTTAAACTGAGTGTTTTGTGACAGTTTGTGGAAACGCTGCCTTATATCAACCATATCAGAGTCAACCTGGTTAGCAGTGCTCTGTTTAGTTTAGATTTGCCTAAGTCATTACGACACCTCCGCCTGCCAAATAAATCATTGTAAATGTAAATACCTTGTCTTGTGGTCATCTGCCGTATGGACGAATTAAAGCATAAGCATAACGATGTGGTTTAGCACCTGAGGGATGTCATGGCTCAGGGAAACTCAAGTCAATTCCTGCTTTCCCTCTGGATTATTCCCATTGGAAAAAAACCAGCGTATGTGGCATGGATTTGGAAATGAATCATGGCCCCTCGGACAGTGAGTGATTTCAATTGTTTGAGCATGTTGATATTTATGGTCTCTATATTTGCATCTAATTGTAAAGGCTATATTAATACAACCCTGATGGTCAGGAAGCTTTATATTCCACTGTTTTTATTTTTTTCTTACTTGATAACAGGCAAAACATAATCTAATAGGAATGTCAGTTAAAACTCACAGGTGTGCTGAAATGCAGTCCATCATAGCGATACAGCTTTTCCTTTCCACCGTCTAACAATGGATCAACAAGCAATTTGTAGCTGCTCCAGTTCAGTGTTCTTTCTGCTTCAGACTCGATGCATTCTGTATTCAGTTGGGGAGAAAAGTTACTGGAACGCTGATGCTGATCGATAAGACAATTAGAAGCCTTGAAAGTAAATATGAGATGTGAGTTGATAGCACTGCAACAATTATTAACTAGTAATGCAACCATTGTTACAACATGATATCTAACATTAAAAATCGGACTTAAATAGAAGAATACAATTTTCTGTACACAGCTTAAGGATGGTTGTAACACCTTAAACAGATATATTTGTGATGGTAGATTATACATAAGATAAACAAAATAATGCCGAACCTATAAAAGAATTTTATAGCGGCATCTTTGTATTATGCAACTAACTATAGTATGCAATAAACGTTTAAAGCAAAAAGCATTAAAATCAATGGTCTCTTTGGCAATTTGTGACAAACTTTTTTGTACATTGTCATTTTGTTTTTGTGTCCATTCAATCATAAATCACATTTTAATCATGAAATTAGGAGTCATATAGACTGACTAACTCCCTAGTGGCTTCTGTTATTAATATACTGTATCCAATAGTCAATATATAACTTACAATAAATATATACGATATAGAAACTGTTTTCTATATCAGAAAAGGTAAAGGATGATTATTTTTAAGCAGGTTTAAAAAAGAAAGAAAGGCACAGAATCAACACTGCAAAACCTGTTTCTGTAAATATTAGACAAATATGTTTGCCATTAAACTTTGGTATATTCTTGATGTATGCCTCAATATACCTATACCGTTCAGCAACATCATTATGGCCACCTGCTTAACAGTGAGTAGGTCCCCCCTTTTCCTATCATAACAGTGATGCACTGTTTGTTCTGACACCTTTCTATTACAACCAGGATTAATCTTTTTATCCTCGATTTATAGAATATGTTACGATTGCAGCTCTTGTGGGATGTTCCTGTTCCTCGTGGTCAGGTTCCAGGAAGGAAAACCAGTGAACTGGCCAAGGCTGACTGATGCACATTCAATTCAATTCAATTTTACTTGTATAGCGCTTTCAACAATTGTCATTGTCGTAAAGCAGCTTTACACAATTATTTAAGTTTGCATGGAATATGAATGTGTATGAATCAAAATGGTTAGATAGTCCCTGATGAGCAAGCCGAGGGCGACAGTGGCAAGGAAAAACTCCCTGAGATGGCAATAGGAAGAAACCTTGAGAGGAACCAGACTCAACAGGGAACCCATCCTCATCTGGGTGAAACAGAGAGCAGGAATTGATCTGTATTCATACTGTGTGTTAGGCAGGCAGTTCAGCTGTCAACAGTTGATGTTAAGTGATGTTAATATGGAGTCCAGGTAGTTATTGGAACATCACATGGGCGTAAAGGCTGGCCTGTGTAGTCGGAACCAGAGGTGTCAAGTAACGAAGTACAAATACTTTGTTACCTTACTTAAGTAGAAATTTTGGGTATCTATACTTTACTGGTGCAATTATTTTTCAGCCGACTTTTTACTTCTACTCCTTACATTTTCACGCAATTATCTGTACTTTCTACTCTTTAAATTTTAAAAATAGCCTCGTTACTCCTATTTTATTTCAGCATGTCATAAAAAAAAATAAAAAAAACGCGCCATCCGGATGGAGCGAATTTGATTGTGGTTGGATGAGAAGTATAAACATACCATTCCGACACCCAATTGGTTGGTACGCGAATGAATGTGAATACTTTTGACACCACTGGTCGGATCCAATAGAAGCGCTAGTGTAGATAAAATCTTTTTAAAAGGTTGATGAAAGGTTGTGACAGAATGGTGTCAGAACACACACAGTGCATCACTGCTATTGTTTCAAAAGTGGGGACCTACTCATTATTAGGCAGAAGGTCATAATGTTATGGCTGATTGGTGTATAACGTACAATAAATGTGCTATATAGAAACTTATAACAACAGAGATTTATATATTGAGAAAGGGTTAAAGGATAATTAATTTAAAGCAGGTTTGCAACACAAAGAGAGAGAAAGAAAAACCTGATTCTGTAAATATTAGTCTGTAAAAAAGCCTTTCCTCTAAACTTTACTCTTACTGGCATTAACTTTGGTGTATTTCTGATGTAAGCCCATGTCCATATGCCTTATGGTCATACCTATGTTAGTATTTAGTCTATAAAGGTGTTTATTATATAAGGCCTGGTAAAAAAAAATGGCCGTCTATATTAACACCATCCAAGATGTAGCTATTAATCACTGCAATGGATTATGCAACTGGATATTAGTAATACACCAAAAACGGATGTTTAGGATTAATCTGTAACTGTATATGATATGATTATTTAAAAAAATAATAAACATCTGTAGACTAGAGTAAACAGGCAGTAAGTGAGTGAAGATGTCGGATGTGACAGCTCCAGGCCTCAGCATCCCTTACCGTTATCTCCCTGTGCCTCCTTCTCGCCGCTTTCGCTCATCATTTGCACTCATTGTACAGTGTTATTAACAGCTGCTTCGCTTTCAAATCAAACTCTCACACTTACAAACAGACAGATTAATTCTTCGTGTCGCTGTTTCTGAGCTGCATTGTTGCCGGTTTGCGTTCTCCCGAGGGACACACCTGCATCACAACAAGTGGGAGTCACCTGGCGCCCCGCCTTACAGGTACTTCACCCGGCAAGTACGCTGCGTCCGGGGTTGCCAGATTGCAAAACTATACCCTTTTACCGCTGTACAGTCTTCGGGTGATTATAAAATATGAACAAATGTTAGTAACTCATTTATTTACACATTCATGTTTGTGTTTGGTTATAGAATATGTTACGATTGTACTTGTATGAGTGTGCAATCCTAAATCGGGATGAGTAAGAAGGAATTTGAAACCGTTATCATCAGGTAAATGAGCGTCATTCATTGCAATCTGGCGGGTACCGTAAAAAGTTCTACGTCACCAAGTTTTGTAGCGTTTTGACCAATCACATGAATCATAAGGCGGAAGTTAGATGGAGATACTTAATATACATTTATTTATGATTATTGTTTTTTATAAGACAAAAAAAGAAAGAAAACAAGTAATTTATCTGAGCTCTTTATTAATTAATGTTTTAACATCTTATTTAGCTATCAGCTAGACTAGTTTAAGCGAACCAGCGACCTTGATAACCTGTAGCCTAGGTAACAGCGACCGTTGCTTGGTAACAGGCAGACGTGCAGCCAGAAGCCCTTAAATCTCCGGAAGTACAAACATATTTGGGAATTATTGTTATATATACTACCACCACTAATAATAATAATAATTATTATTATTATTGAGGATGCTCAGGGGGGGGGGGGGGTTTGGGGGGAAAGCTAAATGATTATAATATTGAAAATAATGAACAAGCACAAACTTTGTTAAGCCTTTGTACAGGTGTTGCAGAAGTAACAGCTGAGGGAAGAAAAGACAAACAAGTTAGTTTTCTTAGTGTTTAGTGCAAACAAGGTTCTCAAATGAAAAAATATATTTTTGCTTAATCTAAGCTTAAATCTAATACTGATTAAAATAATAATAATAATAATAGTAATAATAATAATAATAATAATAATAATAATAATAACAACATTATTATTATTATTATTATTATTATTATTAATAATAATAATATTATTATAATTATTATCATCAAATGTAACAAGCATTCATTCATCTTTATACCGTTGGTGTCAGTTAGATATACCAAGGGTTCACACAAAACAAGGGGAGTCAGCTTTTAGCTATTATGCTGCCCGCAGTTGGAACCAGTTTCCAGAAGAGATCAGATGTGCTAAAACATTAGTCACATTTAAATCTAGACTCAAAACTCATCTGTTTAGCTGTGCATTTATTGAACGAGCCCTGTGCTACGTCCGAACCGACTGCACTGTATTTTATGTTTACCTTAAAATATCTTATATTTTAACTGTTTTATTTTGATTCAAAATCACATTTTAAATAGTTTTAAAAGTTTCATTGCAAACTGTTTTTATTTTTGTTTTAAATAACATTTTAAATCATTTTATAATCATTCAAGTTTTACTGCTATTATTTTCTATTTCATTTTATAATTATTTTCGTCTCTTTTATGTAAAGCACTTTGAATAACCATTGTGTATGAAATGTGCTATACAAATAAACTTGCCTTGCCTTGCCTTGCCTTGCCCTGCCTTGCCTTACAGGGGGCCTGGAGTCTATTACAGGAAACTTAGGGCATGAGGCAGGGCTCCAATCCATTGAAGGGCACACACACACACATACAATTTGGGAATGACAATAAGCCTAATCTGCATGTTTTTGGACTGAGGGAGGAAACCGGAGTTCCTGGAGGAAACAAAATCAATCAACCAAGTAGTGAAGTAGAACGAAAAAGTTACTCAAGTAAAGTACACATACATGGAAACTGTACTTAGTTCCTTTTTACTTCTGATTGTATGTAAATACAGTAAGTATGCACTAGCTGGCAAGGACTTTTTGTTTTTGTTATTTTTTAGGACGTAAGTGTTTAAGAACATGGAGACATAAAATTTCAAAGCCAAGGTGTAGAGTATTAATACTACACTACAAATACTACGAACCACTCTGGTTATGTAATGCAACACCATGCAGAAATGTATAAGTAGAAAGTACAAATATTTGTTTAAATCAGTTTTGCATTTAATGCTTGTAGACCGTTGAATTTTGTATGACTAGTATGTAAAATATACCATTCCATACATTAAATAAATACATTGACATAAAATAAGTAGTCTTTTATAATAAACAGCAATGACAAACAACAAAAACAACACTACTACTACTACTAATAATAATAATAATAATTTTGATTTAGATATAACTTTTGCTTTATCACAACTAGAATACTCAAATAAAAACTAAATGCTGAAAAAATATACAATACAGACATTTGTTTCTCAAATAGTTGATAGTTGATTCTTAAATAGTTGGCCACTAGATGGCGACAAACGTGTACAGATTCACAGGTTCAAAAATTTATGAGACTTTGAACAGATTTAAATCTGTTTTAGCTATTTACCTAATCTTGGTTTGCATTGCAAATTTGTCTTTAATTTTCTGAGTATAATCCTCAATTTTATATAAAACCGCCGAGAGTAAACGTAAGTTTACGTTTGTTAATTTGTCTTGTCTGAGGCGACTGCTGTGCTGCGTGTGTCCACTAGGGGCACTGTGCACATACACACTGCTAAGCATATAAAACAGTCAATCTGATCAAATAAATTACAAAAAGAAATACTGTTTAATGTTCTTATGTCGGTAGCATAGGCAAGGTATTATAAATACAATTATTTGCGTGAATAAGATGTAAGAAATTAAAGAAGCTGTAGGCATCTAAGTGCTAACTAGGATTAAACAACCAGTTAAACCAACATTGCTACAATCTAAATGCCTGTAAGGAATACACATTTTGTTGTAAATAAAGTTTGTTCTGGGATTTAAATACCTACTAAGAATGTAACACCTGATAAAACTGAAGTGCATGCTAGGATTCTGTTGTTCAACAAATAAAAACTTCAGGTAGAAATAAAGGTGCCTGCTAGGATTTAAATGCCCGCTAGAACTAACATGATACAACATGTACTAGGCATAAAATGAAGTGAAGTGTGTAAAATGTGTGCTAGGAGATATATACCTAGGAATAAGATGCTTGTGTGATTTGAGTGTCTACTGGGCGTAAAATGCCGGTTAGTCACAAAGTACTATGTTTTAGAAATAAAAGCACCTGCTTGGATTTAAATGTCTGCTTTATCTGACATAGCTATCAGAAATAAAGTGTGTCCTAGGATTTAAATGCCTGCTAGGAAGATCATGACTGTGTATCTGGCTTTGAATTTCTGCACACGTGTCTTTTTGTTAATTCTATAAGTTATTAATTAAACAGTGGCCAAGGTCTTTTATTCATCTTCTCTCTTTATCTTCACACCTCTGTAGCTCTTGTTTAACCTTTTGTCATGTTTTCTTCTCCCTGTCTCCCCGTTTGTACTCTGCGTCTCTCCATCTTCCTTGCCCTAACCTTTCTTTGTTCTCTGTCACTTTGATTTCCATTTAATGTATTCTCTTAATTTCTTTGTATACCGGTATCGGTTAAAGCACCTTTGGAAGTGAGCTTTTGTGAAGTCCATCTTTTTCTCTTCTTCTACGGCACACAAGCGCTCACAGCGTTGTCTTCGCAGGGCATGTCAGAAGTGTTCTCTTGGGAAACGCTAGAGTTTTATTAGACCGGACTTCTTGTGGATTCACCCAAAAGACTCATTTTCATATCTCAGTTATATTTACAATTATAAATATTGTGCTATATGTTAAAATGGAGGAATTCTGGGACTAGAAGCTAAAAGCAATGAACAAAAGCAAACATGGATTTGATGCATGCCTTATAACACAAGGCAGGTACACAGTATATAATATAATAAGTATAATAAGTACCTGTACAACACTATTTAATTTACAACCAGTATAAAATATGGAATTGGTGAAAATAATAATGTGTAAATAGTAAAAAAAATTTTTTTACATTTCCATACATACATGGGGCGTTCAAATCTAACTGGGACTTGCTGGCTGGTTGACGGAGGTGTAAAAGCCTTTGACATTTACAGAAGACTTACAAAAACCTTTCAGTTAAACTTTCGAATGGTTGTAAAATTCCAAACATTTTGAAGAAAGCCATATGTCCGTGAATGACGATCCCGGCTGAGGTGGCTCGGAGCCCACTACACTTATTCCCATGAACATTCAATGAATGGAACGCCTGATCCTTGAAAATCGACGGATAACTTGTTGCCAACTTGTGGAAGAGATGCATCTGTCTGTGTGAACTGTACACTCGGCTGGGAGTTATTGCCACATCCGCCGGAGTTCCTGGGAGGCCAGCATTTCAAATGAGAATCAGGCATCCTGAACAGGGCTCCAGCATACTGAAAAATAGGAGTAGGAGTTATAGGAGTTATTGTCACATCCCTCATATCGTCTCGACCTTGCTCCAAACCATTTCCACAAGTGTGGGCCATTAAATGAGTTCCTGGGAAGCCGGCGTTTCAGATGTGAAACAGTCTGATCATGGCTCTGGCGTACTGAGAAAATTTTGTGATGTGTCAAAGCACTGGTGAAACACTGGGATAAGTGCATTAGTGTAGCAGCGGATTACAGTATATAGAGAGATAGAAAAACACAACTGTTAATATATTGATAATAATAATATATTATTGTAACAATTATTGCAAGAATTCACTTTAAATGTTTGTGAAATGGCATTCTTAACTGACTGCTTAACTGCTAATTATACACTTACTACATCTATTTTTTTGCACTCCTGCTCCATAATTAACAGTAAATCACTTCTTTGCTGCCTTAAAGTCTTTGATTTTGAACTTTTTCCCTGATTGTTGCAAAATTCTTTTTACTTTAACAAGCTTATTAATCTGCCTTCAAAATTTTGACATTTTAATGATAAAATGTAGCTGTCTTTTATTTAAAACATGCCTGCTTCTTCTTGAATGAATGGCAGGGTCAGTGATTATATTAAAATATAAAAGTATATAAGTGAATTAGAAAGAGAGAGAGAGAGAGAGAGAGAGAGAGAGAGAGAGAGAGAGAGCTTATGTTACTAAGACACTCTCGGAAAACTTAAAGTTACAGCTTCAGTGACACTGGAGACTCCTTCCTTCAGTTACACAAATATTTGTCGAGTGTCCACATAACTGGATGCTGCTGTACATATTTATGACAATAAAGCCTTTGAATGTAAGCATGAAAAGACACACCTAATCTACACAATATACACACAAATAGGAAACAAAGGATACATGTCATCTCCGCTCATAACTCATGAACAAGCATGTGCATGTTATAAGTCCCTCGGGTCATGTACTGGGTGTTTCATGTCGGTGTTTGCTCAGTTGTCTCAGTGTGTGTGTGTGTGTGTGTGTGTGTGTAGAGTGGGTCTTCAGTGAGCAGGAGTATGCACACACACACACACACACACACACACACACTCTCTCTCTCTCTCTCTCTCACTCACACACACACACACACACACACACACACACACACACACACACACACAATGGACATACAGTGGATTATGGGCAGGATCATTTTACCAATAATATTTTAAGAAGACACTGTGGTGTAAGAAAAAAAAAAAAAAAAACGTGCTCTTTGCCCTCTGTCTGTGTGTCTGTACCTATATTTCTAATGGACTCAGAGATGCCAGAGTTATAGGGACATACTACACCTCTGTAATTTCACCCCAGTGTGTGTGTGTGTGTGTGTGTGTGTGTGTGTGTGTGTGTGTGTGTGGTATGCTTTACTATTTTGGTGAGAACCAAATGTCCCCATAAGACTAGGATTTTTTTTATAGTCCTAAAGTTTCTCTGAGACTAATTCTGTAATCATTGATCCCAAGCTGATATGTTTACACTGAGAGGGGAAAAGTGACTCCTACGGATGTTTTTAGCTCAGTAACACCCTTTTGTCAATTTCTTATAGCTAAAAAAAAAAAAAAAAAAAAAAAAAATATATATATATATATATATATATATATATATATATATATATATATATATATATATATATATATATATACACACAGAGGTGGAAAGAGTAATACAATGTTGTACTCAAGTACAAGTACTGTTACTTCAGTGAAATTTTACTTAAGTACAGGTAAAGTTACCATTATAAAAATCTACTCAAGTAAAAGTAAAAAGTAGCTCATTAAAAAATTTACTCAGAGTAAAAGTTACCGAGTTACTTTTTTATTTTTTTTCACAGGGGGGGGGGGATGAGGCATTCTAGCATAGTTCAAAAAAGATGAGCAGATATAAATCTCAAACTAGTTGTTTTTAACTGAAGGAACACCTTTGCATAATAAAGCTGTTGTCTTTCTTGTGCTTGAAAATCAAAGTGGTCACTTAAATATGGTGTTACGTCCCAGTCTAGGGTCATGCAGCAAAAGAATGGTTCAGGGTTCTATTTTAAACTGTATGGAAATGGTGGTATATGGCAGAAAGAACTAGATCCAATCATTAACTGATGAAATAATGAGGTTTGTACACACACACACCAGGAGGAGGATCAGATTCAGGGTGGACCCAGGCCAAAATAATAAACAAAATAGTATTTATATTTAGTAGCTAGATTACCTGCAAAAAAAAAACACACACAAACAAAAATACAGGTACCTTCCCGGACTCCCTAAACCAAAAACAGTGAAATTATCTACAAATATATACAAAGACCAACCAAACCAAAGGGACAAAGCAATAATCAAAGTCAATTGGAGGCAAAAAGTCAAACCGGAATACACAACCAAATATCAAACGCCAAAATCACAACCTCTTTCATCTTTCCCGCGTCTCTCTCCGGTTTATATATGGTCGCGCTAGTCGATGACGTCACTCTCAGGGCGGAAGCGACCGTGTGGAAGGTCAGGAAGATTCCGATGTCAGAAAACCTGGAGTGGAGTCTGGAGCGGCGCGCGACCAGGACATGATATACACACGCGAGCGCAACGGGGCATTTATAAAGCATAATATCTTTTATTATTTTATCATTTTCATTAATTTATTTTTTACTCAGTAGTGAATATGATTTAAAATGTAGCGAATTACAATACTTCAAACAAAACGTACTTAAGTAAAAGTAAAATTACAGATTTTTAAAACTACTTTAAAAAGTAGAAATACACAAAAAAGCTACTCAATTACAGTAACGCGAGTAAATGTAATTCGTTACTTTCCACCTCTGTATATTTTACACTGGCACAGGTTTAACACTGGATGTCCTTCCTGACACAATCCACCCATTTTCTAACCAAGCTTGGGACCAGCACTGCATATATTATAGTGGCTGGGTAGTATGGAGTGTGACATTCCACCAACTGTAGAGCTCGAACCCAGATCCTCAGATCAAAAACCTAGAGCCTTAGCCACCTGAGCCACTCTGCCCCTTTATATAGCTAACAGTGTGTGAAAAAAGACATATAGCAAATCCCTTTGAGAAAGAAATCTGTAAAGTGCTGTGATTAGGCAGGCAGCTTTGCTAGCTATATTACTTTGTGGCTCCAGAACAGCAATAAAGAAACAGACTATCAACATGGCATATACATGGATTGTTTGAGTAAAAGGTAAAGCCCGAACGAGAGAAAGACCACAAAAGGGACATTGATTAATATTTATAATAATGCACAGAAGACAAAATGAACACAAGGAGAAAAAAAATGAGAATGCTGAGAATAGAGTTACACAAACTCTCTCTCTCTCTCTCTCTCTCCATCTATGTGTGAAAGAGTGAGCGAGGGAGCACCGTGAGATACGGTGGTATTGTTACGGGTGACAGAGATCAGTGGCTGTCTGAATGTGCTTTATTTGCTTCACTCCCAGGCTAATAAAATGCGAGGGCTCCCGCTGCCCGCGGTGCCGTGCTGGGCACAGCAGGGGGCACAGCTTTTTTGTGCTCCCCTGCCCAAATTATGGAGCCGTCAATACCCACCCTGGAGTCCGTCAATAGAGCCGCATTTCGTGACTGATGGGAGACCAACTTCAAGGCTAACCCTGAAAAAAAAAGGGAGGGAAAATGAGGGGGTGAGAGAAGAGAGAAACCTGACCCATTTTTCTTTTCTTTTTTTAACCAAATAATGACTAGGCCGTACGCCTGATAAAGATGCATACCAGTGCCATGAAGTGCCATGTCTTTTTGTTTTGTTTTTTAAGTTGTTTATCTCTTAGTCTCATTCATAAGATAACTAGTTTAGGTGCTCAGCCATTTTGTCAATGGGACCCTTGTAGAGAGTTTCTATTATACCTTCAACTCACAAGACAAAGTAATAGAAAATTGCCTACGCAAAACACAGCCACGATTTCATGAAAATCAACAGAGCGACATTTGAATTTAGGTTTTCTCAGGTTTATGCAGATTAGGTATGATGCTGTAGATCAACAACTCAAACGATTCCTTAGACGATGTGGTCGAAAACCTTCTGTGATTAGTTTCCATTGGCTGTCTGGTGCACAAAAATGGAAGCGTGACTCGTAAACTTGATTTCATCATCTTTTTCTAATGTGCCTTTCGCACATCAATGTATGCTCGGCGGCCATCTTGGAATGGCTCTAATCTACAAGAACATGAAGAAGCATATAATAGATTTAAAATCGACTTAAAAAAAAAAGTAACAAAAGCAACTACTGTATATGTGAATTTCTCAAGAAGTAAAAGAACAAAGTGGCAAATCTGTGAATCAGCTACTCGTCTATTTCGCTTGAGATGTTAATAGACGACTGGCTGTTTTTACCGTGGAGCAGAACTTACATGATACATCAGTTATGTGTCTTTACTCATACCATCTCTGGCATCGTCCAATTAGAATTAATTAACTCTAATTTCATCCGGTATTCATGTAACATAATGGTCACTTTGTAATTGCTTAATTTTTAAAGAAAAATAGCTGAACAGTTACGCCTTCTGACATTTTACAAATGGGAATCGTGCAGGATCCATCAATACAGGCCGGTAAACAGCATCACAGAGAATTATTAAACATCAACTTTCAAATCGCTAGTTGAAAAAGACGAGAGAACGAAAGATGAAACGGCTCTGCTTTGCTTTGAAAAACACAAGGAAAAATAATATAATATAAAGAAAAAGCTAAACTTTTATGCTTTTTTCCCCCCTTTTTTTTGAGTTTGAACTTTGTGGCTTTTTTTCGGATGTTCTAAGGGTTTCAGAACACACTCTTGCTCGCGCCTTCAAAGGGAGCGTAGCGTCTCTCAGAAGTGCCACCTAGCAGCGTGTGCATGCGCGGCAGCCCCACGCTGCGTGACGATTCTGATATGCTAATAGATCAGCGGGGCATTACAGCCTGATACACACATAGCCGCTTTAATTCTCTCTCTCTCTCTCTCTCTCGCTCTCTCTCGCTCTCCAAAGCAGTTCAATTCAAACTTTACTAAAATAACTATATGAAGCACAATATTGCCAAAGTATGGAAGGAAGAAACTTTATAGTTTAAACCTGTAGTTGATCATGTACTACAAATGTAATATCGGCGGTAAAGCAACTTAAACTATGAGTCGAATAATAGTTTCTCGTTCGTGCTCTTTTCTCCTTTCTTAAGATTATTCCTACTTCCAGGCAAACAAGCAACACTGTCTGTATTGGGCATGTCATAATCACTATGGTTAACTGTCATGGCTGTGGCCACTTTTTTTTTTCTTTTTTTCTTTTGGTAACCATAAATTTGAAATTGGTGTCACTTGATTACTAGTACGAAAGCTAGCTAAGAAACAAGCTGATACATAATATTATGGTTATCGGTTATGGTAACAGTACAAAAAGAGAACTTAAACATGCAGGAAAACTACAGGAAAAAAACATGATTGGTGTCTAAGGTTTGCATTCAAGTTTTTAGACATTCAGCTTGCCCAAGGCTAGACAGCTAGCTTATTAGCAACCAAAGTTAAAGAAGCAAACTTTATAGCTCAAATATATCGTGGCTGATTTTCTTATAAAGAAAAGATTTCTTATAAAGCACTTATTTATTTTTTGAAAACCAATCACCATGATTGTTTGATAGAGAGAGAAAGTGCGCGTTTAACAGTGAGGGTGTGAGAGGGCCTCTCGTCTCGTCATGGCAGCCTTAGCGCTCAAGCCCCTCACAGCTCTCTTTCTGTCCGTGTCCGGGACTCACGCTGAGCAGGAACTTGAGCTGATTGGGTTTTATTCACTAGTCTACCCATAACCCCCCTACACACGCTCTCTCACACACACACAGGCACTCATAGGCCTCATCTCCAGCTGGGTGAGAGTGATTGTTGAAGCGCTGAAGGGTCACATGGGGGTCGATCACTGCGGCGTGGCTAAGCTAACTCCGACTCCCCCGTTTCTTTCTCCTGCAGGTTGCTATGGCCTGGTATTCGCTCTGGAATGACACACTGCTAGAAGTCCTCTTTTGTGTTCGCCGCCCTTATTGCAAGCATGATGGCACGTACACACACACACACACTCAGACACACACTTTTACCAGAGACTGATTGGACAGAGAGCATTGTAATATATGCTAATGCTTAACTCACCCGCTTGGGGTTATTCTGACATTATGACTCATCAGTAAAAAGAAAAAGAAGACAAGATTAAAAGCCATTGGGCATGTGCCAATGAACAGTTAAAAAAGTGCACTCAAACACATACACACACACACACACATCCAGACTGACAATATTTTGAGTCTTGACAAGGCGGAATGATTCCATGTTGTTGAAAGACACAAATTCATTTGAATTCACCTACTGTAGTCGTGCGGATGTGTATGTGAACGATGACAGAATGTTCTGCGCCAACTTCTATTCATCTCGGGCTTATGCAAACTTTGACTTCAATTTTTTGTTGGGTGGAGTCGCCTTTTCAAAAGCAACCCGTCCCCCGAGGAGATTCCTACCCTAAAAACAAACAGAGCGTATTTATTCCTTTTCGGAGAAGGACAGAAGAGAGTTTACTGGCCTTAGAGCGACAGAAAAGACATCAGAGAGTCTCAGGAGAGTTCAAATCCTAACAGCTGCTTATTGAAAAGAGTCAGGCAACACAGGGATCATATCGCAATAAAAAAAAGAAGAAGAAGAAAAAAAGCTGGCCTTAAAAGCCACAGCTCATAAACAGGAGACACAACGGGGCGAATAGCGACAATAAAAACTCTAATGACAACAAATAATAAAGCCACAAAGACATAAAAGCGCCAGCTGAAGCCTATGGTGGAGCAGTCAGAGCTTCCTTCCTGCTTCTTTTGAACTGTGTGTGTGCGCCCCGACCTGATGTGTGTTTGTCCGTATATTCTTGTTAACTCTGTATCATTACCGCCGCGCCAATAAGTCAGATGTGTGTCACCGTAAACGATGCCCTCTCTTGAAGCATCATCAAAGCAAGTCCCAGCATCTGTGTCCCCTGTGGGTGAGCACAGCAGCAAACATCGACCTCAGGGTTCAAAAACATATGGCTGCAAGCCTTGGTGAAATTAAGGACACATGTTCGTCCTAGGAATAATTTGTTCTCAGGAACTTATAAAAAAAAAAACCCAAACAGTGTTTTTACAGATTTCAGCAAGGCAGTAACATATTCATGGAATGTTACAAAGAAACATAACAATTGCTTTAAAGATGCATTTATGATTAAAATCATCTTTCAGCATGATTCATATTAAACTGATGATTTACTGATGGGTTTTTTTTTTTGTAGTTTTTTTTTACCAGATGAGCTGACATGAAGTATTATATTGCTTTAAAACCGGGGCCAACTATTTTCTTAAGTCATTCCAGTATCTGTTAATATTATAATCTAGTAATCATTGTATTAGTACCTTATTGAGTAAAATACTACTTGGGATTGATTTTCCCATTGATTTATAATTTTTTATATAGCATAGTGCAGCCATTTTCATTGAAGAATGAATCCATTGTGTGCTTTAAAAAAACAAGGACCTTGATGATCTTTCAATACATTTCCTTCTATACTGTACATACAGTGCTGTGAAAAGGTATTTCCTGAATTAGTTTTTTTCACACACTTAAATGATGGAGATAATCAAACATATTTAATGAAAATATAAAAATGATAACCCAAGTAAATAAAAGAATGTGTCTTTAAATTGATTTCATTTATTAAAGGAAGATAGCTGTCCAAACCAAAATGACATTTTTTTATGTGAAAAAGTAATTGCCCCCCTTGCCAAATCATGAATGAACTGTGATTTTTGGAAAGATAAGTTATAGTGGCTTGTAAAAGTATTCGGCCCCCTTGAACTTTTCCACATTTTGTCACATTACAGCCACAAACATGAATCAATTTTATTCTAATTAGACGTGAAAGACCAATACAAAGTGGTGTACACGTGAGAAGTGGAACGAAAATCATACATGATTCCAAACATTTTTTCTTACAAATAAATAAGTGAAAAGTGGGGTGTGCGTAATTATTCAGCCCCCTGAGTCAATACTTTGTAGAACCACCTTTTGCTGCAATTACAGCTGCCAGTCTTTTAGGGTATGTCTCTACCAGCTTTGCACATCTAGAGACTGAAATCCTTGCCCATTCTTCTTTACGAAACAGCTCCAGCTCAGTCAGATTAGATGGACAGCGATTGTGAACAGCAGGTTTCAGATCTTGCCACAGATTCTCGATTGGATTTAGATCTGGACTTTGACTGGGCCATTCTAACACATGGATATGTTTTGTTTTAAACCATTTCATTGTTGCCCTGGCTTTATGTTTAGGGTCGTTGTCCTGCTGGAAGGTGAACCTCCGCCCCAGTCTCAAGTCTTTTGCAGACTCCAAGAGGTTTTCTTCCAAGATTGCCCTGTATTTGGCTCCATCCATCTTCCCATCAACTCTGACCAGCTTCCCTGTCCCTGCTGAAGAGAAGCACCCCCAGAGCATGATGCTGCCACCACCATATTTGACAGTGTGGATGGTGTGTTCAGAGTGATGGGCAGTGTTAGTTTTCCGCCACACATAGCGTTTTGCATTTTGGCCAAAAAGTTCCATTTTGGTCTCATCTGACCAGAGCACCTTCTTCCACATGTTTGCTGTGTCCCCCACATGGCTTCTTATGGTTTTCTGTTAACAATGGCTTTCTTCTTGCCACTCTTCCATAATGGCCAACTTTGTGCAGTGCACGACTAATAGTTGTCCTATGGACAGATTCCCCCACCTGAGCTGTAGATCTCTGCAGCTCGTCCAGAGTCACCATGGGCCTCTCGGCTGCATTTCTGATCAGCGCTCTCCTTGTTCGGCCTGTGAGTTTAGGTGGACGGCCTTGTCTCGGTAGGTTTACAGTTGTGCCATACTCCTTCCATTTCTGAATGATCGCTTGAACAGTGGCTCCGTGGGATGTTCAAGGCTTTGGAAATCTTTTTGTAGCCTAAGCCTGCTTTAAATTTCTCAATAACTTTATCCCTGACCTGTCTGGTGTGTCTTGGACTTCATGGTGTTGTTGCTCCTAATATT
This sequence comes from Channallabes apus, assembly GCA_030522415.1. Classification (NCBI taxonomy): domain Eukaryota; kingdom Metazoa; phylum Chordata; class Actinopteri; order Siluriformes; family Clariidae; genus Channallabes; species Channallabes apus. The sequence continues at coordinate 40,950,559 of CM060111.1, forward strand.
CTCTTAGACAACCTCAGAGGCCGTCACAGAGCAGCTGTATTTGTACTGACATTAGATTACACACAGTTGCACTCTATTTAGTCATTAGCACTCATCAGGCAATGTCTATGGGCAACTGACTGCACTCAGACGAAAGGGGGCTGAATAATTACGCACACCCCACTTTGCAGTTATTTATTTGTAAAAAATGTTTGGAATCATGTATGATTTTCAAATTCAAATTCAAATTTTATTCGTCACATACACAGTCATACACAGTACGATATGCAGTGAAATGCTTACACGACCGCCAGTGACCTTAAAAAGAGAATTAAATCTTACAGTAAGGAATAAATATGAATAAAGAAATACAATAGGAAAATTTTAACTTAACTAGAATAAAAATATAAATAAGGTCGAAGTAGCTGAAAACCTGGCCAGCAGGAGCCATCTCTGCTCTTCAGGACTGTTTTAAGAACACTGAATGGGACATGTTCAGGGAGGCTCCAACTTAGTACACATCATCAGTGACCAGCTACATCAACAATTGCACCGATGACGTCACTGTCTCCAAGAACATCATCTCACGACCCAACCAGAAACTGTGGATTACTGCGGAGGTGAGTGCATTTCTGAAGACCCGAGACTCCGCCTTCAGAGCGGGGGACAAGGTGGCCCTGAGAACAGCAAGGGACAAACTTTCCCGGGCCATTAGAGAGGCGAAGCGCATACATGCCCAGAGAATCCAAAACCACTTCAGGGACAGAGGTGACACATGGCGCATGTGACAGGGCATACAAGCCATTAGTAACCACAGGACATCATCACCTGCCTGTGACAGTGATGGCTTCTCCCAGGTGCGCTGAACAGCTTCTACGCTCGGTACGACGTGCAGAATGACGTGACGGCGAGGAAGGAAACACGGCTGATGTGAGGAAAACTCTACACAGAGTCAACCCACGTAAAGCTGCTGGACCGGACAACATCCCAGGCAGAGTGCTCAGTGAATGTGCTGAACAGCTGGCAGATGTTCTCACTGAAATCTTCAACATCTCTCTGAGCAGCGCCATCGTTCCCAAGTACTGTTGCACTCACAGCCATCATCATAAAGTGCTTCGCGTATCTCGTCATGAGACACATCAAGACCATGCTGCCCCAATCACTGGACCCATTGCAGTTTGTGCAACGTCCAAACCATTCAATGGACGACGAATCTCCAGAGAGATGTTGAAGATCGGCCACTCCATCCGGCCCTCACACACTTGGACAATAAGGACACCTATGCTTGAATGCTGGAAATAGTGTTGAATGCTGAACAGAAATCTATCATCCTCCCATACCTGATTGGAAAGCTGAGCCTGTTGGGCCTGAACACCTCCCTCTGTAACTGGATCCTGGACTTCCTGACAGAAGTGCAAAGGCTAACAGACTAGTGTAAAGACAACAACCTGTCTCTGAACGTTGATAAGACAAAAGAGATGTTTGAGGACTCCAAGAGGTTTTCTTCCAAGATTGCCCTGTATTTGGCTCCATCCATCTTGCATTAACTCTGACCAGCAGTGCACGACTAATAGTTGTCCTATGGACAGATTCCCCACCTGAGCTGTAGATCTCTGCAGCTCATCCAGAGTCACCATGGGCCTCTTGGCTGCATTTCTGATCAGCGCTCTCCTTGTTCGGCCTGTGAGTTTAGGTGGACGGCCTTGTCTTGGTAGGTTTACAGTTGTGCCATACTCCTTCCATTTCTGAATGATGGCTTGAACAGTGGCTCCGTGGGATGTTCAAGGCTTTGGAAATCTTTTTGTATCCTAAGCCTGCTTTAAATTTCTCAATAACTTTATCCCTGACCTGTCTGGTGTGTTCTTTGGACTTCATGGTGTAGTTGCTCCTAATATTCTCTTAGACAACCTCAGAGGCCGTCACAGAGCAGCTGTATTTGTACTGACATTAGATTACACACAGGTGCACTCTATTTAGTCATTAGCACTCATCAGGCAATGTCTATGGGCAACTGACTGCACTCAGACCAAAGGGTGCTGAATAATTATACACACCCCACTTTGCAGTTACTTATTTGTAAAAAATGTTTGGAATCATGTATGATTTTCGTTTCACTTCTCACTTGTACACCACTTTGTATTGGTCTTTCACGTGGAATTCCAATGAAACAAAGTAATCTTACTCCATACTCTGGAAAGTGTTACAAAGCCATTTCTAACGCTTTGGGAAACCACACAAATGTAAACAATTTCCCTGAATTCCTCTACACCTATGTGAAAAAAAATTATTGTCAGTTATCGCAAATGCTTGGGGGTTTAGGGGGCAATTACTTTTTCAAATCGGGGAATGCTGATTTTTTTACACTAATAAATGAAATCATCATTTAGGAACTGCATTTTACATTTAGTCTGGTTATCTTAAAATATTCTGTGCAATATTAAAATGAATGTAATGATCTGAATCATTAAAATGTGACAGATATGCAAAAAACATTTAATCAGGGAGGGGCAAATTTTTTCATGGTGCAACACATTAAATATTAATCAATAATATGAAGTCATAACATTCCCTATATGTTTCTGTGCAGTCTGAGATACTTTTCTGCTCATCATGGTTGTAAAGACTGAAGTGACTATCGCCCTTCTGTCAGCTCAAACCAGTATCCTTGTATAATTCTTGTGGTTTCATATTGTATTTTTAAAATATTTTATTGATTATCTTAGTAAGGCTGGTACTACTATCATTGCATTGCTTTATTTATTTATTCATTATTGAGTAACTATTTTAAATAGTACACAGTCTATGTTATCAGTTATCGCTCTCATGTTGTTTCACTGGTAAATATTGAATTGGGATTTTTTTTAATGCACATTAAAGAAGCCATCTGTTTTTATCCAAAAGAATTGTTATTTAGACACATCACAGCATGTTGAATTGTGTGTGAAAGAAGAGCACAGAGATGAGCTTGACAGCTTGTCAATCAACTCAGCCGTGCTCTTTGTTCATGGTGATGTCACAGTACTGAAGTTTGCTTTTTCTAAGAAAAGCTGGTACAACCCCTCAACGGCAAGACGAGATTAAAAATAGGGAGTCGTTGCTGGATATGAACCTGACACATTTCTGCTGCTGTTGCTCCTCTCACACTCCGGATCCACCTGATTCATCCTGATGCTCCGCTTCGGGTTTCTTTTTGAGGCTGGTTAATTATGAAGTTTTTCCTTATAACTCCTAAGGAAGTCTTTCCTCCCTACTTTCGCTCATTAGTACCATTCATCATGCAAGCCAGATAGATTCAATTGGTAAAAATGTAGATGGCCATAAGTGGCATATAAAAAAAAAACTGAATTCTTTGATAATATTGATTTTACAGAAGATGAGAAAAATTACAGGGATCATAAGCATATGCAGCTATTGCCATTTACAAAGAATTTAAAATGTATATTGTTAGTTCAAATGAAATAAAAATGAAAATCTACAAACATGCTAGTAATACACATAACATGCACCCTATGACACTATAAACTCCTCTAATCTGTGAGAAGATCTGATCTGAGTAGGTAGAAGGAAATGGTTTCATCAGCTTCATCGCCATTTGCATTGCTTTTCCAGGTCACCACCACTGATTACACAAGGCAGCAGTTCTCACGTGATGTCACATCCTGTCTGATATATGGGTTCACAGAGGCAAGTCGTCTTCTTATTCCGGCTTCTTTATCTTTCTTCCTCTGGATGAAAACCAGAGCAGGCGTCTTTGAATTTTCTCCGGTCGGTCGTTAAACACAATCGCTCAGATATATTTTAAAAAAAGAAAAGAAAAAAAAGGGAAGGTTCTTATTGAGGAAGGCTTTCATGTGCATGGCAGGATGCCACCTGGGCCGTGTGCTGAGGGAAAAACATAGCACTTGTGAAAAAGAAAGAGAATCTATGTATGTATACAGTGCAGAAACTGCAGATGAAGAGTTTCCAGGTATTGCTGGAAATAAGAGTATAAGAGTAAAGCATCATGCACTGTGTGTACTATACAGTATGTACTGTACATATGCAGCGGATTACTGGGAAAACTTTCATAGTTGATGGTATCCAAGCACTAGTGAAACGTTGGGATTAATGCATTAGCGGAGCAGAGAAATAAAGGGTCCCACCCACGTCAAAAGTCCCCCTTTGACTTGAACACCCCATTGTAGAAATGACTGGGCTCACTGTCAGTGTCACCATACGTGTTATTGACTTCACCCTTATTAGAGCATAACATTCTTGAGAACTTGAGATTTATTTATTATTTATTGATCATATGTTTTTAGTTTAGATTTGCTCGGATTGAAATTTTCCAGAACGGGATGTTTATTGCACATCCTCCCGAGGATTTCTGACACCCCCAGCACAGATGTGACAGCAGCATTGTTTTGTTTCCTCTGTTCTTCCTCTCCAGTTGTTGGCTTGGAGTTTTGACAGCTTTGGTTAACCACAAGCTTTTGGAGTCTTTCTCAGATGTATGCACATTTTGTCCTCATTAAATGTTCAAGTCATTAGTAAAGCAGCCTTTTATTATCTCAAAGACAGAAGATTAAAAAGATTCATAATCAGAAGTGACTTTAGGAAACTCATCTCTTTCTGCATCTCCAGCAAAAAATTTAAAGGATAGAAAGAAAAGAAGCATCATCTTCTTGCTGCTCTTTGTCCATCTGTCAACAAGCATTCGTATTCCCAGTTAAAACATGTTTTAGGCTGATTTGCGAGGTTTTATCTTCTGTTCTATCAGAAGTGAATCCTCGTTCTCGTAGTTCTGCTTTCAGGGGACCAAACAGGTGAAAGTCTGATGGAGCGAGATCGGGACTATAGGGAGGATGTTTTCAGACCTCAAATCCAGGTTTCTGCAGAAGCTCGACAGTGTGGGCAGAAATGTGTGGATGTGGATCATCATGCAAGATCAGTATGCCCTTGGAAATCAGTCTTCCTTTAATCCTAAATTTGGGCTCTTCAATAGGAATCTTACTGTAACGAGTATAAAAGATTGTTGAATGATAATGTTTCAGTACTGGCCCTTGTAAACTGTAAAACTGTAAGCATCCATTTTTCCAGCTTATATTTGACTTTTGAACTTTTTCTTGGTTGGCGATTGAGGATGTTTACGTTCCATACTCTGCTGTTTACTCTCAAGCTTGTAGTGATGAATCCATGTCTTTTCACCAGTAATGATTCTCTTTAAGAGAATCGGTCCAAAGTTTGTTTCCAGTTATCCAAATACTGCCGTTTATGCTCTTTTGTGAGTTGTTTCGACACCAGGTATAATCCCAAATAATCCATACTCCAGGTATACCCTTAGATGCCAAAAAGCTAAGCACTGTTCGCGGCTCTTCTTTCATGCAAATCACAAGTGGGGCATTTTTGCTCGCACCGCAGCTACAAATGAACTGATGTAACACATTCAATCAGTCATTCTGACTGGGGAGACAGCAGCCTTGAATGGAAAGTGCTGATAAGACAGTGTGCCCTTGTATGTTAACAGCATTAATGGTTTGTCTGCAAGTTTTAAGAAGCACCAAGAAAAAGCACATTTCCATAAATTTTACTGACGTGTAAGGGTTGAGGTTCATGTCTGAAATTGATCCGTAAACTGTACTAGACCTTGTAACTTTTACGGACTACTTTCAAACTGACTTGAACTTCATGAGAAACATTTTCGTATAGGCACGAAAGCGGGCGCATACACACACACACACACACACACATGATTTTGCTGCCAAAGTTAGCCCACCGATCATGACAGTCTAACTAATGATGTTATGAGGCTGAACGTCATGTTGCCAGATTGGACAGGTTTCCTCGTTTAGCTACTTTTTAACTGAATTCCTGCATAATGCAGAAATTAAGTATTATCTAAATGGTCTTAAACACATTCCTTGACAAAAAAAAACCCCACAAAGCTTTCTGTGTAGGCATGGTTAAAGACTACAGTATAAACAAGGCTGATGAAATCCACCCATAGCAACCAAAATTAGCATAACTGCAGATGTTACATATCATTCATGCTGTCAATGGCTGGTCAGACAATTTACAAGATGTCATGGGTGTATTTAAGTTAAGCAGAACATGTGGATATTACTGGTGATATATTACTTACAACTACATGCTAGCATGTCATTTTACAAAAGCTTGAGAGAGAGATAGCGAAAGCACGTATGTGTGCACGCTCACAAGATCTACAATGCTTATGCTGCTTAGTCTTAAAACTCATTAAAATCTCCTTCTGAGTGAGAAATTATGATCCGAGTTTCATGACTAATCAATGGCAGTGCATCACATGAGGCTGAACAAACTCATATACACAACCATCCTTGAAAGCAAATCACAAAGAAATATTTTCAAGTTACTTCAAAGTTAAAGTCTAGATTTTTTTTTTTATAGATTTTGCAAATCTGGCAACCCTGAGTGATGTTTTATGCCACTTGATGTATTTTAGAATCTCACATGAATGGCAAATGTCATGCACGTACATGGGCGTGGCTGAATGAAGCTGTGCGGAAAATATACATAAATATGAGGTATGTCTGAATGACAGAAATATGTCGTTTGTATGGATTGGTGACATCCAAAATGTTACTTCTTATCTCGTGCCTGAAAAGGGCTTATGAAGTCACATAAGGCTACATCAACATCAAAGAAGTTAAAGCTCTTTACAGCTTGTCTTTCAGGCCAGGTAAACACACCTAGCAAAGGCCTGTGAGCAGAGCAATTAGCTCAGAGACACATACTTGCCCAGAGGGTTAACGGCTTTCTCTTTGTGAATGTGTATGTGTGTGTGTGTGTATGAGAGAGAGAGAGACCACTTAAAAAAAGATCATAGAGACAGTAACACGCAGGAGAGATGCAGAGTCAAAGGTGCCAATGGAAACACGTCCACAGAAATCATCTCTCTCTCTCTCTCTCTCTCTCCTTTTTTTCCCTCCGATGTGAGCGAGACCCAGCCTCCCTCATTCAACCTTAACACGAATAAATGGCATCTTTCGCTCACCCATGAATGAGTATCATCCCTGGTTTTGTTTGATGTGGCACTCTTCTGTCAGCAGCTCAGGACAGATAAGAGACATTTGTTTCTGTTTTGTGGGTTTTGGTGATTTTTTCAGTCTTTGTCCCTCTGTGATTTATGTCACACAGATGTCAATCAAATCGCCTGACTCCACCCACACAGCAGAGAGGCATTATCTCCTGAATGAAAGGTGAATTTAATGTTTTGTGATTTCTGGCTTTTTTTTCTAGAGTAAAGAATGCACTTTATCACCCAGTCAGGTATATAATTTGGCTAAAATTATATTGGAATCTTCCTATAAACTTCTTGACTTGCTAGAGGTGACATTAACGTAGCAGTCAGAACAAAATTCACTAAAGGAGAAAAGTTCCCTCAGTGTTTTTGCCTTGCTATGTTTTACTACTGCTTGCACACCTCTGAAAAACACTTCACTTTTCTTTTATTCTCTGAGCCGCTGACTTTACTCGACACTATCACACAGTTCACCAGTCAAGTCTCTCTATACAAGGTGTTTGTGCAGCGAGCAGCATAAATCTCCTGTTCTCCTGAGAAAAGGACTCACTCGAGGATGCACTTATGAAAGAGATGGGAGAATGGAAAAGTCAGAAACAAAGAGCCAGGAGGAATTAAAGATGTGTGTTGTAGTATGTGCCATCTCTAAGAAATTAAGCACACCCGAAAACTAACCCGAAAAAGTACAAGGATAAATCATACTATATAAAGAAACAATATATCAACAATAACAATATAAATTCTCAAAAATATTATATGTGTCATGTCTTCTCTGGGAAATCACACACACTTAAGAACGCTATTGCAGGAAAATGACAGTCTTTATTGAGTGCAGTCCCGTTTTGACTTGAACAAACTTAAATCGTTGTTTTTATTTATAAAGAAAACAAAAGTACGACCCGAGGGCCCTTCTCCGGGTGCGGTCTGCAGGCGGAAACACTAGAACAACGAGAGATAAACTGAGGTACTCAGGGAACACTTGAGACTTGTCACTGGACCGTGTAGCAACCGGCCCGAACGCGTGAAGCTGCCTGGCTTCCGCTACCTCGCCTGCAGATACCGCCTTAACCCTGGGAGAGAGAGAGAGAACAGAGACAACACAGTTAGCATTCCTTTGACGTGCACAACGGTGACCAGACAATGTGGTGTGGGTTCGGCTGGGTTAAATAGTGAGACACACAAGGGTAGACAGGTGAATTCACTTTTGTGTTAATGACCGACAGTGACATACGTAGACACACTAGGGGGAGACAAAGCCACGGCTCAGTAATCCGGTGAACCAGATCTCCGGGGCTGAGACGGATCGGATGTTACATTACCCCCCCTCCCAGGACCGGCTTCCTGAGAGGGAGGTGGGCGCCCGCCTCTAGGTACCGAGAGGGGTCGGGACCCACCGGCCTGATGGAATTGCCGGCGAGCGGGTCGGCCTGGAGGTCGTGGCGCAGGACGATCCGGTCGAGCTTGATGGAACTCGAAAATGAGTTCGGGGCTCAGGATGTCCTTTGCCGGGACCCAGCTGCGTTCCTCCGGCCCATACCCCTCCCACTCCACCAGGTATTGGAGGGAGCCCCCCCGCCTTCGGGAGTCCAGCAGTTGCTGGACTCTAAAAGCTGGCGCGCCCTCGATCTCCACAGCCCCGGGGAGTGAAGGGTCTACGACGCCCCCGTCTAGTGGTCCCCGCATTACTGGCCTGAGAAGAGAAATGTGGAAGACAGGGTTAATGCGCATGTGGGAGGGGAGTTGTAATTTAAAAGAAACGGGGTTAACTTGAGACAAAATAGGAAAAGGACCGATGAATCTGGGAGAGAGTTTACGGCAGGGGAGGTTAAGGGAGAGATCCTTTGTTGAGAGCCAAACCCGGTCTCCTACCTGGAGCGGAGGACTTTCCCTTCGCCGCCTATCGGCGAATTTTTTGAACCGGCGCACTGCTTGGGAGATATTGGCATGCGCCCCCTCCCATACTTTTTCCGCTTTTTTAAACCACTCATCCACCATGGGGATATTGGTGGGAGTGGCATCCCAAGGACAAAGCGGTGGTTGATGTCCGAGCACACACTGAAACGGCGTTAGGCCGGTTGAGGAGTGTTTCAATGAGTTTTGCGCATATTCCGCCCAGAATAAACAGTCCGCCCATTCATGTTGCCGACTACTACAATATGCGCGGAGGAATTTCCCGAGATCTTGGACAGTCCGCTCTGCCTGCCCGTTTGACTCTGGGTGATAGCCTGACGTCAGACTAACAGTGGTCCCCAATTTCTGGAAAAAAGCTTTCCAGACTTTTGCGATAAATTGGGGACCACGATCGGAAACAATATCTTCCGGTATGCCGTAGTAGCGAAACACATTATTGAATAGGGTTTCCGTCACCTGGGAGGCGGTTGGGAGGGCACAGAACGGGATAAACCGGCATCCCTTAGAGAAGCGATCTACCACTACGAGGACTGACGTGTACCCTTTAGACACTGGCAGGTCCGTCACAAAATCCACCGCTAGGTGGGACCACGGTCTGTTAGGTGTGGGTAAGGGCATTAATTTCCCAACTGGCAACCCTCGGGGGCTTTTGGTGGTTGCACAGGTAGCGCAAGACGAAACTACTGTTTTCACTGTTTCCCGCAAATTTGGCCACCAGAACCTAGGTTCTAGTAGTTGACGCGTTCTCAACTCGCCGGGATGTCCTGATGATAAATTAATGTGTGCCTCTACCGTCACTCGTTCACGTAGTGACTCCGGCACATAGGTTCGGCCCGGAGGACAGTCCGACGGCGCGGGCTCTGCCCGCGTCGCCTGGGCTATCTCCGTATCGAGATCCCACGTGATCGGAGCCACCACGAGCGACGGGGGCAAAATGGGTTCGGGAACCAGGGTTCGGTCCTGCGTCGAATAATAGCGGGATAACGCGTCCGCTTTGAGATTCTTAGAGCCGGGGCGATAAGTGATAACAAAATGGAAGCGAGTGAAAAACAGTGCCCAGCGGGCTTGTCGGGGGTTTAGTCTTTTCGCTTGTTGGAGGTACTCTAGGTTCTTGTGATCCGTGAGCACCGTGAATGGATGTTCTGCCCCCTCCAACCAATGCCTCCACTCCTCTAACGCCGCTTTTATTGCAAGCAGTTCGCGATTCCGATATCATAGTTGCATTCGGCAGGTGTCAGTTTTCTCGAAAAAAAAGCACAGGGGAATAGCTTCTCCGGGTGGCCATGGCGCTGTGACAGTACCGCTCCGAGTCCTATCTCCGACGCGTCGACCTCAACTACGAAGGGCTTGTTAGGGTCGGGAAGTTTTAATATAGGCGCGGAGGTGAAAGCTTGTTTGAGACGCCGAAACGCGATGCGCGCGTTCGGCGTGAACTGTTGTAGCTTACGCGGTTTACCCTTTAATAAGCTAGTGAGCGGTGCTGCCAACGTACTATAGCCCCTAATAAAGCGCCTGTAAAAATTGGCAAACCCAAGGAAGCTTTGTAGCGCCTTCACTGAGGTTGGTTCCGGCCATTGGAGTACCGCTCTGACCTTGGCTGCGTCCATCTCGACCCCCAGTGGCCCTATGCGATAGCCCAGAAATGCGATCTCTGTCTTATGAAACTCACACTTCTCTGCCTTCACATAGAGCCCATGTTCCCTCAGACGACGGAGGACGGCGGTCACATGACTAACATGCTCTTCGTATGACCGAGAGTATATCAAGATGTCATCTAGATACACTATCAGAAACCGGTTTAACATATGTCGGAACACGTCATTCATGAACCCCTGAAACACCGCAGGCGCGTTCACCAGTCCATAAGCCATCACATTATACTGATAATGACCTGATGTCGTGCTAAACGCTGTCTTCCACTCATCGCCCTTGCGAACACGAACGAGATTATAAGCGCTGCGGAGGTCAAGTTTGGTAAAGATAGACGCGCCGCGGAGTAGATCGATCGCGGCCGGAACCAGGGGCAGCGGGTGCTTATATTTCACTGTGATGGTATTGAGTCCCCGATAATCAATACACGGCCGAAGGCCCCCGCCTTTTTTTTCGATAAAAAAGAAACCTGCCGATGCGGGCGACGTGGAGCGACTAATGAGCCCCTGCTGGAGAGCCTCTCTCACGTATTCCTCCATTGCCCGTGTCTCCGACACTGACAATGGGTAAATCCGCGAGCAGGGCGGTGCTTTCCCCGGCAGGAGGTCAATAGCGCAGTCCCACGGGCGGTGAGGGGGAAGACGTGCAGCGGCCCTAATACTAAATACGTCTTTAAACTTAACGTACTCTGATGGCACGAGGGTAGATACTTGGGCGCTAGGACTTTCTACTGTGGTTGTTTGGGCCATCAATGAGGATGGCATGCACAATTTCGCGCATCTAGGGGACCAGGAAAGGATGCGAGCACCTGCCCAATCAAAATTGGGGTTATGAGAGCTAAGCCATGGGAGGCCGAGCACGACGGAATGATTCACCTGAGAGATCACATAAAATTCCAGCTCCTCAGTGTGATTCGGGAATGTTAATCGTAGGGGCACGGAGATCATGTTAACAGGCGATTGACCTAATGGGTTGCCATCAAGAGCATTAATCACGATCGGGGTTGGAAGCTTCGACACAGGAGCTTGCAGCGAGGAAAGGAGAGAGGATGAAATGAAGTTCCCAGCCGATCCCGAATCTATTAGGGGGGAAACAGAAACCAAATTATTATTATATGACAGAGTGGCTTTAACACAAAATGACCGATTGGTCCGTGAAGGTGTGTTCGGGTGTATGACTGGTGAGGGTGTGTCCGTGTTTAGGGTTCGTGGAGGTGTGTGCGTGTGTATGACTGCTGGGGTTGTGTCCCTGTTTCGAGTTCGTGGAGGTATGTTTGTGTGTCTGTTTCGTGGGAGTGTGTCCATCTTTACTTTTAGCAGTGGGCATTCTCGGATGAGATGCCCCCCCCCCCCCCCGCAGTACAGGCACAATCCGGCCGTCAGTCGACGTCGCCTTTCCTGCGCCGATAGCCTGGAAGTGCCGATGTCCATAGACTCAGCCGCCGGGGCCTCGCGCGGTTCCGGTGGGCTCTTGCTGAGACGGGGGCGGTGGTGCGGTTCGAATCTGCCTCCTGCTCCCCTGGCGGGGGCCTGCCGTCTCTGACCGCGGAGGTGCTGGTCCAGCTTGATGGCGAGTTGGATGGTTTCATCCAGATCCATTTCGGTATCTCGGCATGCCAACTCAAGCTGGATGTCTGGCTGGAGACCGTCCCTAAAGCGGGCGAGGAGGCTTTTCTCGCACCACTCGCTCTCCGCGGCCAGGATTTTAAACTTCACCGCATAGTCAGCGACGGTGGCTGGCCCCTGTTTGAGTCTTAGAAGTTGCTGTTCCCCTGTTCGGCCCTGGTCCGGGTGGTCAAAAACGGCGCGAAACGCGCGGAGGAAGCGGACGAAGTCAATCATATCGCGGCCCCCCGCACTCCACATTGCTGCGGCCCAGTCCATCGCCGCACCTGTGAGCTGTTGCGTTACGAAGCTGATCTTTTGCCTCTCATCGAGACCGGGGTACTCAGCCAGGTACAGCTCACAAGCGAGGAGGAACTTTCTGCAGCCTTCTGGGTCGCCAGCATACCTTTCCGGGGGGGCTGCTCGTGGAGGAGATCGTGACGCGCGTCTTGGCGCCGCAGGAGAAGGCGACTGTCTAGTCGCGATGTCACGAACACTGTGGGCCAGGTCGTTGATCGCCCTGGCCAAGCTGTCCATCTGCCCCTGCTGTCGCCTGATGTAGTCCATCATGGGGACAGTATGATCTGAGACGGATGTTCCTGCTGCGTTCGGGTTGGTCTGGTCATCTGTCATGTCTTCTCTGAGAAATCACACACACTTAAGAACGCTATTGCAGGAAAATGACAGTCTTTATTGAGTGCAGTCCCGTTTTGACTTGAACAAACTTAAATCGTTGTTTTTATTTATAAAGAAAACAAAAGTACGACCCGAGGGCCCTTCTCCGGGTGCGGTCTGCAGGCGGAAACACTAGAACAACGAGAGATAAACTGAGGTACTCAGGGAACACTTGAGACTTGTCACTGGACCGTGTAGCAACCGGCCCGAACGCGTGAAGCTGCCTGGCTTATGCTACCTCGCCTGCAGATACCGCCTTAACCCTGGGAGAGAGAGAGAGAACAGAGACAACACAGTTAGCATTCCTTTGACGTGCACAACGGTGACCAGACAATGTGGTGTGGGTTCGGCTGGGTTAAATAGTGAGACACACAAGGGTAGACAGGTGAATTCACTTTTGTGTTAATGACCGACAGTGACATACGTAGACACACTAGGGGGAGACAAAGCCACGGCTCAGTAATCCGGTGAACCAGATCTCCGGGGCTGAGACGGATCGGATGTTACAATATGGGGTAAATAGTGGAACAAAATAAATATTTTTTATAAACAAATTATCTGCAATCAGGTAGCCATTCATTCTCAGTATCAGCTTATGCCTCTTTTCCACTGCATAGTACGGCACAGCACGGTTCAGTACAGTTCACTTCGGTTCGGCTCAGTTTGGCTCGGTTTGCGCTTCAACTGCAGTTTATGGCGCTTTAGAGTGGGCGGGATTATTCACGTGTCGTTTAGTTGCGGCACCTCTACTGCCGTGACATCATCGTAAACACGCTATAAACAAACACACAACAATGGAGCATATCGACGGAATGGTGTTCTTCATTCTCGGCATGTGGATGTTTTTAACAGCGAGACGAACGAGTTTGTTTCAAAAGAAGCTGAAAGAAAAAAGAAAATTTTTGGTTAATACAAAAAGGTGCGTCCGATCCTTCTCTGGCTGTTCTAAATATAGTGGTTCTGTTGTGTCTAGTGTCACAAGTTCAGTGACGCAGTAATGACGATTTTCTCCGGCCAATCAGTGACCAGCAGAGTTTACACGTCACGTTTTGGTAACGGTTCGGCGCGCTTGGAACCTTGGCTGAGGTCGTACTAAAAAAAAAGGAAAAGGTACCAGGTACTGTTCCCAGTGGAAAACCCCCCAAAAGTGAGCTGAACTGAACCATGTCGTGCCGTACTATGCAGTGGAAAAGCGCCATTAGTAACCTCATTAAAGGGATTGTGGTAAGTGCCAAGGATATTTCTGTAACAGTGAGCACAAGGCACAAATCATCGAATGTGTAAAAGACAAAAGTATTTAAGAGACAATTAAAATAATTTCATACATTTTAAGAGTTTGGGGGCTTTTCTTGCTGCAATGCAGTCTAAATGTAGATTTAGTGGAGCCAAATCTATTAAGAAAAGATAAAAGTATATTCTTGGTAAAGAATATGTCCTGACATACCTGTGGAGGTATGGAAGTGCTTAGGAGAGGTGGCAGTAGAGTTTCTGACCAGTTTGTTTAACGAGATCTTGGAGAGTGAGAGGATTCCAGAGGAATGGAGGCGAAGTGTATTGGTGCCGACTTTTAAGAACAAGGGAGATGTGCAGAGCTGTGGCAATTACAGGGGTATAAAGCTAATGAGACATACAATGAAGCTGTGGGAAAGAGTAGTGGAAGCTAGGTTAAGGGCAGAGGTGAGAATTTGTGAGCAGCAATATGGTTTCATGCCTAGAAAGAGTACATCAGATGCAGTATTTGCTTTGAGGATACTGGTGGAAAAGTACAGAGAAGGTAATAAAGAGTTGCATTGTGTCTTTGTAGATTTAGAGAAAGCGTACGACAGGGTGCCGAGAGAGGAGCTGTGGTGTTGTATGAGGAAGTCTGGAGTGGCAGAGAAGTATGTTAGAGTGGTGCAGGACATGTATGAGAGCGCTAAGACAGTGGTGAGATTTGCTGTAGGTGTGACAGAAGAGTTCAAGGTGGATGTGGGTCTGCATCAAGGATCGGCTCTAAGCCCCTTTTTGTTTGCTCTAGTGATGGACAGGATGACGTAAGACAGGAGTAAGTAAGGATAAAGTATGACAGGATACTCCATGGACTATGATGTTTGCAGATGACATTGTGCTTTGTAGCGAGAGCAGGGAACAGGTGGATGAAAATTTGGAGAGGTGGAGGTACGCTCTGGAAAGCAGAGGAATCAAGGTTAGCCGCAGCAAAACGGAATACATGTGTGTGAATGAGAGGGACCCAAGAGAAACGGTGAGGATACAGGGAACAGAGGTAAAGAAGGTGCAGGACTTTAAGTACCGGTCCAGAGCAACGGAGAGTCTTCAAAGGAGGTGAAGAGGCGGGTACAGGCAGGTTGGAATGGGTGGAGAAAAGTGTCAGGTGTGTTGTGTGATGAAAGAGTATCAGCGAGAATGAAATGAAAGGTGTACAGGACAGTGGTGAGACCAGCAATGCTCTACGGCACTTAGAGACAGTGGCACTGAAGAAAAGACAGGAGGCAGAGTTGGAGTAGCAGAGCTGAAGATGTTGAGGTTCTCTTTGGGAGTGACAAGGATGGATAGGATCAAGAATGAGTTCATCAGAGGGACAACCCATGTTAGATGTTTTGGAGATAAAGTCAGAGAGGCCAGATTGAGGTGGTTTGGACATGTTCAGAGGAGAGATGGTGAATATATCGGTAGAAGGATGCTGAGGTTGGAACTGCCAGGCAGGAGGTCTAGAGGAAGACCAAAGAGGAGATTTATGGATGCAGTGAGAGAGGACATGAAGTTAGTTGGTGTGAGAGAAGAGGATGCAGAGGATAGGGTTAGATGGAGGCAGATGATTCGCTGTGGCGACCCCTGAAAGGGAACAGCCGAAAGACAAAGAAGAAGATATTCTTGGTAAAGAAAAATTTTTATATTTTTGTAATATTCACAATATTTAAATAAATAATATTACAGAGTAATATTATTCATTTATTAAAAGTAAATATTATATGTACAAAGTAGCAATATCCAATTCAAGTACTACAAATGATAGTTTGGAAAATAAACATAAAAAAATATTTTTAGAGCAAAATGAAATATCACCATTTTAGCAGATTTGAGAAAAAAGTTTTAGAAAATTAGAAAATGATTTGCTCATCTTTTCACGAGTCACGAGGGTGTTAAAAAGCACAAATGTCAAAACTGTTTTGGCTATATCAATTTGAATTTTTTATGATTTTTCAAAATGCTATAATTCCATGTGCCATAGTTTTGTCCCAATGAATCAATCAGCCTGCAGTGTGTGTGTGTGTGTGTGTGTGTGTGTGTGGCAATAAATGTAAAGATGTAATTTAAAATCAAAGTCATAGGTCGGTATGGTCCAGTACTGCGTTCAACTAATTGATTCATTGATGGTACACAGTAAAGAGAGGAGAGCCGCTGCCAAAAACCAACCATCAAAGCCAGTCGGGGGTAGCACTTTCAGCAAGAAAAAATATCTGATAATGTCATCTTAAAAAAGCATTGTCTCCTTAGTAATTGCTTCTAAGTAATTCAGAATTGGCTCTTAGCCATCCATGTAGTCTTTTAATCTTACAGTTTCTAGTTAACATGAACGCAAGCTTCCACCAACATGGATGGTTCAGAGGCAATTCGGAACCCCAAATCCCTCTCTAACCCCTGAACAAGGTGCAGAACAAGGAATTCTACACCCTACATATGCATTACCTTTCCATTGTACATTATTTATAGTTCAACTATCTGATATTCTAGGGTGGAATACGTGGCATAAAGAGAAACTTATAAGAGACATATGAGATTTACAAGACTGTCCACCGTCTTCAGGCTTTATTCTTTGGCTACATGGTACCAGTAAGAAGATAAAACATTCACTCCTGATTATAGTGATGATGAGATTAATAAAATCATTTATAAACAGGAATATTTAGTTTCAGACAACCGTATGTGCTCAAGGCAGAAAATGGCTTTTGTCTCATTTTGCTTTCAAACTACTTTCAAACTGTTTAAGTATTGTAAAGTAATGACATCCAAATCTTTATGACTCTGAAATGATTATTGTCCACATAATTGTGAACAAATAATTTTTAGAATTTGTATGCATTCCAATAAATTATAAAATATACTAAAAGTTTAGATTATTATTATTTTTTTTTTTTTTTCAGAAAGATTGCAACATTTGTAAGGTCACTCTAGTTTCCATCCAACAATTTTGAACAGTTTTCAGTGTTATTTGAGAGTGTGTTGTGTGTTGTGCTGTAAAACAAATCTTAATATCTTAAGTGGAAAAACTGTAAGAATACTTAAGTGAGTATAGCAAGCTACGTATACTATATGAAGGTGAGTCAAAAATTATCTGCACTCCGGTTATATTAAGACGTCTCTTGGCCTACTCAAGGCTACTGTCTCCACAGTCAGTGCTGTGCATGTGTGAACGTGTCACATCAATTCATTTGTAACTGCGGTGCAAGCAAAAATGGATGAAAGAAGAGCAACTTGCAGTGGTTTATTTTTCCGTTTTCTGAGGGTGTACCTGGTATCAATTGAAGACATCGTGCGCGGTATTGAGAAATAGTTTTGTCTTGAAGAATTGTGTATGAATGGACAGAGAAGCTTAAGGAAGGTCGCACGACTGCTTAGCCATAGAGAAGCATCCTTCCTGCTCCATCAGGAACCTATTCGGTTCCCTGACAGCAGCCATACACGGATGAAGATTCACTTCTGATGAAGAAATGAAGTCAGCGGTGCATTCATCAGGGCTCCGAATTCAGCCTAAAACATTTTGACAACCTGTTTGACAGATGGACAAAATGCATTGAAAAGCATTCATTCATTCATTTTATATACCGCTTAATCCTGTGTTCAGGGTCGCGGGGGACCTGGAGCCTATCCCAGGAGACTTCAGGCACTAGGCGGGGTACACCTGGACAGGGTGCCAATCCATCGCAGGACACACACACATACACTACAGGCAATTTAGGAACGCCAATTAGCCTAACCTGCATATCTTTGGACTCTGGGAGGAAACCGGAGTACCCGGAGGAAACCCACCAAGCACGGGGAGAACATGCAAACTCCATGCACACAGAGACGGGAATCGAACCCAGACCCTGGAGGTGCAAGGCGACAGTGCTAACCACTACACCACCGCGCCGCCGCATTGAAAAGCAGAAATTGTTTTCCTATTAATTGTTTCTAAAAGTTCATTAAAATAAATTTTACAGACAATGTGCAGATCATTTTTTGACTCACCCTCATATAATCGTGATGTGGTTCCAACTAAAATGGGATGCAAAACAATAATTTTAGCTTATATTTCAGTTTACAATCATTTACCACTAAAAAAAATGCGCTACCTTCATTTAAATCATCACTAAATGAGGAAAATTCTCACCAGCTAGTTAGCTTTCATTTATTACTTGACAGGTAAAAGAGAGATAAAAGAACACCTGGTGTCATAGCTGAAACATGACACAAATACAACGAGCTGCATGCTTATACTGTAAGCTAGTTTATTTACGTAGCTAACAAGCTTAGTACATGCTACTGTATTACTGTGTATATCAAGTTTTCATCACAAAACATGTTATTTGGCGGCACGTTTACTTGCTAGCCAATGAAAAAAAAAAACAAGTCTCGTGTAAATTTGTTTTACATTTTAGATAAAAACACATCGCTAGCTAACTAGCTAAATAATCAAACTAGCATATTAGCAAATGAAATCCATAAGCTGTGAGGTGATGTGAGACTTCTTGCAATCGCTTTAGTAAATCTATATTTGACAAAAACCCAAATACAACTGGGTCCTAAAAGTCTCATTGCATCAGTGTATTTTTTAAGCTCTCATAAAGAAACAGCTTGGCCTCTCTAAGGTGTCACGCCTACAGGGGTCTATTTGTCCTCTTACCTCAAGAATGAGCCGCTAGGTCTTTTTCGCAGTGTGTATGTATGGGTATGCGAGTAAAGGTGATTTGAGGGTGTTTTGATATGAGAGCCAGAGGAATGTGCACAGGTGAGTATATATGTGTGTGTGTATATGCGTGTACATGCGTGTGCATGTCTGAGCGAGTGTAAGGGGAGCGATGAGGTAAGCGCTCACAGCTATGAAACCATATCTGAGACAGATTAAAAGGCATTTTCCTCCGCTCTTTTCAACTTAGCCAGGTGTTAAGACCGGGATGTTACTTTGCCCGTGTGTGTGTGTGTGAGTGTGTAGCTTTGAGGCAGCGAAAGGGAACCACATTATCTGGGTATGAAAAAAAAAAAGTGACTCATTAGTTCACTCTCTGGTCTGTTATATTCAGTAAGAATTCTTTGTGTCATTGTAGTGAAACATCTATAGCTCATTTAAAACCATTTCACCAAAGTACAAAGCTTGACGTTTACTTTTTTCTGTTTACTTCCTGATAAAACAGTATCTGCTGCAAGGAAATGCTTTATTTGCTTTGGCAGTGTAGAGTCACAAAGGAAGTACAAATACACATGCTAGACGTTAGTCATGACCTTAATAGTGAAGTCTGACATTACCGAAACTGACCCTTTTGCTTCCGTTTATACAGTTTATACATGGCTACGGCTAGTTTATTATACCATAGTTATGTTGAATTCAGCTTCTTATTCTGTAATCGGTGATTAGGTGATGTTATCAAGAAATAACTGTGAAGTTTTCTATTGAGGTGGAGTTTACTTAGCATTAATGGAGCCTCAGTGCTTTGTAGTTGGTGGTATGGCTGAGCTTGTTTCCCTGTGACAAGACGTTCCCATCTAAAAGCGACTGGGGGACAGTGACACCTGAAGTGTATTCCTCATAGAAACACTCAAAAATCATGTGTACAGCTTTCCAAGAAGAGCGGAACCTGTTATAGGTGTAACAACCCCATATTGAAATATATGTATTTGGATACAATGTCATTGCAGGTTTGGCCAAAAACTTTTGTCCACATAGTGAAAATAAACAAAAATTAATTGTGAAGACTAAGGGGTCATCAAATCTTTTCCAGGACATACGTTGTACGTATGTTGCTTGTAATGTGTGAATGAGTGTGCGAGTGTGTGGTTTGTGCGTATGTATGCCCTGTGATGAATTGACTCTCTGTCCAGGGTGTACCTCAACTTGTGCACAAAGTTTCCTCGAAAAGGCTCCAAGCTTCCTGAAACTCTGCATATGATAAGAAGTGTGCAAGATGAATGAATGTCTGACCCCGCTATGAGATGTGGCGATACTGCCCCATTTAGCTGGCTGTTGACCTATTACATCACACACTAAAACAATAGACCAACAAAGGTATCTAATGGTAAACTGGCAGCATACTGAGCCATGAAAACATGGACAAGTTTACAGCGCTGTACATTTCATCCAGGATGAACATTTTACTTTTTATGCAAGTGAGGTGCATGGGTCAAAGCCCAGGACAGGAGCCGTGGTGCATGCACAGAGAACATAGGCTGGGTTGCATGTCCGATGGAGGTTTTTAAGTCCAGTTTTTCTCGAGCTAACACACCATCATGTAAACATACTGACTGACTGGGTAAGATGTAGATCGGTCAGAACAGCAACCATGATGCTACCATCACCATGCTTTACTAAACAGTACTAAATTTCCACCAAACACAGTCTTTTGTGCCAAGGACAGAAAAAAAAAAATCTGTTATGGCTCGTTCAGACCAGGGAACCTTTGTTTGCATTTTGGCGAGCTGCTCTTCCATCAAGCCCAGCTTTGTGGTGTGCCCAGGCCCCAATAACTCCTCTAATCTGAGAGTTGGAAAAACATATTTACAGATATCTTCTTCCAACTCGGTTCTTGGTTAAATTGTTTATTTTTAATTTTTAAAAAGAAAAAGCACTAGAGATGTCAGTTCTGTATGTCCATTAAACGTTGTTAAAACTTATATTTTAATTTTATTCAGACTTATATGATTTTTTTTATAGTGAAACCAGGTCTCACATAGTGTACTCACCAAGGCTTATGACGATTAGTAAAGCTGTCAAATTCATAATGCTGTCCTGGTTGTGTATTGAAATAGATTATCTGTCGTACACACTCTGCGTAATTTCAGGATTCTGATGCACATAAATCTGTTTGAATTGCATTGAATTTTATTGGCAAAGACATCACAAAATCCAATGCATTTCCATAACCCAATGCTGAATGAACGCCCGTTCTGTCAAAATGGTCCTTCACTCAACTCACACCCTGGATTCCATCTGGCAGACACTTATGAAGAATCGTGTCCCAATCCCAAGACTCTCAACTGCAGATCTGTGTGCTCGTATTGTATTCTGCTCACATGAAAATGAACGCATGTGCCTTGTTTGGTTCTCCTGGAAAGCATTCTGTTTGCATTGTATTCTAGGAAATGACATGGAGTGGATCAAGAGCTCTGAGCTACTTCTTTACCTGTACACAATTGTCCTCGTCTATCATTTCCACTCTTTCTCCTCTACTGTGTTATTTCTCCCAACAGCATTGTCTTATTTCACAGTTCAGGTTTGGGTAAACACTGAGTGACAGTGAAATTGTGTGTGTGTGTGTGTGTGTGTGTGAGCTACCTCAGTGGCGCTTCTCTGTTCTGGCTAATCCAAACACAACTTCAGAGGGAGAAGCTCTCCGCATGTGGCTGCATGAAAGGGAGCGGCGAGCCTCGGGTGAAGAGACAACATCTGAGGAGAAAAAAGGAGGGGAAAAAAAAAACACAGAACACCTCCCTGCGTCTCGGCCCAAGCCGAACTTCAGGAAAATGCAAAAAACGCTCGTGTGTCTATGCAAACGCCTGCAGCGCCTGTCTCTGCTCTTCAGCTTCCAAACACAATCTGTCAATTATGGCGTCCGCAGGATTAGCTGATGCTTTGAATCACATCATCGGAATATTCACTGTTTTTTGGAGGAGGGGGGGGGGGCAGAAGAAAGGCTGCCTATAATGCATAAATTACATGATGCCTCATGCCAAGTTGAGTTTAAGACTCTTATTCTGAATGCAGTGCTGGTTCAAACTTTCTGCGGGCCATGAATCATGGGTTCTTAAACTTTTTGCTGTAATGAAAAAAAAAATTTTTTCATTCAAGCTCCATGTATGCAGAATGCAGTCGGTATCAAACCTCCAACCCTGGAGGTATGAGGTGACAAACCCTTCTGGAATCATATTAGGCACATTTCCACATCAGAAATATTTCCAGGAGCTTAATTTAAACAAAGGTTTTTTTTTTACTATGGTAAAAAATTCTTCCAGACACGGTGTAGTACCACAAAACTTCCTGAAATTCAGAAGTTCAGAGGATAGATTAAAATAAATAATTTCATTAAAAGATAAGAACTTGGTAGCTGACTCATTCTAGCAATGATTCCCATGAAGCTTAGCTAGCTATTATACACTGATCAGCCATTATATTAACTCATTAACATTGATTATAAATCATATACCTGTAAACTGGTGACAGGCCCATGGTCAACCAAGGCTTACCCATGTCCATGAGGAGCCCGTATGGTCTGATCTTGCAGAAAAGCCAATGCAGCCAAAATCTCTGTTAATGCTGGCCTTAACAAAAGGCATCAGAACACCCAGTGCACCACAGTGTATGGGGACCTGGAGGCAAAGAGCCCAACCTGGTCCCTAAATTCCCCAGATCTCCTTCCAAGCAAGCATACATGGGATACTCCAGACAAACAGCTCTGATCCATAGAGCATCAGAACCAACAACACCCAAAAGATCTCCTGCCAACATTCAGGTGCAAGACACCACAGCACACCCCTAGAGGTCTTGTGGAGTTATCCCCCAAGAGACCACCAAGACCCCAGGGGAACCTACTGAACCTAAGGGAACCAAAATTGGGCATAATGTTTTGTGTTGTAATGTTTTCAGTTTTGGACTAAAGATCGGTGGAAGATTTTCTGATCATATTGAACTTTTTTCTGTCTCTGACGTTAAATTGAACGGACAAATCGATCTCTGATTATGGTTCAAGACTCCAAATCAAAATTGCCTCATTGGCTAAAGTAAATACTGCTTTGAAGTTTCAACCCTCATAAATGTTCCTGGAGAGCACAGGAGAATTGGTTGTGTTTTCATTTCATTACTCCATCTTGAAGTGTAGCACCATTGTGTCTCTTAGGAGGAAGAAGACGTTCCAAGCACAGAGAGGAAAATAGAGAGACCAGCAAGGAATGAGAGCAAGAGTGAGGAATAGAGAGAGAGAGAGAGAGAGAGAGAGAATCAATGGAGCAAATATCGCTGCAGGCTCGTGCAGTTTTATCCGCCTTTGAACGAGTCAGCTTTAATTTGCCTTTGATCTCAATTTGCTGCCGTATACGGATCTCCTTCTCTCCTCAATAAGGACTGGGGAGGAAGGATTTCTACCGGATTTTCTCAAGCTCTCACTTTTCATCTCCTTTCTATTTTTCCTCAGTCTCTTGCTCCAGCCTGGCAAAAAAAAAAAAAACACTTTTCCATCAGTTTTGCATGTTTAATTTACTCAGGATGGACTTCAATTATTGACCACAATTGAGCTTTTAAGGGCACGAATGTGATGTATTATCCCACTCTAAACTTTATTTAACCCAGATAGTTGGGTTTAGGTATTTTAGCAAGATGTGCCCTTATATTAATACACCCTGGATTTTCACACCAGACCATCACAAGTATGTTTTCATAATAAACAATCACAATTAAATCGAATAAATTTTTGGCAAAACAAAGTCAAAGTGTAACGGCAGACATGTTTTCTGTGGCGTACCTAAGCACTGCAATTGTACGTTTTTTGCACACATTAAGAGAGGAAAAGAGATTATCCTCTTACCATGTCATCACCAGTGCACAATCATTGTACATATTTTACCATGCAAAGCCTTGAGTCACCTCTCAATTCATCACATTGAATTAAAGTATGTAGATTAAAGTAAAAAAGAAATGAGGCCAGGCTGCAAAGTGCCAAAAGATACAATTAAAAAATTGGTTTGTTGCAGCAATCTCATTTCCCCTCTCATCCATTCCAGCCACTGAGCATTCAGCATCACTAGTATACTAATCACCGGCCTGATCATCTGTCATTATCCGCACCTGTTTCTCACTGGTTCATGCCTCAAGTTACTGTAGATGTTTATTATGCTTGAATGACGCATAGGTAGGCGGCACGGTGGCTTAGTGGTTAGCACAGTCGCTCTTCATTTCCAGGGTTTGATTCCCGGACAGATTCAATTCACGCCTCTATGTGCATGGAGTTTGTGTGTTCTCCTGGTGCTTGGTTGTTTTCCTCCCACAGCAAAAAGACATGCAGATTAGGTTAATTGTCGTTACCAAATCGCCTGCATATGCAAGTGCATTGTAGAATGACAATAAAGTTGAATCTAAACTAATTTCATTTCAATGTTGGTGTTGGTACATTTGCACCTTCACTTTAATTCCTGTGCAAAGGCTGAGAACACGAATGTGTCTCTATTTTCTGCATTGTGTATGTACTCTCTCTCTCTCTCTCTCTCTCTTCCTCTCTCTCTCTCATTCTTTCATAGCCTCAGCTCCAGAGACACAACAGGTTGACACACACAGCACAGCTGGTCAAGTTCTCACTGTAAACCACCCCACCACACCTCACCCCACCCCCCCTGCACCATGCCCCCTTTCTCCTGCCCCGTCTTCCCCCTTCCCACCCACTATGGCCTCATCTAATATGACCGAAATATAGAAAGAGAGAAACTGGCAGTGACACTACGGCATCTGCACTGAGAATCATCTGTTACTTACACGAGGGGTTTAATAGGAAATGGCTTGTGATTGTGTGTGTGTTTCTGTCTCTAAACTTGTTGCACCACGATGCAGGATTATTTATCCATTATTATTTATATGATTGCTAAGAAAATATAAAAATGTGATAAAACTTGATTTACCTTGTGCTATAACATTAAATATTAACATAAATGGGGGGAAAAACTGTATATGTATCATCTATTTATTTTTAGAAATTAGTAGAATTTAGTCATTGTCAAGAATAAAACATCCCAGGATGCTCTGTAGCAGGAAAATAATCAACTTCAGGGTAAAAATAGTACAAGTTTGAATCCTAACCAGGGAGCTACGTGATAAGTTTGGTTGCATTCACATGACAGAGTTTGCAGGCTTGTTTGTAGGTTACCAAAAACTTTTACACAACAGAGGTTTCTACTTAAATCTTTGGGTTCTGTATGTGGGTGTGTATATAAGAATGTGCATGGACCGATGTTGTCTGAGTGCTCGTTGAACTAAAGAAGAGTGAGGGTTCTCTGGCAGAGAATGGCCAGCGTTCTCGCTGAGGAGAATGAAGAGGAGTCTAATCTAATTTAGGTGGAGAGAGTGTGCGACTGTGTGAACTGTGGGAATAGTACTTGAAGGCCCTCCGCATGAATGGATCGTCCGGAGCCAAAATCAGCGGGGTGTCTCCATATCCCCCTTTTTCCTATCCCTCGCTCTATTTTTCTCTCTCCTCTTTCTATCCCTTATTCCCTTCCCCCTTCAGACACACTGCT
Organism: Channallabes apus; assembly: GCA_030522415.1. Lineage (NCBI taxonomy): Eukaryota > Metazoa > Chordata > Actinopteri > Siluriformes > Clariidae > Channallabes > Channallabes apus. The sequence goes on from CM060111.1 coordinate 40,975,885, forward strand.
GAATCCTGGCACTCAAAGACGGATTAAAGAAAAGAGAGAGTAAGGGAAAGAGAGAGAGAGAGAGAGAGAGAGAGAGAGAGAGAGAGAGAGAGAGACTCCTTCCTGATTAGCGATTCACACTCAAGTGCCCTTACAAGGACCTCGGGTAGTTTTCAATCACTTCATTATCTCTTAGGAACACACAAGATATCCATTTGTCTCATTCACTCCTGTAACCTCTGGTCACCTTGGTAATCCAGACACAGTAGGACCTCGTCACCTCTACCATCTGGTCCCATGCGATATGTTTGCAAACTTCTTAATTTAACATTTAGCTAACTTTAGCTAGTACTTAATTTCAAGAGAGGGATGTCTTTCTTAGGGCTGAAGCGATATAAAAAATTCAATATCATGGTCTTCAGTACATCAAAGTTCACGTTTTCAAAGAGGACGACTTTAAAGGAACAGTTTGGCCAAAAATTAAATTTGCACAGCCAAGACGTGCTTGCCGTCTGAAGTTTGCTACTTTATTTTTGCTAGTTGGATTCAAGAAAACTTTTGTAAAATAGCAAATAAGTATGTAAGGATAAGTTTATAAGAAATTTAAATCCAAATCGGAACTATATTATCACATATGCAATATGCAAGGTACAAAGTTTTGAGTCAGATTTCCTCCAGACTCTGACCAGGAAAGTAATTATGTGGCAAGCTGGCTTCCTCTACCGTTTCCAGCTCTGAGATGGCCTTCTGTACACTTCTATAGAAACTATTTCAAAGGCTAAATTTTATATAACACAGTGTTACATCATACGAGCTTCCAGCATGGGTCATGTTTTTACTCTTTCACTAGTCATTCAGCTATTTTTGGCGTTGGAAGCCATGTTGACTGACGGCTAGTTGAAAGCTGGATGCGCTCAGTAGTTAAGTATAAGCTTCTGAGAGCACATGAAGTCATCTCTGTTTACACACAATGTCTGATGGAAAGGTTCATCTGTCTGCTCCACAGTTTCAACCATATTATTGTGGCTGCGCTGTTTACAACTTGGCCGAGTCACTCGGTTTACATCAATGTGGACGGTTTCTATTCCGGGATGGGAAATGAACTGGAAAAGTTGTCCATAAACCATTAAAGCCAAATATAAACACTAGGATTGACATCAAAGCTGTAAAGTTTCGTCCTTTAAACCATTAAAGCTCTGCAACATGATCATTATGTAGCTCACAGGTTGATCAAAAGTGGATCAATTTACAAAGAAAGGAATAAATTTGTAATCACAGTACTAGAGGAGATTTATGATGGAAGATCCCTGTGTCTACTTTTTTGTTGCAGTTGTTTTAAAACTTGTGCTAACTAATGCCTCTTTTCCACTGCATAGTACGGCACAGCACGGTTCAGTACAGCTCACTTTGGTTCGGCTCGGTTTGCGCTTCCACTGCAGTTTAGTACCGCTTTAGAGTGGGCGGGATTATTCACGTGGCTTTATAGTTGCGGCGCCTCTACTGCCGTGACGTCATCGTAAACGCGCCACAAACAAACACACAGCAATGGAGCATATCGACGGCATGGTGTTCTTCATTCTCGGCATGTGGATGTTTTTAACAGTGAGACGAAGGAGTTTGTTTCAAAAGAGGCTGATGGCAGGCAAAGAAAATTTTTGGTTAATACAAAAAGGTGCGTCCGATCCTTCGCTGGCTGTTTCTAAATATAGCGGTTCTGTTGTGTCTCGTGTCGCAAGTTCAGTGTCGCAGTAATGACAATTTTCTCCAGCCAATCAGTGACCAGCAGAGTTTACATGTCATATTTTGGTAACGGTTCGGCGCGCTTGGAACCTCGGCTGAGGTGGTACTAAAAAAAGGACCAGGTACCAGGTACTGTTCCCAGTGGGAAAACCCCCCAAATGTGAGCTGAACTGAACCGTGTCGTGCCGTACTATGCAGTGGAGGAGCGCCATAAGAGGGTAAAGTAGCTAAGAAGTAGGGGAAGCTAATATCCAACAGTTTAGCATTATGCCAACTACAATATTTTCATATTTATTGTTTTTTAACAGCATACTTTTGTTGCTTTTTTAAAACTTTAGAAACAAATTAAATTAGCTAGCCAAACAAGATTTTGGTATTTAGTTTCCATTATTTGGTAGCTAGAATAGCCTTGCAGCTTCAATACAAAATAAAGACAAACTTGCAACACAAAACTCAGCTAATCGACTACATTTTGGCAATATTGAAAACTATTATTTCTTTCTGAATCATTATGATGTAATGACTCACAATTTTAACATATTCTTGTCGCCTAAAATGTGACAAAAAATTAGATTTAACTGAGTAATTTCAATTTCAATTTAATAATATTACATAATTTAACATAATTTCAATTTAATAATATAACATAATATTAATATGTTACATAGTTACATGGTACATAGTAAAATGTAAAGTTAGTTCTAACCATCATCAATTGCTGTAATTTTTATACCTTATTTCTCTATGTTTTGTATATGAACAGTTTGACAGCAAATTGAAATAACTTAAAGTTTTTTAAAATTAAGTATTGTAAACTGATATAGAATATTTCAGTGACGTGATTTTTATGTGATTTTGCAAAAAGCTATAACTCCACCTATAACTTTTATTTGTCATTATTTAGCATTCATAGTATCTTGGTTCAATTTTAATATAAATTATATCAAACTCATGCTTAGATTGTAATTTTGTAGCAAGTCAGATAGAAAGTAGTGGCAAATTAGATCAAGGAAAACAAAAAGAATTGCGTTTTCTAATTAAAAAGCTTGTTGAAGATCATGAGAAACATTATAAACTATATAAAATCTTCAGCTTACAAATCGTCAGCATCCTCCTCTAACAGTGTTAGCTTGATTTCTTGGATTGACAAAGTTAATAAGTCACATTTTCTTTTTTCTTTTACGAAATAACTAAACCAAATACAGAATAAATCCAAAAATAGAAAAGGCGGCTTGGGTTCCTCTATGCATAACAGTAAGTCACAAGTGGTGATCTTACTGATATCCAGGATTAACCTTTTCATATCTAATTAATTAATGAAAAACATATCCAGATTTTTAAAAATCTATTTATCTAAATGTATTTTATTTAAATGTATTTAAAGAAAATAAATAAATGTACTGTGTCTGTTTACAAAAAATACATGCAGTAAAAAAAACTAAACATTAACATTATAGGGGGAAAACGTATGTTGTGATTGTAAATGTTTTATTCATTTGTTTGGATATTTATCTTTAATGACTATAATTATGAAATACGGCTATATTCTTCTTGACATGTCCGAAATGTATGCGATTTATTGCGCAAATTTTTAAATGTATAATTTGAAGAGGTGATAACATTCAACAATGTCGTAAAAGTGTTTTATATTTGATTTAGACTTTTGTGTACAACATTTGGACAGATACTAGTAACATGCTTCATTGAGAAATGCAAATTGTCTACAGAGCAAAAGAAAATGGTTTGTGTTACATTACAGCAAGTGATTTGGATGTGATTTTCTTTTTAAATTTGATGTGTTCCTAAATTCAGATGTGCTCAAATATACTTTTGAGACACATTTGATCAGGTTAATCAACTGATATACAAAGGGACAATTAGAAATCATTAATAAATTATTTGTTATTGACCCATTAAAAGTGTATCTTCTGACTGATCGCAGTACATGTGTTTGAAGTACCCGAGGGCTTAAATGATTAATCAGAGAGCTCTTGACTGATCGGTTTTCCATCACTAAAATGTGTCTTTAAAAAAAAATCCTTTTTAGAAGAGAAGAGAAGAGAAGAGGCCCGTGGTAAGCAGATTAAGCTCCTGCCCCTCCCATACGTTTAATCAACATGCCCTTTCAGTCTGAGAGCACAATACGAAACATGTCCAAAATCCACCATTGCTACCAGCCCACTTTACACACACACGCACACACACACACATATTCAAAACCCATATATGCAAAGTCAATAGTCAGGATGTCTGGCACAAAAGAGCCACTGACTTCGCTGTTGAAAGTAGACTGTATGTATGTGTGTCAGACGTAGAAAAATACTCACAACAACATTTTAATTTAGCTAGCACCTACCATAAGATTAAAAGAGGACAGGCCAATACAAGATCTACAAAAATACAAATACACAAAGATGATAAAAGTAGTTACTCAAGCAAATTGAAATCTATGAATCTATTTTAATTAAATAATTCTTTAAGTTGCCTAAACTTTGAAAGTAAAAATCAAAGCACTTTAATTGATTAATAATTGGTAAGTTAGTAGCTATTTCACAAAAAATCCCCAATCTCACAAATGTTAGTTATTGTGAAAACAACCTGTGGTCATAAATACTGTACAATGTGCACACAGCAGCAGGTGGATTACATTTACATTTACATTTAGGCATTTGGCTGACGTCCTTATCCAGAGCAACTTACATTTTTATCTCATTATACAGTTGATGTTAAGGGATATTGACGGAGAGTTAAGACTTTTTAGGTAATTAGATGGGCACTTTAAAACTGTATGGTTCTAAATTTACTTTTTAATGTATAAAAAAAAGGTTTACTGAGATTTTTTGTGGTTGAGTAATGGTTAAAAAAGTCTTCTGGTTGAAAATACTCATGAATCAGTCTTTGTTACTGTACGTCATGTCCAAGTGATCGTCAGAAAGTTGAGTTCATATACCAACATTTAGTAAAATGTTAAAATGTTCGGTGTCCCAGTGTTTGTTTTTTAGACGCATTTCAACCAACATGTCAATGTTCACCTTTCAAATATTGTATCTGAATGGGTCCCTGACCACCTCCAATAGTTACCACAAGCATTCTGGACACACCTATGTTTAATCCTGTCCACTTCTGAGACGGATACGGTAAACGCCAGGTTTAAACAAGGCTTCAGACCCTTGAGTAAGATGATTAACCTTTAACAGCGCATTTCTGAGTTAACATTGAATTCACCTCATTTTCTGGTTACTTAAGATAATAAGAAAAGATGAAATTTTGGTGTTGAATCCGTTTTTGTTTACTTTTATCTAACGGCAAATATCAAGTTATTCGCTGAAAAGGTGTTTAGAGGCTCACATGAACGTCAATAGTTTCATACTTAAGCGTTACTTCTTACTTGTATCACAGATATTATAGTGTCAATATGGGGGGGGGGGGATTTCTAACACCCAGTGTTATCAATAATGGACTGTGTTTTGGTTGGAGCAGAAATCTGAATCTGAGATTCAGATGACAGGAGACAGAAGGCAACTTCTCTGTCCAGGTGATGTCTGATGTCTTTTCTTATGTTCTCCATCATGTCATTTTAGGCTTCACACACACAAAAAATACATGTTTCAGGAAAAATAACTGATGAGATTTCCAGTAATTTCGACTTATCTATATTCCCAAAAGGGTACGGAAAGCCTACTTCTTCTCACCCCTCCTTTCTTTCATCCATGGTTAAATATGTAAATACAATGTCTAAAGTCATTCTTCAAAGGGGAACAAAAGAAGAAAGGGGTCTGACAGAGGGGGGCAAGAGAGATTGAGAATGAGAGAGAGAGAGAGAGAGAGAGAGAGAGAGAGGTCGCTATAAAATGCTTTCCTTTCTCCATAACGTTAGCCAGAGGGGGGCCTCCTGCGGGCCGAGAGGAGCAGCAGGGGTGCGCGCGGCCTCCATAGAATCACACATCGCTCACAAAAACATGAAATATCTTTTCAGCCTGATCCATCAAAGCGTAACCCCCAATCCCTTTTTCTTTATTAGTTACAGAATTATCCCACACTTTCTGATTTGCTTCAAGACAGAACCCAGCTAGCCATCTCTATATATGGGATGAGGTAAAGGTAAAGTGTGTGTGCATGTGTGTGTGTGTGTGTGTGTGTGTGTGTGTGTCTGTCTGTCTGTTTGTGAAACCGAGTGAGTGAGGAACAACAAGAGCAACAAGAGATGCAGAAATAACAGCATAAAAGACAAAGGTGGGAGTTAATAACGCTACTGATATCACAGATCGGACGGAGGCTGTTCTGTGATCCCCTTGGATGTCCTATGACTTATCCCATCAGGATTCCAACTTATTGGAACCATGCAATTGATATTTGGTAGAGCTCAAAAGCCTCTTTCTGTAACATCTTGGACCATTGAAATGTAATTATAATCCTTAGTGTTTTTTACCCCCTATCTAGGTGTATGACATGTACAGCAGAATTAAAGAATGATAGTTTTTCCATAAGAAAATACTAACCCTTTAAAAAAAGTTAGCTCGTTGTGTGTAATGGCTATTTAACACAAAAATACTTTCGTGCTCATTCTCGTAAAAGAGTGGCAATCATTCTGCAGAGTAATTTTGATTAAGTTCAAACAAATGAACACTTGAGAAGAACTCATGTAACTTCCCCTGGCAGCATTAAATGAATACTGAAAATGTGTTAGTTCATGTCCCAGGTAATGTTCTGCACCTTCATTAATACACAGTCACATTTTGTTTGTTTTTTCCTCATCAATACTTTAAAATGCATGTAATTTCATTTCTATGAACGTTTCTGTTTCTGATCCCGGCATGACAGGAAGTCATGGTGGAGCTTTTAAGCATTTGGTTGAACTTTTAAAAAGTTAAATAAAATTGTAAACATGTTTCATTTATGTTTTGTTCATGAACATTTCTAGTGATGCCAATAAGTAAAACATAGTTTTGTTGTTTTGTTAACATGTATTTTTAATACAGTACATGAACCTTGTTTGAACAAAAATTACATAATACACAGCGAAGACTATTCAGTCAGCTTTAATAAGGGTGCCAGTATTTATAGAATTGATGGAAGGATAAGGACTAAGAACTGTTTGGTTCCCAGAATTATCATGACACTAATCAAACCGCTTTTAGAGCTAAAACTTTTAGATCAGTAGTTTAATAAAGAGCAGAGACCTAATAAATATGCATGACCAAGGTTGAACGTTTGTCTAGCAGAGTTCATGTGTCCTGGACATGTAAACAGTATGCCTTTTTATCTCAAACAACACTCCACGGACATCGCGTGTGAAATTCCACATGACGGTTTGTTGATATTATGGACCATTTATGACTATCAGCAAGCCCGCGTTGGCAAAATGGAAAATCTATAAAACTTTTCACAGTATAAACTTTCACAGTATATCAAGTGGGAGTTTTCTACATTCGAACATGTTTATAAGAATATGACGTTAATTTGTTCTATGGAAACGGGTGATACAAGGCAGATCAGCTACCGCCCTGGGAAATTCATTTTTACAAACACATAATGTCTCTGTCTTAACTGTCTCCATCTAACTGTCTCCCTCGTTACTGGAAATCCATTTTTATGTATTTCCTTTACGTTCCAGTCTTATGCATTGCAAAATTTTAGCCCTCTTTTGTCATTATGTATTTTATAAACGACTGACAAATCCTAGAAGTAGAACTTCAGGTTAAATCATTTCTTTTACAAAGGATTGCAAGCCACAGAGGGTTAATTTTATGCACACAATTACAAGCAAGGTGGAAACTGGTTATCTCACCCTAAATGGCTTGCAAACACTCCCGCATTTCTCATTTCATCCCAACAAACAGGCCATACATACCAGCAGTAATCATTAGATGGCTTATCCTTCTATCAGTTTACTCTGATTGAGGATTATCAGAGCTGGCACCCATGCCAGGGTTAATGCCCTGTGAGCAAAGATCGAGCCCTGGCACGCTAATCCTCAAAAACTAGCATGAAATGCGGATGAATCAATTCAACCTAGACTGAAAGAGCTTTGTCTCAGAGCTCATCCTGCAGGCATTTTCCTCCTGTGAGAATTTACGATGACGGAGAAAAAGTAGAAAAACCGCCATAGGTTAAGAATGGTTCCTATGTAATGGCACGCCTGCGTCTCATCAAGAGGCCATGCGCTGTATGTCTGAAAAGGGCAAAAATTTTACTAATTCATTCGTTGCAGTGTACAAAGCCTGTGATTCAATACAGAACAAATGTCAACTGTTAGCAGATGCTAATAGAGTTAATAGGATCCAATCTCTAAATATTTAAATAATGCTGCCTTTTTAGTTTGAGTTGCCAAGATTAGTGAGCAAACCATCTCTCATTTAAAGACAATTATTTACATCTGTTTAATCTGAACTTATTTGATTTTTCCATCAAACCCTAGTTTAATAGCCTTTATATTTGCATTATTAATTTCCTTCCATTCACTTGTATTGACTTAATATGAATTCATATGTTTAGAATCATTCATTGATAAAATATAGTGGAATCAGCCCTCTGGGTATTTTTCAAAATCAATTATGTTCATTTGCAGTGTTTAGGGCACGGTGGTGTAGTGGTTAGCACTGTCGCCTTGCACCTCCAGGGTCTGGGTTCGATTCCCCGGCCAGGCTCGATTCCCGTCTCTGTGTGCATGGAGTTTGCATGTTCTCCCCGTGCTTGGTGGGTTTCCTCCGGGTACTCCGGTTTCCTCCCACACTCCAAAGATATGCAGGTTAGGTTAATTGGCGTTCCTAAATTGGCCGTAGTGTGTGATTGGGTGTGTGAGTGTGTGTATGTGTGTGTGCCCTGCGATGGATTGGCACCCTGTCCAGGGTGTACCCCGCCTAGTGCCCGAAGTCTCCTGGGATAGGCTCCAGGTCCCCCGCGACCCTGAACACAGGATTAAGCGGTATAGAAAATGAATGAATGAATGAATGCAGTGTTTAGGTCACAGTGGATCCGGATCCTATTCCAAGATCAGAATTAAATGAGAGAAATCACTGCAGAAGGGACACCCATCCATTGCAGGCAAGTTGTCATAATATACTGTACCAGTATTGGTTATATAATGGAATAGAGTGTTATTAAGAATATTAGGTAAACTCATACAGTACACATGGCATTTAATGCAGTATTTCTATTTGCATTCAAAATCATCTCTCTCTCTCTACATTTGAAAAGCTTTTAAAAAGGTATAAAATATCTAGGTATATTAGCATACCTATACCTTATATACATGCCATTTAATGAAATTTTTTTATTTGTACTTTCATTCTTTCTCTGTCATTCTTTCACTCATCCTCTCTGTCAAGTTTTAATTAGTAAATTACTTCCAGGTTAATTACCCTACTTATAACCTACATACCTTTCATTTAATACAATGTTTTAATTTGTACTTTCATTCTTTCTTTTTCATTCTCTGTTTCCTTCTCATTTAAGTTAGTAATCCGTAACTTAGCCTACATGTAACTCAGTTATTATGCAGTAAACTAGCTTAGTTATATCTCATTTACCCTTCTATTCATTGAAATGTTTTGATTTGCGCTTATGGGAATCAAATCTAGACCCTGGAGATGCAAGGCGACAGTGCTAACCACTAAGCAACCGTGCTGCTATTAGGCTACCTGTACCTCATACACCTGCTATTTAATGCAACACTTTAATTTGCATCCACCAATCTTTAGTTTTGGTACAGTCTTTACTCTGGCATATACACGCCTCTCTCTCAATCAATTTATTTACGAGTTTATTAGTTGTTTGTGACTTATACAGTACCACCTATACACATACCGTCCATTTAATACAAGGTTTTCATTTGTGCTTTCACTCTTTAATTATTATTCTCTATTTCACATTCTACCTATCAAGTTGTTAACTGAGATGTTAGCTGTACTGAAGGTAAATTAGCCTCCTTATATAATGTTTAATGCGCCATTTATATTTGTACTTTCTTTTTCTCTCCCTTTCTTTTTCATGGAAATTTTAGTCCAACCTTTACTAAGTCTCTAAAACTCTGGCATGTACTGTACATGACCTCTCACTTAGGTACAGCAGATCCTTGGAATACGAATTTAATTTGTAAGCTTGGCGGCAAGCTTTTACGGCGAAATTCGTTTTGCGATACAAATTGTCCCATAAGAAATAATGTACTGTAAATGCAGATAATCTCTTTCAACTACCCAAAAATATTACCAATATTACAAAAAAAGAACGTGTGAAAAATAAAAAATGTTTGGTGCAGTTTCTTCATTTGTATGTCGAAAATACTTTATATGCTGATGCTAATTTCTTGCATTCTTAAGGCAAACATTTGTATTTATGCAGGGCATTTGTATGCTGAGGTTCTACTAAATTAAATGCCTATCTTTTTTTAGTTTTCATCTGTGCTTTCATATTTTATTACATTTGTACTTTTACTACAGTAGCTCTAGAGGGCACTAACTTTGGAGGGCATTGGTGGCTCAGTGGTATGTTTCGCACCTGCCATACTGAAGACCAGGGTTCAATTCCCTGCCAGTGGATGCAGTGCTAATCTCGAGCCTGGATAAAATGAGAGGGTTGAGTCAGGAAGAGCATCTGGTATAAAACTTTTGCCAAGTTATTGCGTGGATTGGATGGTCCGCTGTGGCGAACCCTGAGGAACCTAAAGACTATTGACAACTTGCATATATATACTATATGAACAAAAGTATTTGGCCAAAACTGCAATGGCATTGTATGCAAACAGTGCTTTGTGCCAAACACCAAACTCATCAAACCATGTCTTTATAGTCTTTGCTTTGTGAATTGGAGCACAGTCAGGTTGCAATAGAAAAGGGCCTTCCCCAAACTGTTGCCACAAAGTTGGAAGCATCGCATTGTCCAAGATATCTTGGTCTGCTGAAGCATTACTATTGCCCTTCACTGGGGATAAGCGGCCTGATTGAAACACCTGAATTCAATAATAAACATTTGTCCATGCAGTAAGTCATTAAAACCTAACATGTTCCATGATCTTGTCCTTGTTCCGTAGAATCATGCCGATGGTTGAATAATTCATGTTAAAAGAACGAGCAACATCTGCCATCTTTTCACCTTGCTCCATTTGCTCAATAATTTTCACTTTTATCTCCATCGTCAATACTTTGTGCTTCTTAACAGTACCAGCTTCATACTTCATGTTTCCAGACATCATGATCCAGATACACATTGCATGCATGTGACAATGTACGCCAGACATGTGATCCAACTTCGATCTCACGACTGAACATCTCACGAGTGCATGCTCTAACCTTCGAAAGTTCATAATTCGAATGTTCGTATGTGGGGGACTTACTGTATAGTGTATGACTCTCTCTCAGTTAAATTATCTCTACCTGTAGCTCATGTACCTGCTTTTTAGGGCAGTGGTGGCTCAATCGGTTAAGGCTGTGGGTTTCTGGGTTACTGATTGGAAGGTCGGGGGTTCGAACCCCAGCATCGGCAAGTTGCCACTGTTGAGCCCTTGAGCAAGGCCCTTAACCCTATCTGCGCCAGGGGTGCTGTAAGCTGGCTGACCCTGTGCTCTGACCCCAGTTTCCTAATTGGGATATGCGAAGAAGAAATTTCGCTGTAAAAAGTACATGTGACAATAATTGAATATTCTTCTTCTTTTAATGTAAAGTTTAAATTTTTCATTTTAGTGCAATCCAAGTCCAACTTTCGCATGAATATGACTCTCCTTCTGTGTGTGTCTTTTTCTCATTCATTTCGTATGAATTCCTATGAAGCACTTAGCTGTTCTGTTTTGTGCTAGTAAAACTAGCCCTTAAAAAAAAAACAGCTTGGTTCCGTCAAACAATAAAATGTGAGGCGAATCCGAGGGCATAAAACACTCTCCTCCTTTTCTTCTCCTTCTCTCACACAATGGTCCAAACCGTGAAAATCGCCAGTTGTAAAGAAAAGGACACATCGCGATTGAAAAAAAAAAAGAAAAATAGGGGGGAAAAGCCACTCGGATGTCTGAGGCGAGGAAAAAAAAAAACTCGCGCCAAAAATGAAACAACATGAAACAACAATTAAATTTAAAGTTTTGTCAGTTGGCGCTTTCGAAGCGGTTGACCCACCGACAAATGGTGTTCGGGAACTTCACTATGATCTCCGGTGTGTAAAAAAAAAAAAAAAAAAAAAAAAACCCAGTGTTGGTTAGTCTTTAAAACCTCCTACAGGCTGTTCCGTGGGGGTTTTAGGGGGGATATAATCGCCGTGTCAGTTTAGGCTTTCTTATGCAAAGAGGCTGTGTTTGAAGGCGGATCTTTTAGCAGGTTAGACTCACACACACACACACACACACACACTCCGGCTCACTCACACACACTGCTGTGAAGCTCTCAGACGCGCTGAGAAGTCTCCGGAGTAGCTCACTACATTCTTACTTTCCTTTCGTGTTCATAAGGATTTCACTTAAAGCCTGACTGTATTTATTTATTTTTTTTGGTAAAAAAGTATTATCACTTTTTGAAGGATGGACACAATCAACATTAAAAAAAAAAAAGAAGCTCCGAGTCTCTGGATTACATTGTAACCACTAACTGGTAGATGTTGCATGCTGTCTGTCTAAGTCTGAATGTTCGGTAGGATGGACAGAGTTTTTCTTCTGATCCCGTTTATCCTGCACGACTTCATGGAAAGTGAGGAAATGTTCTCTGCAGGGTTCACCGCCTACGTCTTAGCTTCTCGAGGATTTACCGTACACACCATATAGTTCTCAAGAAGTTCTGTCTCTGTTTTCTGCGAGTCAAATCTGCAACTCAACGGACCTGTCCTGCAGCTCATTCGAGTCGGTAGTGGTACTTTTTTTTTTCAAGTATAAACGTTTGTGTCATTACTACCCGTACTACATGAGATAATCCAGTGTGAGAAAATGCTTCACTCCGCATTTGAATGGAGTCTTCTCGGCGTGCTGCTGCTTTCCGCAGCTGACTTTTGCGCTGCAATCAGCCCCATCGACCCGGACCGACCCGGAGAAGGCAGATGCCAGGAAATCTCGATCCCTCTGTGCAAGGACATTGGGTATAACTTGACAGTTATGCCAAACTTGATGGGGCACGAGAATCAGATAGAGGCTTCCATAAAGCTTCACGAGTTTGTGCCGCTGATCGAGTTCGGATGCCACAGCCACCTCAAGTTTTTTCTGTGCTCACTCTATGCCCCCATGTGCACGGAGCAGGTCTCCACGCCGATCCCAGCCTGCAGGGTGATGTGCGAGCAAGCGAGACAGAAGTGTTCACCCATTATGGAACAGTTTAATTTCCAGTGGCCGGACTCACTGGACTGCTCCAGGCTACCTAATAAGAACGACCCCAACTTTCTCTGCATGGAGGCGCCCAACAACGGTAGCGACGATACTTCTTTGAAAGGATCTCACACCCAGCCTCCAGACTCACGCCCTCCTCGACATGGCAACAACCAGGATCTAACCATTAAGGAGAGGATGGGGAAAGACACTTGTGCGAACCCTGGGAAATTCCACTATGTGCAGAAGAGTGAGTCATGCGCCCCAAAGTGTTCTCCCAAAGTCGATGTGTACTGGAGCCAAGCAGACAAGCGCTTCTCCTTGGTCTGGATAGCTATCTGGTCCATCCTTTGCTTCATCTCCAGTGCTTTTACTGTCCTCACCTTCCTCATTGACCCACAGCGCTTTAAGTACCCAGAGCGCCCCATCATCTTCCTTTCCATGTCCTACTGTGTCTATTCCGTAGGCTATCTCATTCGGCTTTTTGTTGGGGCTGAAAATGTGGCCTGTGACCGTGACAGCGGTACTCAGTACATCATCCAGGAAGGCTTGGAGAGCACAGGTTGCACTATAGTGTTTCTCATCCTCTACTACTTTGGCATGGCTAGCTCCCTCTGGTGGGTGATTCTGACCCTCACTTGGTTCCTGGCCGCCGGGAAGAAATGGGGACACGAGGCTATTGAAGCCAACAGCAGCTATTTCCACTTGGCTGCCTGGGCTATCCCAGCCATAAAGACTATCTTGATTCTGGTCATGAGAAAAGTGGCAGGTGATGAACTGACAGGCATCTGTTATGTAGGCAGCATGGATGTCAAGGCTATGACTGGCTTTGTCCTAATCCCTTTATCATGCTACCTTATTATAGGCACTTCCTTTTTGCTTTCTGGCTTTGTTGCTCTTTTTCACATTCGCAAGGTTATGAAAACAGAAGGAGAGAACACTGACAAGCTGGAGAAGCTGATGGTTCGGATCGGGGTGTTCTCCGTCCTCTACACCGTTCCTGCTACCTGCGTCATTGCTTGCTATTTCTACGAGCGTCTTAACATGGACTATTGGAAACTTCTGGCTGTAGAGCAGCGCTGCATGGAGGGGGTCAACAGCACAGGAGAGGAGTGCCCCATGAAAAGCTCCATCCCAGCAGTTGAGATATTTATGGTGAAGATTTTTATGCTGCTGGTGGTGGGCATTACCAGCGGCATGTGGATCTGGACTTCCAAGACGTTGCAATCCTGGCAGAACGTCTTCAGCCGCAAACTGAGAAAGAGGGCAAGGAGAAAGGCCGCGTGCGTTTTCACAGGCAGTCGGCCATACCTAAAACCTCACCCTGCACTGAAAGGACACAAAACGAAGTACGAACCCACTGGAGCTCCTGCCACATGTGTATGAACACAAAAACATACATGCACAAAAAAGGAACACACTTATTGACACTGTTTATTTTTCAACCCCGGTCATGTGGGTGAACAAGCAACTTCAAAATACAAGACGCAAACTTCATGTATATTTTATGCAAGCCTTAGTTCTTTAAAAAAAAAAACTGAAGTGTTGTGAGGACAGATAATAATTCTCATAATGATCTGTATGAAAATAAGCCACCAGCCTTTCACTTAGTTGCTCTGTACTACTTATCCACTTAAGGTACTTTGTGGAGTTTGAAAAGGTTTGTTTTTGTTGTCAAAAGCGATCGAGTCCTCTTTATGGTTATGTCACTGGGAATGGGTGTATCATGTGCAATAGATGTTTCTCTCAGTGACAGAGAGGGAAAAAAAGACTCTTAATACTGTAGTGGCCCATTAAAGACACTAAAAGGATTCTGCATACAATACTGTGTGTGAATGAGCTGGGGCGGGAGCTCTTCGGCTGCGTGTTCCTGTGGCTTTTCTATGGAAATCGAGGCCGTGTCACACACTGCTGCATTGACATTGGGGGGCAGCTGTTGGCTGCTGAGAATGAACTGGCTATTGTGAAGGCCCTCCATGGCATAAAGCAAATCTACAAGCACTAAATGTTGTCGTAAAAGACCGAGGCCTTTTGATGGGGCATTTTGTACAGGAGGTTCTTAGCCCTTAGCCCTTTGGTTTGTTTTTGTCACACAGAGCTCTTTTTTTTCTTTTACAGCACAACAAATCCTTTGTATATATTTCTAAAAAAAAAAAAAGTTCATATTTTGTAAAAAAAGACAAAAATAAAGACCTTCTAGTTTATGATGTTCAAAAACTAGAGTCTTCGACCTCAGTGTTGGTGTATTGTTTGTGTTCAGCTATGCTTCTTTCAGATTTAGGTAATAAAATTGAAAAGTAAACTATATAAATACTGTATATAATTAAAAATACAAAGTATAGTAGGATAGAAGGCTTTGATGGGCTGCTAATCTGCAGTGATCTATTAATATTTTGCTTAATTTATTGCTATACTGTTAATATAACATAATATAATATACATCATACGTATAGATACACGCAATTTAACCAAGTGTTTAAGTGATCTCCATTCAGGGTGTTTTCCAACCACATTTCTTTTACAAACGTTATGGTTCAGCACTATCCTTCCAGTTTTTGATAAACTCAAGACAAGTGGTGTAAGCTGATTGGCATCTTCAAATTGGCAGTGTTATAAGATATGTTATAAGGGTGTGTGCTTGTACACTGTAATGAGTTGGGACCCCGTCCTGAATGTACACCTCTTTGTATCCTTCCTTTCCTGGGATGGGCTTTAGGCCCTACACATATAGATGGATGGAATTTTCTTTGCATATTTGTGCTTAACGACACCTCGTTCTGCTCACATGAATCCTTGTTTAGTGCATACTAGGAAGGGAAGAAGGTTTATAAAAATATAACTTTTTGATGGCATCAAAGAGATTATGAACAAAGCTAGATTTTAGCCTTGTATCAAAACCAACCACTTTTGAAATGCCTGGCTTTCATATTTCTCCTCTATTAATCTATTCACTTCCATGTTCTGTTCAAAAACAATACAGAAGCCAAGGCTTTAAAGCTTGTTTTTTTTTTTCTTTTTTATCGTGACATCAAATCAGGTCATGTTTGTTGTGTAGGATTTTATTTAAATGATGCAGTTTTTACAGTTGCTGGTCACAGAGCTTAAAAGCGTGTAAGTGTCATACTCAGAAGGTGTAACTTGGATCCTGTATGGCTCAAGCAATAGCATGTATTCGAGTTATACTTTCAAGTTAAGCTTTAAGGATTTAAAAAGTTTACAGAGTGGCATTTGTGCATTCTCGTGCAAGAGCTCAGCAAGGATTATGCAAGTTCATCTAAGTCAAGAAAAAAAAAACAGTGTAACTTCAAAAAGGACTGTTGCGCCAAGATGTTGTGGCAGAGCGTGATATTCAAAGCATGTCCATATTGCTTAGACTTCTTGCATCTTTGGTGTGTTTGGTCCAATCTGACCATGGAAGGTGGTTCTGATGGCATTATCGATGTCATCACTGTCTCACTTGGTCCGAGAAGGTCTGCAGTTTGGAGGACACATCCATGTACGTCATTGAACAAAAAGAGTACCTGCTTCTAAGGAGAGTATATGACAAAAATATTAAGCGTCCACAAAAACATTGGAAACTAAACTTACTATCTACGTGACATATATGTCTATATCTGACTATAAAAAGTAAAAAAAGACTAAGCATGCAATTAATATGTGTTATAGATTGATCAGTTTACATGACAGGAACTGGGAAGTTACATTGGAAGTGACCTTTTGCATATATTGGAAAACCACAGTGAAAGATCAAAAAGATTGTCTCCTTAATCTTACTTTTCCTAAAATTATTTAAATACCCATTAAAGTTCCTCACTTTGATCAGCAAATAAGCATGTACATTCTTCAGAAACGGATCTGCGTCTTGCTTTCAGTGATACAAGGAAATAAGCCCTGATTCATGGGTGACTCAACATGTGTGTTTTTCTTTAACCCAGGTAAACATGTCATACTGCATCCAAGCAGGTTTGGGAAGTAGCAAGTGGTTAGTTATAAGTAAGCCTAATGTACATTAGACTTATATTGGCAGGGGGGTTTTTGAGCTGCCTGAGGAATTATTGCACCTGGCTTCCTTGCCCCAGATGAGGTTAATTCCACTGGATAATTCTTCCTCCCCTTTGTGATGTTTGGAATGACTCCACTCTCAGATTATGGTTATACTTAAGTTCACTCTGATTCTCAGGTTAATAAGGTTAATACTATGTGAGTTATAGTTATGAGGTTAAAGTAATGTAAGAGTAAGGTATTGAGAGGGTTATTTAAGTTAAGATAAGTGTTTCTGAGTTCAAGTGTTGGTCTAAGGTAAGTGTTTCCGAGCCTAAAGTGAGGGTTGCTGAGGTTAAAGTGAAAGTTATTGGAATGTTAACATTAAGGTTATTGAGGTTAAGAGAACAGAGATTTAATTGAGCGTTACTTAGCTTAAGATTGGGTTAAGGTAAGTGAGGTTAATATGAAGGTTACTGAGGTTAACAGAAGTGACATTTCTGAGGTCAATGTGAGGGTTACTGGAGTTACGCCAAGTGTTTGTAAAGTTAATATGACAGAAATTAAATTGAGGGTTATTTAGGTTAAGGTGTTTGAGGTTAAGGTTACTTAGGGTAGGGTGAGGGTTACTCTGCTTAAAATAATTATAAAAAATAATTTTTCCCCCTCTTTTTTTTCAAATTTCCCCCCGATTTTCTCCCCTAATTTAGTCATGTCCAATTCCTCCCAGTCACTAGGGGCGCCCCACATTAAGCTTCTACTGCCACTCAATCGGGAAGGCCGCAGACCGACCCATGTGTTTCCTCCGATTCACATGACGTCACCGACCATCTTTTCGAACTGCTCGCTCACGCACAGCAGTTAAGTTAAGCCAAGTAGTCATGAGGTAAAGCTTAGGGTTACTGAGGTTGAGATAAGGATTACTGAGGAAAGGTGAGGGTTACTGAGGTTGAGGTAAGGGTTACTGACGTTGAGGTAAGGGTTAATGAGGTTGAGATAAGGATTACTGAGGAAAGGTGAGGGTTACTGAGGTTGAGGTAAGGGTTACTGACGTTGAGGTAAGGGTTAATGAGGTTGAGATAAGGATTACTGAGGAAAGGTGAGGGTTACTGAGGTTGAGGTAAGGGTTACTGAGGTTGAGATAAGGATTACTGAGGAAAGGTGAGGGGTACTGGTGTAGAGCAAGTTTGTTGGGGTTAGGGTAATGGTTCCCGAGGTATAAGTAAATGTTTTTGAAGTTAGAAGTACAGAGATTGAATCGAGCGTTACTTAGATTTAGGTTGGGTTAAGTGTTTCTGACCTAAAGGTAAGGGTTACAAAACCTAAGGTCAGGGTTGTGTGTGTGTGTGTGTGTGTGTGTGTGTGTGTGTGTGTGTGTGTGTGTGTGTGTGTGTCTTTGTGCGTGTGTGATTAGTCTCAGTTCATCAATTCACGAGCCATGTGTGTAGACACAGGTGAGCCTGGCCCTTGGGCTCTACGGAAGACAAGAAAAATCTCAGCCTAACTAACTAACACGCAATAGAGCTTAGTGTTTGCCTCAGCGTATTTGTTTAGTGTACATTCAGAGTTGTGCAGTATGCATAAGCTCCTTAAATCACTCTCTTAATCACTGGTTTATGAGAGTGTATTTGTGTGTGCGTGTTGGTGATTCACCGAGGTTGGAACAATACTGTAAAGTGCCAAATCTCAATGAACATGACAAGCTACCAAACATTTGAGCAGCTTTTCATCTTCCTTAATATCCATGGACACACACACACACACACACACATCTTTAGATGTTTTATTTTTAAGCTAAATCTGCTTTAGGAAATTTTTTTGGTTTACTCACTAAATTTCTTCCCCCCAACTCAATAACGAATGTATTTTTAATGTATACAAAAAATAACTTTCTTAATCTTATTTTTTTTCTCTAATATTCTATTTTATTATGTATCTAAACATACTAATTAATTAATATTCTGTATGTTCCTGCTGATTTACATGAATAATGGTACTACAGTACACCTACTCATAAAATGTGGAAGTAACCAATCTTGCTCCTCTGAGAGATAATCAAAAATTGTTGCTTAAATAGGTTTTTGGTAAAAGCTTAAAAAGCAAAAAATCTGTAGTGTCCGTAACCATGTCAAATTCATGTTGCAATATCTTATCAATTTTGCATTTTAGAATAATACACTTTTTCAGGTTTATTTCTTAGTTGAAATCCAAATTAGCCAAGTTTGATCTGAATAACAATTAAGATCATTGTAAGATTTGAATTTAATAAAAATATAAATCTGTATGCATATGTACAAAAACTGTAGCATAGATCAGGAGATAAGAAGCATTATGAAAAATTGTGTTATATGATCCCATATGAAAATGCACTTTTTTTACCTAGGTCAGACGCTTTTTAGCACCGATACCATGTTTTGCCAGAGAGTGAAAAGGCTAGTGGACTTTATAGGAGAATTGCAAACATCACAGTTTGTATTCAAGTAGATTTATAAATTGTGTATTTGGAATTGTAATTGGAATATTTGTAAATTAAGATCATAATCAGACAGCGTTATCCATCGTGAGAAGTTTGGTCATGTTTTCATCCCTAAGCAACGACGAGTATCCGACATATTACTGATGACTTTTAGCCGTTGTTAAATATTTAATCAAATTCTACTTATTCCAACCAAGTCATTAGGAGATTAAGGGTTTGTTTTGAAGTTTGGGAGCTCACTTCAGGTGTCAAAGGCAGAACGGTGAATGTGTGTCTGAGGGATGTGTTTTGGGGGTTAAAACAGGTCTGATCACACCAGTGTTACAAAATGAATTTTGTGTTTAGCTCTTTGCCTGAGGAGATTTCAAGTCTCAGCAATGTTTCAGCTTCAAAACTCAGATCATACAACCTGGGTTCTTTCACTTACTTTCTCACTCACTCACACACACACATACACACAAGCACAAGGAGATGGTTATGGCCACCTGGCCACAAATGCGCGTGTGTGTGTGTGTGTGTGTGTGTGTGTGTGTGTGTGTGTGTGTGTGTGTGTGTGTGTGTGTGTGTGTGTGACTGTAAGTGGCACTGACAGCAAACAGTACTCTTTTAATCTCCACCTCACTCCTCTTCTTCTCCTCAGTCACATAACTAATGTGTGTGTGCGTGTGTGTGTGTATCAGATGATTTGCTGAAGATGCAAGACGTTGTTTTGTTTTTTTTAAGCAAACTTTGATCTAAGATGGATTACGGTGACCTTTTGTGACGTATGTCTTAACACAGACCTACACACTCATACATTGTGGTGTTCACATGTGCTTAGGTGTGTGTGTGTGTGTGTGTTTGTGTGTGTGTGTGTGTGTGTGTGTGTGAGTGAGTGAGATAGAGAGTGACAGTTCTCACATCACTTAAATCTTCAAAGTCCCTCTGGGGTCCTACATGCTTCACATCTATTTCTGGGACACACACACACACACACACACACACACACACACACACTTTCTGAAGTCATAGCATGATAAGTTATCTGTCCTAATATAGTTTTTTAAGCTTTCAAAGATAATTTTACTGAAAAGTCAAAATAATTTTCTCCCCAAATGGCAGAATCACAAAATAGCTCGCACTATCATCCGGAGATCGCGAGTTTGATTCCCGGGTGATGCTGTAACCTCCCGCAGCCGGAGGTTTTGAGAGAGCTGATTGGCCGAGCTCTCTCAGAGGGGAGGGATGAGAGGTACTTGGTGCTCCCACATTAATCACGGCTCTACAGCCAATCAGGGGCGTCTGTGAGCTCACGCAAGCGGAAGGAGCGGATAGCGCTGTCCTCCGAGTGTGTTACTCGAGCAGTTCGAAAAAATGCAGTCGGCTGGCGTCACGTGGTTCGGAGGAAACACATGATAGTCGTCGGCCATCCTGACTGAGTGGCAGTAGTAGCATTAATGCAGGAGCCCCCTAGTGACGGGGAGGAATTGGAAATTGGAAAATTGGAAAGTTTTTGTTTTCCAGTGACTAAAAAGTGGATTTAGCATAATAGCTGCACTTTAATTTTGGAAATTTGAATTTGACGTCAAATTAAAGGTCTATTACAGGTCCATTTATAGACTGACCCGATCTGACTTACATTTAGGTATCCTAGCAATGTCTATTGTTTACTGGGTCCATATTAAGCACCATGTGGGTGGAAAATGACTATCCTGACAGTTCTGGAATTTGAACTGAAAATCATCCCGCCCTTACAGTTATCTTGATGGACTAAACATAAACATCTGGCTTGTGTTTAAAACCCGTTTCGTCTTTCCTAAATGGTTGGTCTTGTTGTAGTTTGGAGGTGGTAAAACGTCCGGTTACCTGAAATTCGATCCAAGCTTACTGCAAAGTGTGCACCTCATTCCATTCCCTTTTAGCTGCTTATCGCTCTTCAAGTAAACATCTCTGCTATGAACAATGGCATCCTTCAGCTCCTTTTTATTGTTCTGCACCTGTGTGTGTCTGTGTACTGTGTGTGTGTGTGTAGCAGGACAGTGTGAGTGACACAGTGGTGTGTTAAACTCGTGTACTGACTCAGTGTTTCTGCAGATGCTGCGGGAGGGGTAGGGGGTAGGGGTAGGGTCTGCATGTTTATTGAAATGAATAATGTTCATCTTAGGTGTGTGACAGGAAGCATGAGGGCAGCATGACACACTCACACACACACACAGTCTTTCCCAAGGTACTACAGCATAAGAATGAAGAAAAAGGTACATTCATTTATTTACTAATTTATAAATTTTTTAAAGTGGTATATATATATATATATATATATATATATATATATATATATATATATATATATATATATATATATATATATATTTTATACAGAATTATACAGATTGGAGACAATGGGTGTTACATAATGCAAATACTGATCTATAGAAATTATAGATTATATCTTTGTATATATATATATATATATATATATATATATATATATATATATATATATATATATATATAGTAAGTATTTATATTATATAAAATAGAAAGAAATTTGGTATTTGTAATCAGACTCCATTCTAAACTATAATGTATATGTTAAGGCATGATTGTGTTTTCATGAGTTGATTTCATCTTTATATTTTATACTATATTCTTTATTATAATAATTATTATATATTTTATTTTAAAATAATAATAATAGGCGGTGGTGGTGTAGTGGTTAGCACTGTCGCCTTGCACCTCCAGGGTCCGGGTTCGATTCCCCGGCCAGGCTCGATTCCCGTCTCTGTGTGCATGGAGTTTGCATGTTCTCCCCGTGCTTGGTGGGTTTCCTCCGGGTACTCCGGTTTCCTCCCACAATCCAAAGACATGTAGGTTAGGTTAATTGACATTCCAAATTGCCCGTAGTGTGTGAGTGTGAGTGTGTGTATGTGAGTATGTGTGTGTGCCCTGCGATGGATTGGCACCCTGTCCAGGGTGTACCCCGCCTTGTGCCCTAAGTTTCCTGGGATAGGCTCCAGGCCCCCGCGACCCTGTATATAAGGATAAAGCGGTACAGAAAATGAATGAATGAATGAATAATAATAATAATAAATTAATGTGATCCAAAAGGGCCAGGAGTAGCTCAGTGGTTACGGCATTGGACTACGGTTCGGAAGATCCCAGGTTCAAACCCCACAACCACCAAGTTGCCACTGTTGGGCCCTTGAGCAAGGCCCTTCACCCTCAGATGTGTAATGAGATAAAAATGTAAGTTGCTCTGGATAAGAGCGTCAAATGTAAAATGCCATAATTTTGTGTAATACTATTTAAAAAAATTTAACTTGTTCCAGTTTGTGACTTTCTTTAAAAATAGGTGTTTTCTCCCACTATAGTTTATCCAATGTAAGTAAGTAAGTAAGCTCCACATTTATACTTATCAATCATACATTCGTATTCCCCCTGACATACACACACACACACACACACACACATAGGCACGCCTTAACAGATGCAAGTCATTTCTCATATCCACCCACATGCCCTCACATCAACACACACACCTGCAGCCTCGGAGTCCCATTACAGACTGTTTCTGTTACGGTGAATCTGTAAAGACGCCAGAGGATAGAGATTATCCAAAGAAACATTCTTATCGCCTTTTCAATCTCCATCCTGGAAAGTTATCCATCTATAGATCCAGCACTTAGTGACAGACAAAGCTGCTACCGTTTTTTCCCCTGCACATGTATTAAAGATTAACCCAAATCCCATTAGCAAGACTCTGTTTGCTTACCAAAAGCTTCATACAAGTTTCAACTACTCTCTCTGTAGTCTCTTTATCTCAGACTATCTGACATGCTACCTAGAATTAGACTAGGTAGATATCTGGGAGAGAACGTCGCTTCACGGCTATTGATTTAACTCTGGTTATTTGATGTCTCGAAATGTTAACATTATGCCTAGTCATGTAATCGGACAGGAATTGCCACATTCTCACCCTGCGGCGATGAGTGACTATAAATATTATCTAGAACTAATAGATTGTGAGAAAGTATGAGAACTGTGAGCTCAGGTGTATCGGAGTAAATCACACTCCGCTTAGATTTGTAATCAGACTCTATACTAGATATGTTAAGACATGATTGTGTTGTTTTGATACAGTTGATTTTACTGTCTTTATATTTTACACTCTATTATTCATTACACAACAGTTAGTTCTGACCAAGTCATCTGATTGGACGAGAGCCATTCCACGAGTGGTGATCAAACCCAGTGGCAGAAGCACTTATAGCAAAAAAAAAAAACATCTGATAATATGATGTCATCTTAAACAACTTGTCTCCTTAGTAATTGTTTCGTTCCAAATCGTCTCTGAACCGTCCATTTTGTTCTGTTCATGGGTAACGTGAGCTACAAAACTAACTACCTTCTAACACAAGGCTGAATCCCAAATCGATTTGTATCCCCTGATCAAGGGCACTACTTGGTGAGTGGAACAAGGGATTGTACACCATAGCGCACTAGCTTTCCATTAATGCTATTTGGGACTCATTCCTGAAACCCTAGAAGTTAACTTATCTGATAGTCTAAAGCAGAATTTAAAATATCAAAATATAATGGTTATTGATATCACCTGATACTTAACGTTTCCATTTTATTATAAAAAAAAAATGAGTGACATAATTTTGTGTATTCATCTGATATGTCCGGTACTTACAAACTGCATGAATGTACAGTTTGGGCTAGAAAGAAATGAGCCGCAGATTATCACTTTACAAGTGGCTCAGAGAACTCGGGTCACAATCACTGGGCACACAAGCACCCACAGGTAACCCACTGAACACTGGGAAAACTCCACAGCCAAGACCCAAGGTGAGAATCGAACCCTCAACCAAGTAGGTGCCATTGTGCTAATAATTGCACTACCCTGACACCACAAATAAGCAATTATACTAGCTAATGTAATATATTATTGGCCTATACTGTTTAGAAGGTCTCAGGTTCAAAGTCCTAGTATTGGGCCCCTGAGCAAGGCCCTTAACCCTCAACCGCTCATATGTATATTCATTCATTCATTTTCTATACCGCTTAATCCTGTGTTCAGGCTCGCGGGGGACCTGGAGCCTATCCCAGGAGACTTCGGGCACTAAGCGGGGTACACCCTGGACAGGGTGCCAATCCATCGCAAGGCACACACACATACACACACTCACACACCCAATCACACACTATGGGCAATTTAGGAACGCCAATTAGCCTAACCTGCATATCTTTGGACTGTGGGAGGAAACCGGAGTACCCGGAGGAAACCCACCAAGCACGGGGAGAACATGCAAACTCCATGCACACAGAGACGGGAATCGAACCCAGACCCTGGAAGTGCAAGGCGACAGTGCTAACCACTACACCACCGCGCCACCATCTCATATGTATAATAAGATGTATACCTTATATATATGTCGCAATTTTTCAGAATGGTCAGTTAAGAGCAAATCTTTCCCCTGCAATGATAGATAACTAGGATTTTATTTAGCCACTTTTCAACCATCTGGGCTTACATCCAAACTTTTCAAGTTTACTAGGAATTTGGGAATTGAGTTTTTCCCCCCTCACTATGTTTTTACCACCCTTTCTCACTAGTCTCCCCAGGCTTTAATTTTCATTAGTGAACACATTTGCTCCTGCCACTCTGTCAGACTCATCACTGTTGCAATATTACCCATGTGACATGATGGACAAACACACTCCTTTCATGCATGCACGCACACGTTTGTCACTTGTCTAAGGTTCAGGTTGCAGGGTTTGTTATGTGTGTGTTTGTCAAAGTAAAGTAGCCCCTTGCAATTATCAGAGGCGAGACACAGGGGAGTCATTACAGAAGAATCTGGAATAATGGGAGCACTCCCGTCAAACCTTGGGCAGGGCCACTTTTCAGACACACACACACACACACACACACACAAATATACTTAGACTGACACAAGAGACCGGTTTGTTGAGGGAAAAAAAAAGACAGATAGACAGATAAGAACTCTCATAATGTTTATGTTATACCATGAAGAACAAAAGGAGTTGAAGGAACGGGTCATGTGGCTTCTTTGAGACCGACAACATAAAAAAAGAAAATACAAACACCGATGGTGGGTTCGAATCGAAAGAACAGAGAAGATCGCTGAGAAGGGTGCGACAGTGAGATGAAGGAGTGTCAGAGTGATTTACATACACCTGATCCTCGGATCGGTGCAAATGCGTGAAGTCCTCTTTGATGTCTGCACCTTGCCAATGAGCTCTTGAGAGAAAGTAAACGCGAGGAACGAGGCGTTCGTAAACACGCGGCTAATGTTCAAACCTGTGTACACACGCGCTCAGGCGAAGACGCTCTCAGCTCAGACAAAACAAGATTTATTTCCATTTTATATTTCTTCTCGTTGTGTAGCAGGTTGTTTGTTTATGGCAACATTCCAGACAGCGAGACTGAAATAGATCATAGTGTGTCGTCCCATGATTGATGATCAGAACGTGAAGCAGACGAGACAACGTTACAAACAACACAAGCCTGATCTATAGGTGTGGCAACACAAACCGTGGGGAGCATGTTTATTTTCAGTTCACACTTGTATTATATTGTAATGGTTAGCACTGTTGCCTTGCACCTCCAGGGTCTTGATTGCCGTCTATGTGTGCATGGAGTTTGCATGCTCTCCCCGTGCTTGGTGGCTTTCCTCCCACAGTCCAAAGACATGTACTGTAGGTTGGGTTGATTGGTGTTCCCAAATTGCCCATAGTGAGTGTGTGTATGTGTGTGCCCTGCGATGGATTGGCACCATGTCCAGGGTGTACGCTGTCTCGTGCCCTAAGCCTCCTGGGATAGGCTGCACATACAGGATAAAGCGGTATAGAAGATGAGTGAGTGATTTGTGTGTAATTTCTTGTTCTTGTGTCTTGTGTGGTCAGGTGTGTATGTGTGTGTTTGTGTGAGTCTGAGTTCTCACCGGCCATGTTTGTAGGCTAGATTGGGTTCTGAGTGTTGGGACCAGACATGAACAGTGTCCTTTCATGGGACTCTCGTTTTCTCTCTCTTGATGTTAATAATCCAAAAAAATGCAGCTTGTGAGAAAGACTGACACATGATGACCTTTTTACGGGAAACCTACCTGACACTGTTGACAAAATTTCCAAATATCTATCTATCTGTCTAGGAAACTACAGACCATGGAGGCCAATGGTGACTATTGTATTAATTCTTATTTTTACACCTGCGGTAGGACCTCTGATCAACATTCACACACGCATTCACACACTATGGCAATTTGAGAAGGCCAATTAACTATATCTGCATGTATTTGCAGGAACTTTTGGAGGAAACAGTTATGGAGGAATCCTACATTCTTTAAATCTGCTTACATCTGACCGATCCAAAGTGTGACCGTATTTATATTTTGCCCACCTTACTGTACCTTCAGGAAGAGTACCGGTATTTCCCATCATATTTAAAGCCACAGGCACAAACATGTGCCTAGGAGACTAAAAACAGCACTTAACAAACTCAAGTCCTCTACTTGTTTTAAAAGCCAGAAATCAATTAAAGCTTCGAATTTCTGTGGTGAACCTCACAATCCAAACTTTTCTCATTTTTGACTGAAATTCAAACCAAAAAGCCGTCCTTCATTTCATGTAGAAATATTGGCCATAGACGTTAAGGTTCCATGCTGATTTGAGATCTTTTGTTATGGTTAGATCATAGGAGTCCAAAGCTCTATTTGGAAGGGATTAGTTCCACATGGTGCTACTTAGTGATTTGCCATCCAGATCAGTGATGTTGGCAGGGTTTCTTCTTTCACTGCAAAAAAATGTGTGCATATCTTTAATTAAATTCAGATCATATATATCTTATTATATATATATATATATATATATATATATATATATATATATATATATATATATATATATATATAGGTGTGTTTAGGTGTGTGTGTGTGTGTGTGTGTGTGTGTGTGTGTGTGCTCTTCACACTTGGTATTTTTTAGTGCTGATATACTAATTTGATACCAGAACTACTGAAGACGCTATCATTTTTATATTAATAGTTTTTATATTAATGTGTGTGTTTGTGTGTGTGTGTGAAAGTGCAATGTCTTCCATGGTGATTGAGCAGAGCAGGATTGCAGGATTGTATAGGATTGTATAGGTCTAATCTGCACCATTCGTAAATTCTCACAAAACACACACACACACACACACACACACACACACACACACACACACACACACACACGCACTAATCTGGCCTTCTTGTTAATCCTCACTGCAAAGTGCTGAGATAATGAAAAGCCATCAAGAATTCCAGAGCATGAATGCCGGCGCTAAATACACACACACACACACACACACACACACACACATGAAACACAATCAAGGTATTTTTAGTGCTTCATAATTATAAAGAGTGCACACACACACTATATATATATATATATATATATATATATATATATATATATATATATATATATATGAGAGAGAGAGAGAACGAATAAAAAAATGTAATAACTCAATTGTATAGAACCTTATAATTCCAAGAAAATGATGTACAAATCACTGCACCATGCACTATACAACTTCTTTTTTTTTAAGTTAACCCCCCCTAAAAAAGCCCCATTACTCTTGATCAATCCAGCCTCTCAGAGGAATGTTCCAGGTCATGTAGTGTTGATGGAGACTTCAAAGAGAGTGTCGTTGAGACGATTTCCCTTCACACGCAGACACACAGAAACACAGAAAAAGAGTTGGACTGAAAAATGATATGAAGATTGACAAAGCAAGAGAGACAGACAGAACAGGAAGACAGAGAACAGGAAGGACCTACACCGAATTGGGTGGTCAGGGTCTGGGGTTGTGAAAGGAATGGTAGCTTTACACCTGGGGTATTTCTTTTTCTTTAACTGGGGAATGGGATGCATCTCAAATCTTGGCTCAAATTCAAGCACAATGTAGGTAAAAATAAATTAATTAATTAAAAAAAAAACATCAATATTGCTACCTGTGTGTTTATAATATGTTTGCATGTGCTGTCATACGAGTTCATATGCAGATCGTGCATGCAAATCTCTTCAAGAATGTATTTTATTTCTCACTATCGCACTTTAGGGAATTCGCACTCAGCAGGAGGTCGGTAAAGCCAGAGGATCAGACGGAGAAAGAGTTGCAGTGTGAGTTGAATGTTTATCGTCAGGTTGAGCTGGAGTTAGCTGCTTTTTCGAAAAACTAACACAAAACTATCGAACACATAATTAGCTAAGGAAATAAAACATCCGAGCTGGGAATTACATAATTTTCTACCTGGTGCAATCAAACTGCAATGTACTCTGAGAAAACAAACAGGTCATGCATATGATCAGACTGATGCATATTTGCTTCCTCAAAACAGCTAACGCTATAGACTTAACAAGCTATGTCTGTGTGATGACTGATCTCAAGCACATACTTGTACATACAGGATCTCTTGATTTGTTTGTCTGTGTATGGATTCTTTCTTTTCAATGCTGATATTCAGATCTTCAAAAAAAAAAAAAAAAAACAAGCATTGTACTGTAGAAATGTTAGAAGGTGCTCGTGTGACTGCATGCATGCAAATCTGTTTGAGTGTGTATTCACATTTTCATATTTCCGTGTTGAAGTTGAGAGAATACGAACTCACTAGGAGGTTGGCAATGATTCAAGATCTAAGAGAGACGGGGCAAAGAGATTAAAGGCGCAGATATACCAGAAGTGAAATTAACACAAATTCTCATTTACCCCATGTGTACTCGATCAGCCAAGACATGATGTTTGGTGTCTAACATCTTGAATCCAATATCAAGTAACATCTCATACAAACAGATAGAGTTTTCTTCAGTAATGAAGTTTATATTGTATATGTGTGTGATCTGATCTACTCTATATAAAATTCAATTCAATTTCATTTATATAGCGATTTTAACAATGGTCATTGTTTCAAAGAAGCTTCACAAAATGTCTAAAGTCTGTGGTCTGATCTACTCTGTATAAGAGAGGTGTAGTCTTATCTACTATATAACAGAATGTGGTCTGATCTAGTGTATATAAGGCATCTGTGGTCTGATCTACTCTGTATATCAGATATCTGTGATCTGATCTATCACATATGAGATACGTGGTCTAATCTCCTGCATATAAGATATGTGTGGTCTGATATACTCTATATCATACCTCTGGTTTATATAAGATATCGGTGGTATGATCCTCAGACCACAGATCAGTAGTGGTCTGATCTACTGCATATTAGATATCTGTGGTCTAAACTACTCTATATATTATATCTGTAGACTGATCCTTTCTGTATAAGATATCTCTGTTCTGGCCCTCTCCATATAAGAAATGTGTGGTCTGATCCCCTGCATATAACAGATCTAAGATCGGATATCTTTAAGATATCTGTGATTTAATGTACTCTATATACAGTATATATCTAAGATACAGTATCAGTAATCCGATCTATCCTATATATATAATATATTTGTAGTATGATCAATTTTATATAAAATATCTGTGGTCTGATCTATTTTATATACAAACCGGATTCCAAAAAAGTTGGGACACTAAACAAATTGTGAATAAAAACTGAATGCAATGATGTGGAGATGGCAAATGTCAATATTTTATTCAGAATAGAACATAAATCACGGAACAAAAGTTTAAACTGAGAAAATGTATCATTTTAAAGGAAAAATATGTTGGTTCCAAATTTCACGGTGTCAACAAATCCCAAAAAAGTTGGGACAAGGCCATTTTCACCACTGTGTGGCATCTCCCCTTCTTCTTACAACACTCAACAGACGTCTGGGGACCGAGGAGACCAGTTTCTCAAGTTTAGAAATAGGAATGCTCTCCCATTCTTGTCTAATACAGGCCTCTAACTGTTCAATCGTCTTGGGCCTTCTTTGTCGCACCTTCCTCTTTATGATGCGCCAAATGTTCTCTATAGGGGAAAGATCTGGACTGCAGACTGGCCATTTCAGTACCCGGATCCTTCTCCTACGCAGCCATGATGTTGTGATTGATGCAGAATGTGGTCTGGCATTATCTTGTTGAAAAATGCAGGGTCTTCCCTGAAAGAGATGACTAGATGTTGTTCTAGAACCTGAATATATTTTTCTGCATTGATGGTGCCTTTCCAGACATGCAAGCTGCCCATGCCACACGCACTCATGCAACCCCATACCATCAGAGATGCAGGCTTCTGAACTGAGCGTTGATAACAACTTGGGTTGTCCTTGTCCTCTTTGGTCCGGATGACATGGCGTCCCACATTTCCAACAAGAACTTCGAATCGTGACTCGTCTGACCACAGAACAGTCTTCCATTTTGCCACACTCCATTTTAAATGATCCCTGGCCCAATGAAAACACCTGTGCTTGTGGATCTTGCTTAGAAATGGCTTCTTCTTTGCACTGTAGAGTTTCAGCTGGCAACGGCGGATGGCACGGTGGATTGTGTTCACTGACGATGGTTTCTGGAAGTATTCCTGAGCCCATTCTGTGATTTCCTTTACAGTAGCATTCCTGTTTGTGGTGCAGTGTCGTTTAAGGGCCCGGAGATCACGGCATCCAATATGGTTTTACGCCCTTGACCCTTACGCACAGAGATTGTTCCAGATTCTATGAATCTTCGGATGATATTATGCACAGTTGATGATGATAACTGCAAAGTCTTTGCAATTTTTCGCTGGGTAACACCTTTCTGATATTGCTCCACTATCTTTCTGCGCAACATTGTGGGAATTGGTGATCCTCTACCCATCTTGGCTTCTGAGAGACACTGCCACTCTGAGAAGCTCTTTTTATACCCAATCATGTTGCCAATTAACCTAATTACTGTTAATTGGTCTTCCAGCTCTTCGTTATGCTCAAATTGACTTTTTCCAGCCTCTTATTGCTACTTGTCCCAACTTTTTTGGGATTTGTTGACACCGTGAAATTTGAAATCAACATATTTTTCCTTTAAAATGATACATTTTCTCGGATTAAACTTTTGATCTGTCATCTATGTTCTATTCTGAATAAAATATTGACATTTGCCATCTCCACATCATTGCATTCAGTTTTTATTCACAATTTGTTTAGTGTCCCAACTTTTTTGGAATCCGGTTTGTATATTTTCCGTGGTCTATCTACTTTCTATAAGATGTCTGTTTAACTTCAAAGAATCATCTGTGCTCTGATCTACTCTATATATTTGTCAGAGAAAGAGTGAAAAAAGGAGAGGTTAGGAGGAAAGACTGTTTATCATGGTTATAATGTGAGTGAGAACAGGAACTAACTTGCCTCTCAGAACAGTTAACAACAGTCTTGTTGGCAAAATGTTTGTAATACTGTATAAGAGGAATAAAACAACTTGGTACATCCTGTAAGAGGATAATAATTCATTTCCCTTGAGGTTGCATCCTTCCTGAAGATGATTAATGTCCTGTGAACTGTTTGTGGTTTAATCTTTACTTAAATACAGTATGTTCCACTCCAAAACCTTGTGGCAAATGTCTGTGCTATACAGTATATTCACTGCACCTTCAATTCAAATATGAGTCAATTATGACTTATATCACTCATAATTATCCTCCGGTTTGCCTCCTGTCTCTCTCAGGTCAGCATCCGCTGAACGAAAGCACAAGAAACAGCCAACAACACACTTGTCCATTATCTTCCTTTGTGTATTTGAGAGTTGATGAGAACTCATCCGGATACAATATCGACCGCAAAAACGGAGCGCGAGCGAGCACACAAAGAGCACACCTGCTTCCCCCTTTTTCTCCAAAAACAAAGCATCATCTTCAGTGCCGAAAAGATCTTTTAACATGTCAGTAAAGACGAGCTGTAGCATGCCTACATGCTGTCAAAATCGCAGGTCCCGTTCAACATACAGGAGGGTGTTTTGTGCTCGGAGTGCGTTTGGTTAGTGTAAGGCACGGTTTGATGTTCAGTTCGTGTGGAGCCTGAGATGACAAACAGGCGAATTAGTGTTAAGCTAATGTTAGCTACACCGAAGTCTTAGATAAGCCTGAATATACACATCTAGTTAAGGAGCACCGGCGTGTAAACAAAGCAGCAATATTTGTTAACTGTCAGAACAAGGTTTGGAGAATCGTAGTCAAGCAGCATTACGCTTACAAAGCTGGATGGCAAAAATGGGATACAATGAAGTATTACAGTAGAAGACGTATTACAGATTCATGTTTTGTTCGAGAAGATGAGAATAAGCACTTTGTATCCCTGCATGTGCTGCCAAGTCCTCTGTGCTCAGTTAAAAAAAAAAACATCTAGAATATTGTTCAACATGGACTGGTTTAAAAAATGCCCCAGTGGTGCGACTGATACAGACAAGTATTTTTTCGTCTTCTGATTCGTGTTGGGCGGCGCGGTGGTGTAGTGGTTAGCACTGTCGCCTTGCACCGCCAGGGTCCGGGTTCGATTCCCCGGCCAGGCTCGATTCCCGTCTCTGTGTGCATGGAGTTCGCATGTTCTCCACGTGCTTGGTGGGTTTCCTCCAGGTACTCCGGTTTCCTCCCACAATCCAAAGACATGTAGGTTAGGGTAACTGACATTCCAAATTGCCCGTAGTGTGTGATTGAGTGTGTGTATGTGAGTATGTGTGTGTGCCCTGCGATGGATTGGCACCCTGTCCAGGGTGTACCCCGCCTTGTGCCCTAAGTTTCCTGGGATAGGCTCCAGGTCCCCCGCGACCCTCTATATAAGGATAAAGCGGTACAGAAAATGAATGAATGAATGATTCGTGTTGCCTGGAGATTTCAACCTGCTTTCATATCCCACACAAAACCATGTTTGAGTGTTGTATCATGCAGAGCGAAAGCTGAGCGATAGTGAGTAATCCAACTCCTATAAAGTTACCCATATTGCAGATGTACCTAATAAACTGACCACAGCTCACAATTGTGACAGGTTGGATAATACACAACACTGTTACTGTACTAATGGTTATTATTTCCTAATATGTCTGCATGCATGTGTGTGTGTGTGTGTGTGTGCCAAAAGCACAAGGTCAAAGCTGCCGAAGCGACAAACTTCTCATTGTGTTTTGGTTTGTGTAATAAAGCTCTTTTTTTTATGCAGGATGTGCTTCCTTCCAAAAACTAGAAATA
This sequence comes from Channallabes apus, assembly GCA_030522415.1. Classification (NCBI taxonomy): domain Eukaryota; kingdom Metazoa; phylum Chordata; class Actinopteri; order Siluriformes; family Clariidae; genus Channallabes; species Channallabes apus. Next base: position 41,009,461 of record CM060111.1, read on the forward strand.
GTGCAGTCTTTCTTACACACACACACACACACACAGCATAGTACGCTGCATTCATAGCGCCTACAGTTACCCTCTTATTAACACACTTTAATAGCCATGACTTAGATTACTTTGCGCCCTGGCTTCATTTGACACCTGTGCTTGTTATGTGTGTGTGTGTGTGTTATCATTCTATCAGCGTTTGTCAGTCATGGAAAGAGTCAGTGCTGATGGGTGAGTAATCCCAATAAGGATTTGATTTGAGTTTAAAAAACCCAGACAACATTCAACCTGCTCATCATTCCTTTTATCCCAAAATATAGTCAGTTTAGAAGTTTGTCCCTTTCATTTTGCTTTGACATGTGACTTTGTCTTGATTCTGCTCGTCTCTCCTGTCCTGTCCTCGGTGTGTTTACTGATAGTTTTCTGTTCAGATCTTGATCTGTTTGTTGCGCCTATTTCTGCTTCAAATTTTTCTAGGAAGTGGGACATTGGACCTTGGACATGTCTTATTTTTGACCTTTGTGTTTCCAAGCTCGAAAATTGGGGGGAAACACACACGGACTCCACTGGCAAATGCAAGTCAAACTGGGAATTGTTGAAATTTCTGGTGAATGACGGCGATATTTATAGAAGACTTCAAGCATTCCTGTGGACAATCAGCAAGTGGAACTCAAACCTTGATGGATAACTTGTCACCAACTTGCAGAAGGGACACATCTTGCTGTACGAAACTGTACACACAGTTATTCACCAGAACCACTTGCACATTACAGGAACTCGGCTGGGAGTTATTGCTACATCCCCTCCTGACCGGTCCTGACCTCACTCAAAGCCATTTCCACAAGTTTGGCACATTAAAGGCATTCCTGGGAGGCCAGCGTTACAGATGTTAAGGAGGCAGTTAACTTTCTACCTACATAGATGGCATCCAAGTACTAGGGAAACGCTGGGATGAGTGCATTAGTGTACTGTAGCAGGAGATTATATAGAGAAATAAACTGAGGTAGTCAACTCATAACTGTGTCCTATTATCCTGCAAATTCAAAAAGCCCAGTTTGACTTGAATGTTCCTTGTAGTGTACACAATTGACTATGAAAAGCCATCTTGATTTGATGTCACTTGCTGAACTCATCTTCTCAGCTTCTTCAAGCCGATTTTCTAGTCCAGCCTTCCTTTAAAAAAAAAAAGAAAAGAAAAAAAGTTAAATGCTTCCTTCCCCGATCTTGTCTTGTCTTGCTCTGTGTCTTGAACTCTTCGACTGCTTTTATCCAGCACTTTCACACACTCTATCTTCTCTCCATGGTCCCTCTTAGTACCGCTCTGTGCCTTTGGTTGGAGTTGATGAAGTTGTTAGTCACAGTGAAATTGAGATAAGCCTAATTAGATCGGTTTGTAGTCAGAAAATGGCTGGGAATTTTACAAGTGCTAAAAGATTACACACGAAAGAGGAACGTTCAAGCTTGTAGATGAAATGTAAATTCCACAATGTGAAGGCTTGCAGCATTCTGGGGAAAGTCCACCTACAAACTTTTGGCTGTCCAAAATGGCCACCTCCATAAGGTTACACCATTCAGCTCAATGATGAAGATTCAATGATGGTTAGTCCCATTGTGTCCTAAATTACATCAGCAGGTGTGTGACGTCACATCACTAAAGAATTTGTTGTGAGACAGATTTTAGGTCGTCTAGACTCCCTTTAGTCCCATAGCTCAAGTGTAAAACCGAAGACACGACTATTAGGTAACCAAAGGGGAAACAATTTCTCAAACTGTTAGGATGATAAATGTAGCACACACACACACACACACACATACACACATCCACACACACGGTGATGGAAACTCTCTGTTCTCTCCGGTGTCTCTTTTCTTGGGCCAGCGCATGATGTGGAACAAAAGCGAAGGGAGGAGAGGGTTTTATCTTATTAGTGCCTTTGCTTTATATCTGTTTCACCGTTCCTTGTGTTTCACCTTCTCTCCCTCGTTTTTCTTTTTAATAAGTGGAAGAGATGGAGTACCAGCTGTTGATCTAACATGCTTCACCCTGTATGAACCTACAGTAAGATAGAGATACAGATAGAGAGGGAGAGGGAGAGAGATGAAGGATAAAAGGGAAGATAACACAAGTGGCTGAGTGAAAGTGAGGCATAACCCCTAGGCCCTAAGCCACACACACACACCCACACACACACACACACACACACACACACACACAGGTGTACAGCAGATCAATGGGCCACAAGCATATAACCACAAGTACTATGGTCTAATATACTGTATGTAGCACACACACGCACACACACACACACACACACACACACACCTCCATTTGTTCACTGACAGTGCTGGCCAGATTTAAGAAGAAAAGATGACAGCTGCTTCTGAGGCATCTGTGACCAGATTCCATCTTTCACATTTTTCAAGTGATTAATTCTCCCTACTGCACACACACACACACACACACACACACACACACACACACACACACACACAACCTCTAACTGAAAAATGTAGACCCCTTGACAGTTTAATTATTCTTCACATGAAAAGAGGTTTAGGGAAAGTCAGTTTTAACTGACAGATCAGTTACAATCCATACAGATGAAATAATTATCCCCCCCCTCCCCCCATACACACCCGTTGCACTAGATATAACTTTTGTTTAATCATATACTATTTTCGACATGCACTGTCAGGGTTCTCAGGATTACAGGTCGTGAAACCGGTCTCGCTCTGTATGTTCAGCTGTTCTGCCATGTCAGATTTGGACAGACTTTTAAGAAAGATCTCCGAGGTGCAGCGCTGCAGTCTTTCGTTTCTCTGTTTGCTCGTTTGTACAGGGATTATACTGTACACATCTCTAGAAGTCTAGAAATACAAGACCGTTTGCACCACTGATGCTTAAGCATATAACCACAAGTACGACATCATTAGAATTAAACATGGCGCGCTAAAACTAGAGCTAAGACATGGAAATGCCAATGATTTGGTGCAGGCATTCAGGAAGTAAGTATCTCCAACAACATTTCACCTCAAAGATGTACAATTTTTCAAATCTGATTGGTCAGAAGGTGATTAGATTTCGGTTAGATTTCAGTGGCTCGTTCACAAGAATGTTTAACTTGCAATACATAACAGACTGTCAACGTTATGGAATTAAAAATAATAATTATTGATAAGATGTAGTTGTGAGGACGTATATATTCATTCATTCATTTTCTAGACCACTTATCCTGCACAGGGTCATAGACGGTGTTGAGCCTATCCCAGGAGATTTTGGGCAAGAGGCAGGGTACACCCTGGATGGGGTGTCAATCCATCACAGGGCACACACACACACACACACACACTCATGCACACACTATGGGCAATTTGGGGATGACAATTAGCCAAATCAAGATGTCTTTGGGAGTCAACCAGAGTACCCAGAGGAAACCCACCAAACACAGGAAGAACATGCAACTCCAGGCACAGAGACCTAAGGCAGGAATCAAACCCTCAACCCTGGAGGTGCAAGAAGATGTTTATTTCTTGTTTATTTACGGAAGGAATTTTCAGTGTCAGGAGTAAAATCCCATTTCCACTTTCATGATTTGAAGACCACTACAAGTTTAAATAGAGGCGTGGCCATGGCTCAGATATTCTCTGCCATCATTAGAATTACAAATGAGGCGTTAAAACTAGTGCTGTGATGCCAATGATTTGGTACAGCAAGGCCACGGTTAATGACCATACTGAAAAATACATTCATACTTATTTACATTCTCAATTCACGGTATATTGTGAATATATCTTTGGATCAATGTGCTAAGTGATATATCATAAAGGCAAAGAGAGAATAAACCAGGAATGATGTGAAATAAAACAACATGGGTGTGTTTATCAGTGCCACAAACTTTTGGAAAATTTGTGTAGACTTGTGAAAAAAAAAGTAATGAATACAATACATGTAAATGAAACGAATCAAGTGTCGAGTAGAGCTGAATTAAATAGAGCTGCTCAGATGCTCAACACCAGTGTTATGAAGGGAAATCTCTCTTCTGGAGGGTTCTCATGGTTTTCTTCAGTGGAATAACCTTAAAAATAAAAACCCTTAGGATGTATAGTTTAGTATACAGGATATATAGGGTGTGTATGTAACTGTAAGCTATTTCTGTGGAATGGGAAGTTGACTTCATCCTCAGGCATTTCAAATGTCACGTATCAACCTTCACGTGAGCTGATAAGATAAATAAACAGCTTGATTTGGAGACCAATTCAACCAATGGGAAATACCCAGGGCCAGTGATCAAGGGTGTGTTAAAAACAGTACTGGAACAGAGCCTGGGTGAAAAAAAAAAAGCCTTATGCCTCGTAGCCCTGTGTTCCTGTTTCCTGTTATGGGTTCGGTGGTCATGTTTGGACGTCCCGGGGTACAATGCGTTCTCCACGGTTATCAGTTCTGCTTAATGCATCGTACTTACGAGCGATCGGATTACAGAGCTGAATCTGTTGGATAAATCACATGTGCTGTGGGGTTTCGTCTGAAATAAGACACTGCATGGAAAGACTTTATGGAGTTCAAGGTCATGTACAACACACACACACACACACACACACACACACACACACACACAAGCAGTCTAATCAGCAGATACAAGCACGAATAAAAGGCAAAGTGTGCTACTGTTTCATGAAATTATCACCCCTGTTGCCAAGAATCCCTCGAACGGGTTCCAAGGACCGTGGCTTACTTTTTAAATAAAACATAAACAAGGAAAATATCAAACCCATTAATCTTTCATTAAGCATGTCGGATAAAAAAGAATCGCTTAAAGTATCATTGGTTACCGTCATTGCGAGAGAGCGGGGTCCCCTGCTGACTTCAAAGACTTCCTCAAAGGAAAAAGAGCGGGGAGAGAGAGAGAGAGAGAGAGAGAGAAAGAGAGAGAGAGAGAGAGAGACTACATCAGTTAGTTATCTTTTTGCTACTTTATGTTGGCCATTGAACCAGTTTGTGCCTGTTTTTTTTTTTTATTATTACAAGTCCAAAAAAGATAGAGAGACAGAGAAAAATGTTGTTCAATGGATGGAATTTTAAAAGTTAAAAGATATGAAATATAACATCTAAGATAAGATGGTTACTGAAAATGTTAAATGTTAAAGTTCAATTTAATTAAATTTTATTTGTATAGCACTTGGTCATTGTCGCAAAGCAGCTTTACAGAATCAAATGAAAATTATGGAAATGTGTATGAAATGTGCGAGAAAAAATAGTAATTAAAATGGCAATAAGGGAAGAAACCTTGAGAGAAACCAGACTCAACTGGGAACCCACCCTCATTTGGGTGATATCAGATATGAGGGATTGTTACTGTGTGTTATGAAGCTGAAGTTTAGAAGAAGTTTTTAACTTAACATGGAATCCAGTTCGTTTTTGGAGGCCCGGGTACAAAACTGTAGGGAATTCCAGTCCTGAACTATTAAGCAACTGCAGTGAAAAGTCAGATAGCCACATTCTAATGATGATGCTAGCAACATGCTAATATAGGTAGCATCATGCTAGCAACATGCTAAGCTGCTAAACATCATGTTAAGTACACCAGCAGCATGCTAGGAACATCCTACTCATGTTTTTATCGAAATGCCACTAAAGTTAGCATAATGCTAGCGACAAGCTAATAGCGTTAGCATCATGCTAGCGATGTGCTGATATAATTAGCACAATGCTAGCGACATGCTAATATTGTTAGCAGCATGCTAGAAAAATGCTAATCGAGTTAGCAACATGCTAACAGCATGCTAAAGAGGTTGCTAGGGGGCGTGGCTTATGAGCATCATGATTAATGCGAAAGACTGATTGGTTGCCTGAGTTAAATGAGCCCTCCCACGTGTCTCCATGACAGTGGGATGCACAGTTAAATTTAGTTTCAAAGTTCCTATGGAAGTTGTACATTGCACGTTAATTGACCCCTGCTGGGGCAGATTACCGCCAGGCCTTAGAAAAGTCACAGCATCCCATTCCCAAATAAACCGCACAGTTTGACACCTCATTCATGGGTCTACGACGGGCGGTGCAGGACTCAGTCAAAGTCGGTCTCAATGTTTATTACCTACATGTATCACTACCTACCTATATGTATCACTTGATCGCAACATCTTTGAAAGTGGGTCAGTACAGTCTGCAGTACTGAGGAGAGAGCAGTTGCCTGCCAAAACCCACATTCAAGCGCAGTCACAAAAGCACTTTTATATCAAACCACACATTGTCTCTTTATTAATTCTTTCTAAGTTTTTCAAAATTGTCTCTGAATTCTTCATGTTGTTTTATTTATGTCTAAGATGAGCTACAAAGCTAACTACCATCTAACACAATGCTAATCTCAAATCCCTTTGTAACCCCTGATCAAGAGCACTACTTAGTGTGTTGAACAAGGGATTGTACACCATATACAGCACTACTTTAACACTATTTGGGATTTAACCCCAGAACCTGGAAGTTACAGTAATAGAGCTGATATTCTAACTGTCAGTCGCTAACTGTCAGGTGCCAGCTTCACCAGTCACGGACAGTTAGTTCTAGTTGAATAAACAAGCAAATCATGCAGTATATCTGTTGGTAATAAATTATGTTTGTGGATCTGTTGTATAAAAAACGATATCACACCAGAGGTTGTGCTGAATATCAGTGGCCCGTGCCTATGGCCACATCACAGCCGTGCTGATATTTAGAATAACAGCACTCCATCTTGTTTGATATAGCTTAATTACTGACTGCACTTTTAAAACATTTAACACACACACACACACACACACACACACACACACACACACACACACAAATCACATTCTCTTACATAAATAGGGATATTTATTTGTGTGGAGGTATGCAATTTTCACTCAATATATTTGTGTAATTGATATTTATTCATTATAGTTATATGGATTTATCACGTTAATTTATTAAAATATGCTACATAGTAAGTATACACACTTTTTTCACATATCAATAATATTTTCACGTTTAAAAAAACTACAGGAGCTTAGTAATAATTTTCTAATTTGGCTATGATATACTTTTACTATACCTGTCCAAATTTTACCTAGTAATTTACTCTCCTCTACGACACTTTAATTAGGGATGCTGATGATGCTGCAGCACCCCCTATGTGCAGGACTCTATAACTGCATCTACCAAATAATGATTCCAAATTAGTCACCTTCCCCTCCTTATTTCTCACACTTTTGCACTTTTCAATTAATTTTTCTTCACTAACTCTCTAGAAGTTACATGAACGTGATCAGGATTTTAACACAGCCCATATCTTTACATGCCACAGAAATCCTCTAATCAACAGGAAAGGTGTTCATTAGGACTGCTTCAGAAGGAGGCCTAATAATTTCCCAGCCCTTATTTGAGCACTAAACATCATGATTAGCATGAGGATGTTGTTCTTTGGATTTGGGCCTCCACCCCAAGGCGTGACGGAGTGATGAAGTTCATCTGTAGGACGAACGATTGAATGGACCGAGGAAGTGGGGGAAAAAAGAGTATGGGTTTAATGAGATTTCAGAGCAGTGGGGGAGATGGTTTTAATTACTGCTGAGGATTGGTTTGGAGGTGTGGAGTTGGGTGCTGAGTGTGTGTGTGTGTGTGTGTGTGTGTTTAGGGGAGACTGGGTGTCTTTGGGTGAGAGTTCACACACCACTAGAGGAGCATGTTGAGATCTAATGCCTTTGATGCTCACTTCGGCATGGCGTTTCCTCTCTCTCTCTCTCTCACTCACTCTCTTTCACTCTCACTGCTGTTGCTCTATTCTTCTCTTCTGCCCCTTTCTGTTCTTCTTATTAGATTGCCTGCTCCTCCCTACACTATTGTTCTGTACCATGCAAAGAAAGAAGACATGGAGGGGGAGAGTCTACTCTGGTGCCCTTTAAAAAGTTCCTGTCAACACTCTGGGTAGCAAGTTAATCATGTGTGTGTGTGTGGGTGTGTGTGTGTGTGTGTGTGTGTGTGAGTGTGTGTGAATGCAAGAAGTGAGTTCTTGGCCCAAAAAAATGGCTGCGAGAAAACAGCACAGAAGGCTACCATTCGCAGATGATACTGTAAGTTTATCTCCCATGTAGCTGACGAACAAAAATACAAGGGCAAACATCACGCGCCATACGTTTTGGATGATAACTTCCACTTGTGCTAAATTTTTAAAAAGAAAAAAATGCCCTTAAACCACAGATAATTGAGCAATTTCTCTATCTAATGTTCTATTTGAACTGCGCTACTGGGTTTGTTCCAGTATCTGTATTTTGCACATTGAAGTATAGAAGGCTGATTGGTGTGAATCTCCTGTATCGTTGTGTCCCAGCACCCCCAGCAGGACACCGCTGCTTTGCTCATACTTTCTGTTCCCTCAGCTGCCCAGCTGTGTCCCCATGCTTTTGTTGACTTTGAAAAAAGATCACATAGCTTCCCTGCTCAGCATGGGGGGGACAAGAGAGGGGAGAGAGGGGATTCACAGGGCTTTGCTCCAGTCAAAATGAGACACACACACACACACACACTTATAGAGCCATATCCCCTACATCACCTTGATGAAGTAAAGGAACTGAGCTTATCTTGTCACATGCAGGCAACTATGTCTGTGCATTGCTCCTTTGAGCCAAAGGCCAAGTGGAACCCTAAGTTCAGCATCTGGATCTTTCAGTAGAGCACTCCATTCCTTTTTCTGCTCTAGGTGTGTGACAACTACAGTTTAATAGTGACAACATAGAGGTGCACATCTGACTGTCAAACCAAGTGACTGACTGACTAGACTTATTGTTGTCACTCACTGTTTTGTGTGTGTGTGTGCCCTGCGATGGATTGGCACCCTGCCCCATGCCCTAAGTCTCCTGGGACAGGCTCTAGGTCCCCGTGACCCTTAATACAGGATAAAGCGGTATAGACGATGAGTGAGTGTGAGTGAGTGATTGGCTCACAAACTGATTAATTCAATTAAATGTTATTTGTATAACATGATTAATAATTGTCATTGTCGCAAAGCAGCTTTACACAATCAAAAGAAATTATGGAAGTTTGTGTGAAATGTGAATGTGTTATAAATGATAAGATTGTCCTTGATGAGCAAGCCGAGGATGACGGTGACAATGGCAAGGAAAAATTCCCTGGAGATGACAATAGGACGAAACCTTGAGAGGAACCAGACTCAATAGGGAACTCATCCTTATTTGGGTGATAATGGATAGCAGGGATTGATCTGCAGTACTGATCTGCATACTGTGTGTTAGGCTGCGGTCAGTTCAATATAACAGTAGATGTCTTTAAGTTTAAATGGAGTACAGTTTGTCGAATATTTCCACTGACTCACCCACTGACTGGTTTCGCTGAAAATAATTTTTGCTGAAATCCATATGCCAAAATACATTTACACTGGAGTTACCTGTTTGGGGAGCTAATCATTAACTTTAGGCTATAAGGCTGGTTGGGCATATTGGTCAAAAGTAAATTACTTTTTTTTATTTAAGTCAGTTCCTACATGATGTGCAATTCAAATTCCATGTCGATTGCCCTGCATGTACTAAATATAATAATAACAGAATATTTCAAGTCACGTATAGTTTTGGTACATTAGGGTAATTTGTAGCAATGACAAATGGGTTATGTTTTTTTTTTATGGGTTTAAAGAGTTTTTAAATGCTGGTCCAAAAATATTGTCTAATATTCATGCTGTGTTTCAATTTTGAACTTAATATCTAGTTGTACAAACCGGATTCCAAAAAAGTTGGGACACGAAACAAATTGTGAATAAAAACTGAATGCAATGATGTGGAGATGGCAAATGTCAATATTTTATTCAGAATAGAACATAGATGACAGATCAAAAGTTTAATCTGAGAAAATTTATCATTTTAAAGGAAAAATATGTTGATTCTAAAATTTCACAGTGTCAACAAATCCCAGAAAAGTTGGGACAAGTAGCAATAAGAGGCTGGAAAAAGTAAATTTGAGCATAACGAAGAGCTGGAAGACCAATTAACAGTAATTAGGTTAATTGGCAACATGATTGGGTATAAAAAGAGCTTCTCAGAGTGGCAGTGTCTCTCAGAAGCCAAGATGGGTAGAGGATCACCAATTCCCACAATGTTGCGCAGAAAGATAGTGGAGCAATATCAGGAAGGTGTTACCCAGCGAAAAATTGCAAAGACTTTGCAGTTATCATCATCAACTGTGCATAATATCATCCGAAGATTCAGAGAATCTGGAACAATCTCTGTGCGTAAGGGTCAAGGGGCGTAAAACCATACTGGATGCCCGTGATCTCTGGGCCCTTAAACGACACTGCACCATAAACAGGAATGCTACTGTAAAGGAAATCACAGAATGGGCTCAGGAATACTTCCAGAAACCATCGTCAGTGAACACAATCCACCGTGCCATCCGCCGTTGCCAGCTGAAACTCTACAGTGCAAAGAAGAAGCCATTTCTAAGCAAGATCCACAAGCACAGGCGTTTTCATTGGGCCAGGGATCATTTAAAATGGAGTGTGGCAAAATGGAAGACTGTTCTGTGGTCAGACGAGTCACGATTCGAAGTTCTTGTTGGAAATGTGGGACGCCATGTCATCCGGACCAAAGAGGACAAGGACAACCCAAGTTGTTATCAACGCTCAGTTCAGAAGCCTGCATCTCTGATGGTATGGGGTTGCATGAGTGCGTGTGGCATGGGCTGCTTGCATGTCTGGAAAGGCACCATCAATGCAGAAAAATATATTCAGGTTCTAGAACAACATCTAGTCATCTCTTTCAGGGAAGACCCTGCATTTTTCAACAAGATAATGCCAGACCACATTCTGCATCAATCACAACATCATGGCTGCGTAGGAGAAGGATCCGGGTACTGAAATGGCCAGTCTGCAGTCCAGATCTTTCCCCTATAGAGAACATTTGGCGCATCATAAAGAGGAAGGTGCGACAAAGAAGGCCCAAGACGATTGAACAATTAGAGGCCTGTATTAGACAAGAATGGGAGAGCATTCCTATTTCTAAACTTGAGAAACTGGTCTCCTCGGTCCCCAGACGTCTGTTGAGTGTTGTAAGAAGAAGGGGAGATGCCACACAGTGGTGAAAATGGCCTTGTCCCAACTTTTTTGGGATTTGTTGACACCATGACATTTTTATTCACCATATTTTTCCCTTAAAATGATACATTTTCTCAGTTTAAACTTTTGTTCCATGATTTATGTTCTATTCTGAATAAAATATTGACATTTGCCATCTCCACATCATTGCATTCAGTTTTTATTCACAATTTGTTTAGTGTCCAACTTTTTTGGAATCCGGTTTGTAATATTGTGCATGAGATATGGTTCTGTGTTTTCTTCCCCCTTATATCTCTTGAAAATGTACTGAATTTGATCATTTTGAAAACTACATTTCTAAAACAAAAATGTTATAAACAGTCAAAGGTGTGGTAAACTATCTCAAACAACAACTGATTTTTTTTTTCTTTACAAGGGTTCTTTGGTCAGTGGTTGCATTTTGCTTTTCAGTGAGTAAACGGGCATCTATGATAAAGGCAGGAGGACTTTCTAATAATGAATTTTTCATTTGTAATTGATGTTCTATGATTTGTTCTATGATTTGTATAACAGGTTTGTCACCTCCAGAGGTGGAAAGTAATGAATTACATTTACTCGCGTTACTGTAATTGAGTAGCTTTTTTGGGTATTTCTACTTTTTAAAGTAGTTTTAGTTTAAAGTAGTTATCTGTAGTTTTACTTTTACTTAAGTACGTTTTGTTTGAAGTATTGTAATTCGCTATATTTTAAATCATATTCGCTACTGAGTAAAAAATAAATGAATGAAAATGATAAAATAATGAAAATATTATGCTTTGTATAAATGCTCCGTTGCGCCGCGTGTGTGTATCATGTCCTGGCCGCGCGCCGCTCCAGACTCCACTCTTGGTTTTCTGACATCGGCATCTTCCTGACCTTCCACACGGTCGCTTCCGCCCTGAGTGACGTCATCGACTAGCGCGACCATATATAAACTGGAGAGAGACGCGGGAAAGATGAAAGAGGTTGTGATTTTGGCGTTTTGACATTTGGTTGTGTATTCTGGTTTGACTTTTTGCCTCCCATTGACTTTGATTATTGCTTTGTCCTTTTGGTTTGGTTGGTCTTTGTATATATTTATAGATAATTTCATTGTTTTTGGTTTAGGGAGTCCGGGAAGGTACCTGTATTTTTGTTTGTGTGTGTTTTTTTTTTTTTTTGCAGGTAATCTAGCTACTAAATATAAATACCATTTTGTTTGTTATTTTGGCCTGGGTCCATCCTGAATCTGATCCTCCTCCTCCTGGTGTGTGTGTGTGTGTGTGTGTGTGTGTGTGTGTGTGTGTGTGTATACACAAACCTCATTATTTCATCACTTAATGATTGGATCTAGTTCTTTCTGCCATATACCACCATTTCCATACAGTTTAAAATAGAACCCTGAACCATTCTTTTGCTGTATGACCCTAGACTGGGACGTAACACCATATTTAAGTGACCACATTGATTTTCAAGCACAAGAAAGACAACAGCTTTATTATGCAAAGGTGTTCCTTCAGTTAAAAACAACTAGTTTGAGATTTATATCTGCTCATCTTTTTTGAACTTCGCTAGAATGCCTCACCCCCCCCCCCCCCCCCCCCTCTTTCCACCTCTGGTCACCTCAGAAGTCGGTATAACAGTATCATTTAAAAATAAAGAAGAATGGGAGAAGTTTCTTTGATCTTCGAAAAATTTGGATGATGCAAATTCCTGTTAAACATCTGACTTGTGGACTATTTCAAATGTTTCATTAGGTGAATGTATTCAGGTAACAGGGTTGGGTAAATGTACAAAAAAAAATAATGTATAATGGATTGCTTGTGGAAATAAATAAGTTTTATGCTTGATTAGCATTTGTGCATATATTGCAATATTCCAAATGTAAACATCAAAATGATGATGTTTATGAGATAATGATTTTTTAGTAGATTTATTAACATTTTAGGTTATTATGCAATGTGCACATACTTGTGTTTGCAAGATGACAGAGTCAAGTATATATCAGAATTATAGTAGTGATTTTGTGTCACAACCAGGACATCACTAATTCACTTCCTGGCTATATCTTTTTTGAAACTGCTATTTAAATTAGTCTTGTATTAAACCTGGCACACAATCAACAGGGTAAGTGTACAACTTTTTGCCCCCTTTTTTGCTCAAAACATTTTAATGCAATTTAGGGCAACTTTGGGAACATTTATTTATTTCACACAATCATGTGTGTTAGAACAAACCACCAAATATGGCCTACACGACTATCAAGATCAAGCCTCTATTCATTATCAGCTGTTTTGAATTTTGACCTGCATTCTTGATCGTTCAAGTAATTATATAGGGCATCGCAAAGAAATCAGTACTTGAAGGAAACTCACTAGTGTATCACAGAACCAGTCTGAGGTTTTATCTTTATGACTCCCTTCCCGCATTGCCTCCCTTCAGCAATTCTGGTAGATGTGGAACAGGTCAAGGGCGCTGCACTGACTGGCTCCAATTGTGTGTTATCATGTGTAGGGAAGCTGATTGTGCCAAATGCCTAAGGAACTCAAGCGTGTGCATGAAGGTTGCATTTTGTTTGTGTGAGTATGAGTAAAAAATGTCCTGTTATTGTTTGTTTTGGTTATACCTTTAGTCTGGCAAAGTCAACCTTTATTCATTAGGGTTTTTCTTTAGTGCCGTTCTATGAAATCGTAAACCAAAACACTTATTAAACATCATAAAAATGCCAATAAAAAACCAAAATTGGGATATTCAGCCTAACCCCAGCCACTGCATGCCATGCCGGTCCCAAGCCCGGATAAAATAGGAGGGTTGCGTCAGGAAGGGCATCCAGCGTAAAACCTGTGCCAAGTTGTAGTGCGGACTGGATAGTCCGCTGTGGCCACCCCTTGTCGGGAGCAGCCGAAAGACCAACAACAACAACAACATCATTATGGAGTGGAAGGAAAATAATAAGGATTATCATTTAATGAATACAGAAAGGTCAGTTTTTAGCAAGACAAAAGTTTTGTCACCTACTGTACAGAAAGTAATGTGAAAATTGAACAAATTATTTACTTCAAATACAACAATGTGTTACATATCATCAGCAAATTCAATTTCATACCTTGTATGACTTCCCTGAGCTTGAAGGACTGCATCCATGTGGTTCGGCAAGGATTCATACAATTTATTTATGAAGTCATCAGGAATAGCAAAGAAAGCAGTCTTGCATGCCTCCCAGAGTTCAACAACATTCTTTGGTTTTGTCTTCCATGCTTCCACTTTCATCCTACCCCAGACATGCTCAATGATGTTCATGTCTGGTGACTGGGCTGACCAATCCTGGAGCGTCTTGATCTTCTTCGCCTTGAGGAACTTTGATATGGAGATGGAAGTATGCGATGGAGCACCATCCTGCTACAGAATTTGGCCCCTTTTATGGTTGGGAATATAAGAGGTAGCTAAGATTTCTTGGTATTTTAGACTATTGATGTTGCCTTCCACCCTGCAGATCTCTCGCACACCCCCATACTGAATGTAACCCCAGATCATGATTTTTCCACCACCAAACGTCACTGTTTTCAGGGTGAATCTCAGATCCATGCGGGCGCCAGTAGGTCTCCTGCAATATTTGCGGCGACTGTGATGTAATTCAACAGAAGATTCATCTGAAAAATCCAGCTTCGTCCAATTTTCCACCATCCATCCTTATGGCAGGCTGTGGGCCTTACCAAATGCCACACGGTTTTTAAATTGTCTTTGCGCTGCATGTGATGCAAGACCACCAGACTAAGCAACAGCTTTTTCCCTCAAGCTATCAGACTCATGAACTGCCTCAAAAGATACCATGGTCATGTTTACATTTATCATAACAAAAACAGCACAAACATAAATATAATAATTATAATAAATATAATACGACAATATATATATATATGATATATATTGTGGCGTGGGCGGGGCGGCGGCTGACGACCGTCATGCCTTGCGGGGGTTCTCTATGTGTCCACCATGAGAGAGAAGGGTGTTTGGATTAGTGGCTTCGGCCAAGTTGGGCGTGTGTATGTGTGTGTGCTTGACCTGTGTGTGTGTGTGCTTGTGCTGAGTTTAATAAACTACTCCCCAGCCATTTGCATTGGGGAGCAAGTAAGCTCACTCGTACTCCAAGATCCCTGCTAGCATCGAAAAACGCTACAATATTATATCTTGCACTCAATTCACTTCAACCACCATACTGCATTTTCCTGTGACACTATAGCATTTAAGTGGTAATCTGCAACACTGTCTAACTATAATTCATCTTCCATAATCAGTTTTCTGTCACATACTTTTGTTTTGATCACCAGATAAACAGTATATAGTATTTTTATCTTGTGTTTTCCATGTGTGAATTTTAAAGACCCTTGTTGAATAAACTTTAGTTTCACTGTCAGTATTAAAACTAAACCTGACTAAACGTTTATACATAAATGCATCCCACATACTGTACTCTGTACATGTGGAATGTGAAGTCAGTGCGTCGTCTTTGATTAGCAGACATGCATGCTAATTTATGTTAAAGTTAGCATCCAGCATTTGTCCCATTCTGTTTCTCCAAAGATGTGCGCAGCTAATCAAAGTGACATGGTAAACATGGTGTGATTACCAAGTAGTCATAAATGATTGGTTTCACCCTCATCTCAACAGCTTGCCTTGCTAACAGCAGGGCTAATGCTAAGGATATCTGTCAACTCCTTGGATTCACGTAATAAAAGATGTGAAAGCTTCTAAACTGAAGTCATTAAACCATGACCTACTGTAGGTCATGATACATTGGTGCATTGGTGTGTATCTCGAGAAACCATGTTAACTACTCCCTGAAGAACATGTGTTTTAAAGCCAGAAGCAGAACCGGGATGAAACTGCACCCCATTTGCTCCACTCATTCTGCAGACTTCAAAGCTGTCCTTCATCTTCAATTAATTGAATTGCACTCTTGGTAAGTACAGTTCGTCATGTCTCAAATATCTTTAGATGATTAATGGAAAATGCTTTGGGACTGTACAGAAGGATGAAATCGTGGTCAGATGTTTCATTTTGCTAATTCTTCCTTCACCAGTAGACCAACTGCAAGCTGAATTAGCTGAACATATTCAGCCTGTCTGTTGCAATTGCGGGTTTCTAGAAGGATCTTTATCTCAAAGGACATTTGTTTCCACTTATGAGTTCAAAGAAGTCCATTCATGTTAGTCAGAGCTGGTTAGTGGGAAGATAATGCAGTCATTTTGTATTTTTACAGATTAAAGCACAGAGCTTTTGGTTTATCAGGAAAACTTTGCACGTTCGTTTTCTCTCTTATTTTTTTTTGTTCAGTGTACTCATAAGCACCAGTAAAGGGAAATTATAAAGCACAGCGAAAGTAAAAAAGTGAGGAACAAGGACACTGGAGATAAAAATGAATGAAAAGCTGAATTGGCATACTGTATATGGACATGCATGCCAATATTTATCGCTGTTTCTCCAAATCTTCATAACATTTTAAAGTACCAGTTATCAGTGAAGCTTATATATAAAATAAATGCTAAGTACACTGCCTGGTCAAAAATAAAAGTGTCTGTTTCACTCACTTACTCATAATCTATACCTTTTTATCCAGTACACAGGGTCACCAGGGGCCTGGAGCCTTTCCCAGGAGACTAAGGGCATGAGGCAGGGTACACCCTGGATGCCCATCCATCGAAGGATGCAGATTCATTCTCGCACTACAGGCAATTTGGGAACGCCTAATCTGCATGTCTTAGGACTGTGGGAAGAAACCCGAGTACCAGGAGGAAACCCACCAGGAACGGGGAGAACATGCAAACTGCATGCACCCAGACCTGAGGTGAGAATCAAACCTGGGCAATACTAATCACTAATCAGCCACCATGCCAACCGGTTCAGGTAAAATTATTGGCCTGCATCAAGCAACAACTAAAGAGTTTTCTGAAATGACTGGAATTTGGTTAAGAATCCATAATACCTTATTAAATATAGTGCTCAACCAAATGCAGATCAAATTCATGAATGGAGATTACTTAAATGCTTGGAGATGGTTGCATCATAAAAATGTAAAGTGAAAATCACAGCTGTCTTTATTACTGAAAGTAAGAGTATTTCACACATAATGTCCTGAGAACTTTGAGAACTTTGACTTGGGACTAAAAAACTGTGTTGCCAGAAAAAAAAAATGTTTTAGTGAGGTTTGTCAGAAAACAAGCTTAAATTTGCTAGGGAGCATAAATATTGGACTTTGAAGAAATAGAAAAAGGTCATGTGGTCTGATGAATTCAGATTGATCCTATTCCAGAGCGATGGTAAGAAGGGACGTGCATGAAGCGATCATGAATAGTGTCCACTGTACAAGCCTCTGGAGACAGTGTTATGATCTGGTGTTGCTTCAGTTGCTCAGGTCTAGACACAGCAACGTTATGTGGCAATAGAATGAAGTCAGCTGACGAACGGATGTACTGAATGGTCAGATTATAGCACCTCTGGAGTTTTTCTTTCATGATGGCACAGCAGTATTCCAAGACTCAAACTGTGAATGAGTCTTTCTTTCAAACATACAGTATTTTGAAGTGTATTGTTTTTGGCCAAGCAGTATAAGTGTGTATACAGTAAGTGTGTATTGTGGGGGCCTACAATGAATAGGCAGGTTATGAGGTTGTTCTACTATTCGCAAATTGTTTAATATTGGACATTTATTATTATGCACTGGATCAAATGTTAATTTGTAAAAGTATCTTTCAAGTGCAAAAGTTTCATGCCAGAATGACATGAAAATCATGTGTGAGATGAGCTACAATAGCAGGGGACCACTTGGGATCTACTCCTGTCTGTCAAAAACAGGGATCTGTGGCTACAGTGGGCACCAGCATTGTGCTGCTGTCATATACACAGCTAATAAGATAACTGGGTGAATGTGCAGATGTACAGGTGTTCATAAAATCGACTGTAAGTGTGCACTAGGCTCTAGTGGACAAGAGGAGTTTGGATGTTTATTTGTCTGGATACAGGATATAGAAGGTGTTAACAGATAAGGAGTCAGGAAGCGCAGTGAGAGGGCTGTTCTCAGGGCATTGGAATTCTCATCATAATATAATACCTTACAATATTATAATACATTCCACATGCGTTGCTGCTTTAGCATTAAATAATGCAAACAATACCATTTGCATCATCAGCAAAGTTTAAAAAAACGACACTCATCCATCTTGATCACATGCAGGTAAACACAGATGGTGGAAGAGTTCTCCAGATCTTAGATATGGAAGCCAGCCTGAAAATATAACATTCGAGGTGCCAAGAGCTGGCTATGAAAGCTTTCCCTGGCCGTGGATAAATGATGGGGGGACTGGGATGTTGAGGTGGGGGGAGCTGGTGACTTCACAGCAGAATCTTTAACATTTGACTCATTAATGTTTCATCAAAGTGTATGGGAAACAAGAACGAGAGCAATCAGGCTGTGAAGTGCTTCTGCAAAAGCCAACATTTTTAAAACAGCTTGATGTTGAGATTTCAGAAATGACTAGTTACCCCTTTCATCAGTCATCAGGCCAGAAAGAGAAGCAGAGGAATTATTAAACAAGCTTGCTTGAAATAAAGAAGCCAGATTTAGTATCTTGTCCCTGATCTTACTCAGCAGCAGTCTATAGAAAAGACATCAGAGTTTTTTCCCCGCCCTCGAATAATGACTCCTTTAAGTTTAAAACATACTGTATCTCTCTGAAAAACAAATCTATGCCTAGCATAGAAATAAAAATGCCTAGCAGTGACCGGAAAATAATATAAAAATAGTCATTTACAATAGACATTTATAAGCAACTTTAACTGTAACTTTTAATTTTCATTATGTTCTGAAAGCACACAACTAAAAAATGACTAAGGAGCAGTAAGCAGTACGGTAGGAGACATTTATGAGTGACAGAAATCATAAAAGGTGAAGAGCATCTGGCTTTGACCTAACATTTCCGAGCTCATTAGAGTTTTGCCTTAAATCTGAGCTCAAAGCCAACAATAAATGCACCAGCTCATTTCAGAGAGTTCACTCCTGATGTACAGGTATGCTGACTGCTCAAGAAGAGTTCATCCAGAATTCATGTCAAAGTCTATTTCTGTGCCTCTTACTGGTCACGTTTACATCGGAACAAATAAAAGGATTTATTTCAATTCCCTAAGCTGAGCCAGGAGAAGACTCAAATGTCTTTTCAGTTAGAGACTGAGTCATGTTAAGCTGTTAAGTGGTACTGTATATAAAAAGTGGGCAGCATTTAGATATTTTATTAATACTAGTTTTATATGTTTTATATGATATAATGTTGGTTAATGGGATTCCATCTCTAGAATAGCAATTTATGACTTACGTCCAAAAATTACACATCATAGTCTGTTGTCCTGTGTATAGGGTGGCAGCGGCTTGAAGCCAATACCAGGAGGCTTAGGCAGGACACAGAGGGAACAACATTCATTCATTCATTCATTCATTCATTTTCTATACCGCTTAATCCTGTGTTCAGGGTCGCGGGGGACCTGGAGCCTATCCCAGGAGACTTCGGACACTAGGCGGGGTACACCCTGGACAGGGTGCCAATCCATCGCAGGGCACACACACATACACACACTCACACACTCATTCACACACTATGGTCAATTTGGGAACGCCAATTAGCCTAACCTGCATATCTTTGGAATGTCGGAGGAAACCGGAGTACGCGGAGGAAACCCACCAAGCACGGGGAGAACATGTAAACTCCATGCACACAGACTGGAATTGAACCCTCAACCCTCAGGCCACAGTGATTGTCACGTTTCCCTATATGTCTGTGTCGGCCGTGTGTGCAAGGCATGATCGCGGAGGCGAGCTGACGGTTAACAAAGTCCTTTTATTTCAATTTCAAACAAAACATAAAACAAAAACACTCCAACACAAACTAACGTAAATGAACGGTTGCTAGACGCCTGACTGGAGTCCAGCCAGGCTATTTATAACTAAACATAAAACAATCATCAAATTAACTTCCCTCGGTTCAGGTGAACTTCTACGTCACCTGACCGAGGTGCAAACTGGGAAATGAAGTAAAACTGAACGTAAAACAAAACTACAACTCAAAAGACAACACAAATACAAATGGCGCTCTGGCGCCATCTAGGGGTTAACCGTTACATTACCCCCCCTCCCAAAAATGCTCCTCCGGAGCATCACCGGAGGCCCCGGACACCCAACCCAATGTTCTACCTCTCGCCTCCTATCCAGGAGGCTGGGTGACGGGGCTGGAGGCATGCTCTGCGGCTGCTGGGCTGGAAGCGTGCTCGGCGGCTGCTGGGCTGGAAGCGTGCTCGGCGGCTGCTGGGCTGGAAGCGTGCTCGGCGGCTGCTGGGCTGGAGGCGTGCTCGGCGGCTGCTGGGCTGGAGGCGTGCTCGGCGGCTGCTGGGCTGGAGGCGTGCTCGGCGGCTGCTGGGCTGGAGGCGTGCTCGGCGGCTGCTGGGCTGGAGGCGTGCTCGGCGGCTGCTGGGCTGGAGGCGTGCTCGGCGGCTGCTGGGCTGGAGGCGTGCTCGGCGGCTGCTGGGCTGGAGGCGTGCTCGGCGGCTGCTGGGCTGGAGGCGTGCTCGGCGGCTGCTGGGCTGGAGGCGTGCTCGGCGGCTGCTGGGCTGGAGGCGTGCTCGGCGGCTGCTGGGCTGGAGGCGTGCTCGGCGGCTGCTGGGCTGGAGGCGTGCTCGGCGGCTGCAGAGCTGGAGGCGTGCTCGGCGGCTGCAGAGCTGGAGGCGTGCTCGGCGGCTGCAGAGCTGGAGGCGTGCTCGGCGGCTGCAGAGCTGGAGAAGTGCTCGGCGGCTGCAGAGCTGGAGAAGTGCTCGGCGGCTGCAGAGCTGGAGAAGTGCTCGGGGGCTGCAGAGCTGGAAGCGTGCTCGGCGGCGGCAGAGCTGGGGAAGCTCTCGGCGGCGGCTGAACTGGAAGCGTGCTCGGCTGCTGCAGAGCTGGAAGCGTGCTCGGCTGCTGCAGAGCTGGAGAAGCGCTCGACGCAGGCGTTGGAGCGGTCACGGCGCTCGACGCAGGCGTTGGAGCGGTCACGGCGCTCGTCGCAGGCGTTGGAGCGGTCACGGCGCTCGTCGCAGGCGTTGGAGCGGTCACTGCGCTCGTCGCAGGCGTTGGAGCGGTCACTGCGCTCGTCGCAGGCGTTGGAGCGGTCACTGCGCTCGTCGCAGGCGTGGAAGCGGTCACTGCGCTCGAAGACGGCGTGGGAGCGGTCACTGCGCTCGAAGACGGCGTGGGAGCGGTCACTGCGCTCGTAGACGGCGTAGGAGCTGTCACTGCGCTCGACGACGGCCCTGGAGCGTGCAGTGCGCTCGACGACGGCCCTGGAGCATGCAGTGCGCTCGACGACGGCCCTGGAGCGTGCAGTGCGCTCGACGACGGCCCTGGAGCGTGCAGTGCGCTCGACGACGGCCCTGGAGCGCGCAGTGCGCTCGACGACGGCTCAACGTCGTCCTCAAAGCCGGGAGGCGGCGGCAGAACGAGGGTGTGGGATAGCGGCTGCTGACATGCTAGCTCGCTGCCCTCGAAGCCGGAAGGTGGCGTTGGAGCGTGCACGGCGCCCGACTGCAGCGTTGGAGCGTGCACGGCGCTCGACTGCAGCGTTGGAGCGCTGACCTCGAAGCCGGGAGGCGGCAGCAGAACGGGAGCGTCGGTCAGCTGCTGCTGACACGCTAGCACGCTGTCATCGAAGCCGGGTGGCGGCGGTAGGACGGGTGCGTCGGACAGCGGCTGCTGACGCGCTAGCTCGCTGTTCTCGAAGCTGGAAAGCGGCGGCAGGACGGGTGCTCGCTTGCTGCTGAGCTTTGGCGAGGGAGGAGAAAGCTCCGAGCCCCCTTCGCGGTCCTCCCGGAAGTGGAGGATCATTCACTGGAGCTCCTTTACATGCTCCAGCATTTCAATCACCCGCTCCGGCTCCGGAATCCACCACATGAGCTCCTTCTCTCTCTGCTGCTGCTCTGCCTGGGGTTTTCTTTCCCCCTCGTCACCGCCGTACTTGGGCTTCCTCGCCCTTCTCTTCCGGCCGGTGCGGGGAACCACGTGACCCCGTGCCGCGTCGCCCCTGAATGGCGTCCGCCGAATGGCGAGCCTGCAGCCCTCCCAGCTTTGTGGTGTCTGTCTCTCTCTCTCCTCGCTGCTCTCTCGCAGGTGCTCCTGCTCCTCCAGCAAGCTGTACTCACAGCTGCGGTACATCTCCTCCTCGTCCTCTACCAGCCCGATGTAGTTCCAGCCGTAGCACTCCTCCTCGCTGTCCCGCCAGTTCGCCAGCTCGGGCGAGATGGTCATCGCGCCCCCCCCAAAAAACTCCAGGGGGAAACCCTCCGCCATGCCTCTTGTTTGGTCTAGCAATCTGTCACGTTTCCCTATATGTCTGTGTCGACCGTGTGTGCGAGGCATGATCGCGGAGGCGAGCTGACGGTTAACAAAGTCCTTTTATTTCAATTTCAAACAAAACATAAAACAAAAACTAACGTAAATGAACGGTTGCTAGACGCCTGACTGGAGTCCAGCCAGGCTATTTATAACTAAACATAAAACAATCATCAAATTAACTTCCCTCGGTTCAGGTGAACTTCTATGTCACCTGACCGAGGTGCAAACTGGGAAATGAAGTAAAACTGAACGTAAAACAAAACTACAACTCAAAAGACAACACAAATACAAATGGCGCTCTGGTGCCATCTAGGGGTTACCCGTTACAGTGATAACCTCTACACCATGCCAGGATAATAACACAGTTAGGCTTATTTATTTATTTATTTTGAAAGGCACTTCCAAGATTTACGCTTATTATTCTTGTGTCTTTATAATTATTTTGGCAAAGAGTGACACAGGAGAACCGAACAATCAAAACCCATCAATCATTTTGTTCTCAAGCATGTGATACACTAATGTTAATGCCATATTTTAAATATCAGTTTGGTCTTGTTCTTTAGGCTGCTGCCGTAAAGGAGCATCTGACCCCAAATTGTATGCCAGATGCCTTTTGATTCAACTTTCAAACCTTCCTCTTCTGTCCATGCTTGAGACCAGCACTATGGATACCCTGCATCTAGTGGCTGGGAATTAATGCTGGGCCTTCCACATAAAATACAAGATGCCTAATACTGAGCCACCAATGTCCTTATTTTTTTTTTCAATAGTAGCAGATAATTTACTATAGTAGTATTCCAAGACTATAAATACTATAGTAATTTACTATTACATATTGCAGGTTTATTGCTCTAGTTATCTGTATAAATGCCTTTATATACTCACTGACCAATGCATTAGGTACATCTAATATTCCGTTGGACCTACTTTTGCTTTCAAAACAGCCTTAATTCTACATGCATCATGGTTCGATGTTTTGTGCATTCAAATATTTTCTGTGGCATATCTTGGTTATGAAGTGATGTTAGTAGAGTTACTGTTGCCTTTCTATCAGCTCGAACAAATATGGTCATTCTCCTCTGATCCTTGGCATCAACAAAGCATTTTTGACCCGAGAACTGTCGCTCACTGGATATGGTCTCTTTTTCAGACCATTGTGTATGAAAATCCCAGTAGATCAGAAATTTTGAAAGAAACTCAGACCAACCCGTCTGGCACCAACAACTTCTCTCTCTCTCTCTATGTCAAGCTACACATGACACTCCCCTAAGCTGCAAGTGATCCAGATCCCCTCTGCCCTCCAGACTTGTCTGACTCATCCTGGTGCCCTGCTTCTGGTAGGAAATCTTATTCCATGGAGGCTCTGTGTGGTCTGCTTGACTGTGGATGGTTTCACTTGACTGTGAAGTTTGGACTTGACTGATGCAGACAGCTGTTTAATAAAGACTTGTGACTGCAATCATTTAATAGTTCAGGACTAAAATTCCTACAAATAGTTTTGTACCTGAGCCTCCAATAACGAAAGTGGACTCCATATTAACATTAACACCTTTGCTGTTATACTGAACCTCCAGCCTCCTGACACACAGTATGACTGCAGAGCAACCCCTGTTATTCGTTATTACCCAGATATGGATGGTTTCCCTGTTGAGTCTAGTTCCTCTCGAGGTTTCTTCATATGGTCTTGTCAGGGAGTTTTTCCTTGCTATCGTTGCCTTTGGTTTGCCCATCAGGGACAATCTGGTCATTTTGATTTATGCATATTTTCTTACACATTTCATACTAATTTCCCTAATTTTCTTTTTGATTCTGTAAAGCTGTTTTGCGATGATGACCACCGCTAAAAGTGCTATATGAATAAATTTGTATTTAATTTAATAGACCAACCACACCATGTTCAAAGTTATGATGCTTGGTTTGAATTTCAGTAGATCGGCTTTACCTTGTCTTGAAAAGTTTACCTAATGAATATATTACTGTTAAATTTGCATGAAATTAACTTGCACCACACTTCACTTCGATTCATGAGATAGAGTTAAACATTACATCTGAAAATAATAATCCTAAGAAAAAATGTCTGCAATTAATCAGACCACTGTTGAAAAAAAGGCATTAAATATTTCCAGTGATTGTAGTTGTTTACATTTCTATAAAAGTTGTTTATATTTCTAACGGATTTGATAGATTTTATTTAAATATCTTGTACGTAATGGTTAAGAATGGTTAATTTTCTGTTTATCATCAATGAATGCCATGTTGGGTTTTGATGCTGTTTATACTTCGCAGATTTAATGTTTCTCAGTCAGTACAATAATATGTTGTTTTTGAAATGGTTTTATTACTGTAGGATATAAATAATTCCTTTAGCATGTGGGTAAAGTATCATAGTATTAGCAGAGTTTCACTGTTACGGCTGTGGAAAACAAGGGGAACTCCATACTAATAGCAATAGGAGCTCAGGATCACGCTTCAAGGATTTGACGGGAAAGTACCATGTACTACGTAGAAGCCATTTCGCCAATTCCCATAAAGGTTAATCAGATTTTTGTAGTGATTTCTCTCTTTGCTTTTTTTTCAACACCTGTCTCATTCCTTCCATTAAGTTAAATCCCAGAATATTACAGGAATGTTTTCTGGGTACTGACTGTTCGTTTCATTCTTTAGTATTTTTTAAAAAACTAAATACAAAGAGTCGTGTTCTTTTTAAAGGAAAATGTCAACTAGTTAATGTCTTTCCCTCCAGCATTGTGGCTGATAACACACACACACACTCCTAACCTTTCTCCATCTGGAAAAAAGATACCAAACCATTTTTAGGCCTCACATCCGGAACCCAAGCCATATGACTCCTCAATACATTGGGACTGAACTGATAAACACACACACTCTGGGCAATTTGAGAACAGCAATTAGCCTAATTTGCATGTCGTTGGATTGTGGGAGAAAACTAGAATACCCAGAGGAGAGACACCAAGCACAGGAAGAAGATGCATGCACACACACCCCTAAGGCAGGAATCAAACCTGGACCCTGGAGGTGTAAGGCAACAATGATATCCACTACGCCACCATACCACACAACAACCTACACAATTTTATTATTATTATTATATTATAATTTTTTGCATAAGATTTCCACAAGAACCGTTTCTTGAAAGGTTTGCTGCATTTACTTTCTCATGGACAATTTGCAATCTCAATTCAGCTCTGTGTACTGTACCACTCAATACTGCATTGTCATAGGGTATTGCATTTTGTCATGTTTGTTACTGTTTGCACAAGTGCACTTGATTTTATAGGGTTTTATTTGTCCTTTTGTATTGTTCTTAGCTGGGTTTCGTGTTTAATGTTGTATATAGTCCTACAGGAACCCGGTTCTTTTTACTGTGAACTGTATATGGTTAAAAAGCCTACTTGAAATTCTGTAGGTTTGTATTTCTCTGTGTGTGAGCGCTATCTGCTGGTGGACAGCCGCCATTTTGAATCGAAGCTTGTTCCATTTTCTAATCGCGCGCCAAGAGAGCAAGTAGCGCCGGTCTCCGTCTCACGATCAGCATTGAACTGTGTTCTTCAGATAAAAATAGTTCCTTGTCTTATTTTTTTAAAACTAATGCTTTATTTTTTTTATAGCAGGACTATATGAAGAATGTGAACTAGGAACAAAATTCAAAATAAGCAGCAAGTATGATTCAAATTTTGTTAAAAATAAGTGAGGTAAATTTGGCGCGGATGGATATGTGTTGGCGGAGAGGACAGGGTGCGGCAGGTAACTCGGCGACAGTTAATTGAGCTCGTTGTGGGGAGTGCGTGGTGTAGGTGAGGAGAGGGGAAAAGTCACATTTAATTTATAACTTATGTTTAGAAAAGTTATATAAAATATGCTTATCAAGGTTTTTAGACGATTATGTTAATTAAAGCATTTTAAATGTCGAGAATTAATAAAGAATTGTTGATTATTATTATTAAAATATAGTCCTGATTAATTCATCATATTCGAAGAAAACTTCGGGTCAACATGTTTTTGTGCGGCAAAATGTTGTTAAATATGTCTTAAATACGGCAAATCCATAAATTACGTCACTCGTATATTTATTGAATTTTCAGTGATGTTTAACCGTTTTTAGCTAGTTTCACATGACTAATAAATACAAATGGTTAACGTTGACAATTGAAGATTACAACTTTTTTTAACCGTACATCTGCATACAAATCTATGAATTAACTGAACTGGTCCGCCATACAGTGTGCATATTTGTGCCAAAAGCCGGGTTTGTTTTGTTTAACATAACGTTAATAAGTGCTAACAAGTGCTAACTATCATGTATGCGCACGCGGCAGCATGTCACGCGCTAGGTTTATGGCGCGCGTTTAAGTGTTTGAACTGCACGTGTTTGTATTCATGTAGATATGTTTGTGTATTAATTTACAGTTTTTGTGGAACAAGGGATCAATTAAAGAAACATCATGACAGGACGTGCGAGAGCCAGAGCCCGGGGCCGAGCGCGCGGTCAGGAGATTTCAGCTCCAGGCCCGGTAAGGATGCACATGTCCCCTCGTTACCAAGGAAACGTATTAAAGTTAATAAATGTGCATTGACGATGAAATATGGATGAGAGTTTTTTTTAATGTAAGCGAACACTAAGAATATTTTGTAAAGAAGAGACATAAAGTGGTCACTAACACTTTGCACAACAAACTGCATAAATTAATCTTTACTTCAGGTTTGCAAGTCATGCATAGTGATGATCAGAACTATGGATGAGTGGGATGCATGCACATTTTTAAACAATGGATCCCACAATAAATAAATGAACTAATGTTGCAGAAGATTAATCAACACTTGATTTGAAAATTTATCCAAACTGGACTTTAATTGGTATTAATTACCGGTGAATGCTTGCATATTAATATTTATGCATGTGTTGAAAACTGGTAGTGGGTTGTAAAGACAAACAAAAGCGGTACCACACAATTGTATTTTGAGAAGTGTATGATGTATACAAAAAAATTAATACAGATCAATTTCATTGTCTGGAGACTGCAGAATTGACCGATCAAAAATACCCTTAAGACATTGTGGAAGGTAGTAGTTGGCTATGTTGGGTTACTGCCAGCTTTACTTTACTTCTTTTGGGAATGCATCACAGATGTATATACACATTACATGCGCACATAAATTAAAAGGGTTGGTCCCCCACTCTGTGTCCCCGAACACGTACACTAATTTGTGTGAAATACACAGTACACGAATGAAAAATTATCATGGCATACCCACTTCAAAATGGTAACTTTTATATGTGAAGTATTGCATTTGTTTCGCTACTTAGTCTATTAAATCATTTTATGCAGCTAAATATAAGCATGTTGTGATAAAAAAAATTTTTAATAAGCCGCATTCATCTTAACGTAGAGATTTGTGCCTGAATTGGCATAAATGAACAAGATGTAAATTTAATTAAATTTTTTTAGTAGTCTTATTATTATTTTTTTTTCAGGTGGTGTTGCTAAAATGCCATATTGTGCCATAATAAACTGAGCCCTTTGTTGGATTTTTCAGAGAATGTTACCTAGTTTCCCAGAGGTCTGAAATATATATGCAAATATGTTCCAGCTGAATAAAAGTTTTTTTTCTATTACTGTGTACAAAGATGGAACTGATTTATCAGATCGCCCTTAAAAACCAGAGCATTTTTGCATTGTTTTTAATAATTATGTAAACATTTTATATGTAAATTGTCCTGTGCATCTGCCAAGTGCTTAAGTCTGTGTGTATTTTGTGTGTATATCTATATACTGTATATAAAGTTAAACCTTGGATTGCGAACATAATTCACTCTGGAAGCATGCTGGTATATCAAAGCACTCATAGCACAGTGAATTTCCCCACAAAAATTTATGGAAACTCCGATGATTCGTTTAACAGCCCATGTTTGTTTGCATATGAAGCTGAAATAAGGTATGAGGAGGAGGGAAGGGCTACTGTGTACAACGACGTTCACACACTAATGGAAACACTGTTGTCAGGAAACTTCCTTAACAAAAAAATCTCTCTAACGACAATGTGTGCACATACACTAACGGAATCACTGCTCTTTGACCGAGAGAGACTCTGGAAACTAAATTGCTGAAACTTCAGCATGCACTTGTGCTCGCATTTTGACACTACCGGTGATGCACGCGCACAAACGGGTACAGAAGCATTAGTGTGTGCAAGAACTGTCCACTACTGGTTAATCAAATTTTGATGCCGTTATCCCGGAAAGATTAAGAGTGGGCAAGTGTACTTCGGCGGCTGTCAAACTTCAGCAGCTTTAGGGTACTCTGTGTGGGGAAACACTGTTATATATTACACCATTTTCCAAATTATTATGCAAATGATATCTTTCCCTGATTTTCATAATTAGTCAATGTAAATGACAGTCAGTATAATTGAAGTCATCAACTATTAGGGTATAATTTGAATTTTCTTGAACAAAACTAATGATATTAAACTGAAAATGCAGTGTTCCAAATTATTATGCACAACAGAGTTAAAACATTTTATAGGTTGTAAAGAACTGAAAATGGGCTTTTGTTGAATTTGCAGCTTTAGGAGGTCATTTAAAGAAATCAAAAGCTATTTCAATCAAAAACATCCTAAAAGGACATGTTCCATTTTAACATAGGACCCCTTCTTTGATATCAACTTCACAATTCTTGCATCCATTGAACTTATGAGTTTTTGGACAGTTCCTGCTTGAATTTCTTTGCAGGATGTCAGAATAGCCTCCCAGAGCTGCTGTTTTGAATCAAACTGCCTCCCACCCTCTTAGATCTTTTGCTTGAGGATGCTCCAAAGGTTTTCAATGGGTTTGAGGTCAGGGGAGGATGGTGGCCACACCATGAGTTTCTCATCTTTTATTCCCATAGCAGCCAGTGACACAGAGGTATTCTTTGCAGCATGAAATGGTGCATTGTCGTGCATGAAGATTTTGTTGCGGAAGGCACGGTTCTTCTTTTTGTACCGTGGAAGAAAGTGGTCAGTCAGTATACTTTGCAGAGGTCATTTTCACATCTTCATGGACCCTACAGGGGCCTACCAGCTCTCTCCCCATGATTCTGGCCCAAAACATGACTCAGGCACCTCCTTGTTGACATCGCAGCCTTGTTGGGACATGGTGTTTTTTAGTATACATTTTTTTTTACCTTTTATAAACGATCAGGGTATTAAATACAAGTAGTATGCACGAGCTTTGTCTGCTCAGTATCACGTGATCACAACTTGAACCAATGGTTCTTCACTCTCTCTCGCGCTGCCGGATTGAGTAATCGCAGCGCATCACTCATATAGGCTATTACTGTAACATTCTGACGTGCGCGTAAATATTAGTTTTTTTATTCTGTTTAAGTGTAGTGACTGTTATTTAGTACCTGTACTGCAACAATAACCTCTGTGAAGAAAAAGGTTAAAAATGCTGTAGCAGTGCGGGAGATTATTCTGTTTAATGACAACGCAATGTCATTTTCCCTTAAAATCCTCAAAAGGAGGCAAAAGCAAGTGTCATTAGAGAGGTTCCTTGTTAAAGTCACACAAAAAGAACCTTGTAGTTATTCAGTTAGTGAGTGAGAGTCATCCTACACAGTAAACCCTCTTCTCCTCTCATCTTACATCAGCCACAATTTAAAAATTCACAAAAAAAGGTAAAGTGCAGGTTAATTTGTTTTATTTTGTATTAATCATTTTTATATGAATATTTTTGTTATGGAATGAACAGAGTTTATTTCTTAAAGGGAAATTTGCTTTGATATACAAGCATGCTTCCAGGATGAATTATGCTCACAATCCAAGGTTTTATCTGTAGTACATAAGCTTATGATCCCTAAGCTTGTGTATCTGTGATGAGACAGTCCCATCTGAGAGTAATGGAGGACAAACACACACAAGGTGTATTCCTTATGTCCACTCTGCTCAGTAACTTTTTTTTTTTTTTCTGCCACTGCGCCCCCCCTCCCCCCCATCAGCCAAGATTGGTGGAAATGTAAGCAGGGTTTTCATGGCTTTTGTGATGATCTCAGGATATAGAAGTTATGTTAAGCATACATACTTATATGATGGTCTGATATCTGATAGTCTGCAAAATAGGAATACTTTTAAAAATGGTTATTTATAGATCCTTCCTATCACTTTTTGGATCCTGTTGTATATGGTGGTAATATGAATTTGCTTGTAGGAAAGAGCTGAAAAAAAAAGTGATGTTTGCTGAATATAGAATGAACTTGGACAATTTTGCCTGCTCTCTTTTATTTAAATACATTTAGCAACAACCTCTGCCTCAGGAGGCAGCCCAGCCTGTGTTTCCAACACCTTCTGAGACACCAGTCGTTGGGAGGGGAAGACAGAAAACCGCCCCGTCATTGACACCTGAAGGTAGCATTAAATCCTTGCGGTCTCCTGGCAGAGGTGGCATCTACATAGCATTTATGATTTTTGACTGATGTGTTCATTTATAATCTAATAATAATTTAAGATTTATAAGTAACAATTCTTTTTAACTTTGAAATCATCTCAAGGTCACCCTTGTTCTGTAGCTGACTTTTGCCGTGTTGTCTGTATTTTCCTTTTTTTCTTCAGATGTGCTTCAGATTTCCTTTGGTTTTCAGCAAGTGAAGCTCGGAGAGAGAGGAGGACGCAGGCGGGATTTCCATGACTCTGGAGTCAACACTCGACAGAAGATGGAACATGTCAAGGACTCCAAGGAGGGTTAGTATTGATGTAACAGGATGTTAGAAAGAAAATGTATTCCTTACAGCTGAGAGTATTTTTATTACTTTTTTTTTTTTTTTTTGCATTAGTGTGTTTTTAATGATTGTCAAGACTTAAAAATTGTGCAATGTGGTGTCTTGTTTTTTTTCCCCCAGCACAGGCAATGTAATGAAACGCGTTTTATTTAATTTTAACCAACTCTATAAACCTAACTGCAAAAACTGTCAAGGTTTTTAAATCCAGTAGATTTTTTACTATTTCTTCACTTTGGGGTTTCACACTGGGTGTTCGATATGGTGCAATAGCTCCCCTAATTTAAACATCACTTTCTGCTTAACGTAGGCCAAGAAATACCATAGGCCTGTATTTTCATGGTAGTTTTCAGTTGATTTCATAAGTTAAAACATTTTATTTCTTTTTTTTTTTTGTTGACACCATCCCCTTATTCCGGTAGTTGTAACATTTGAAACATAACTTTGGCTCTACTTGACATACTCGAAATCCCAAACAGAGATTGATGCTTGATTTTTACCCAACTGTCTTTAACCAACGTTGTGTTTCCAGTGCGAATCCTTTTTTTAGGGATTAATTTCTTTTGTTTTTTAGTATAAATTTGGAGTCATTGACAGTGAAACATGTTCTAATGTGTGTGCCTTGGTTACTTGAGACACAAATTACTTTATGTTCTAAAGCTAAAAAAGTGTATCTAGGTGATATTTTCAATTGCAGACTTCGCCTCTGTAAAAAAAAAAAAAAAATGTTGGTCTGTGATGGACTGTTCATTTTTTCTTTAGGGGTGTCTGGCTCAAAGATTGAGCTCAGGGCGAACTATATGCGCCTGCTGTCTCGGCCCCAGTGGGTTCTGTATCAGTACCATGTTGACTTTAAACCACCTATGGAGTCCCGGCGCATACGCTCTGCTCTGCTCTTTAATCATGAGGACCTACTCGGCAAAGCGAGGACCTTTGATGGAACCATCCTCTTCCTGCCTCACCGACTTCAGAACACTGTAAATTATTGTATTTTGTCAGTTTTTGCATTGGTGTTGTGTTTTTTTAAAGATGTAAACCACAAACTCTAGTGAAGGTTAAAGGACAAGCACTTAAAAGTAATAGTTTTGCCATAATGGATACATGCATACATACAGTAAGAACAAACTTTAGTTCTATTAACAGTAAAGTACAATGAGTGTAGCTTTAAATATTTAATTTTATTTAAGTATTTTGCCACATGCTCTTGGCCTCCTTCCTTTATGAATAAATTTATGGTCAAATTGGTTTCTACAGTTTGTGGAACCTGGCCATCACAAATACATGATGTATATCTAATTTAACAAAAATTACAAAAGGTCTTAAAATAATACATCTTGTGTATGGTAGCATAACAGCTGTAGTGTTCCTGTAGGAGACGGTGCTGTGGACTCAGAGTAAGTTTGAAGAGAAAGTCCAGATCACTATCACATTGACCAATGAGCTGCCTCCATCCTCTCCTGTGTGCCTACAGTTCTACAACATTATCTTCAGAAGGTATGAGGTCATTTCTTTTAGGCTTCAGTTTTGTTTTGTTTAACTTTATTATTATTATTTTTATTTATTTATTTTTTTTAGGGTCCTGAAGATTCTAAACCTGCAACAGATCGGACGTCATTACTACAACCCAGAGGATCCAATGAACATTCCTAAGCACAGGTACTTGCTGCTTATGTGTGCAAGAGTTTCATCCTGCATGTTTAACACACTACCGTTATAAAGGAGTAAGGACTTAAGATAACACTAGAGTAAGACTGATGTTTGAATGTGAGCTTATGAAGCACTTGATTTCTGTTGTGTTTTTATTGCAGGCTGACAATCTGGCCTGGCTTTGTGACCAACATCCTGCAGTATGAGTCCAGCATCATGCTGTGTCTTGATGTGAGCCATAAGGTGTTGCGCAGCGAGACTGTTCTCGACTTCATGGGCAGTCTGAGACAGCAGTATGGAGACCAGCGCTTTGTTGAAATCTGCACCAAGGAGCTGGTTGGACTTGTTGTTCTCACCAAGTAATGGCCCATACAAACATGCACACAATGTCTGTTTATTAAACATAGATAAGTTAGACATACTAGGAGTTATGTAACAGTGGTAAACAGACCTCCAGTTTTTCAAGTTTGTCTGGCAAATGCACCACGGTTGGACATCGTTTAAATTTGACCATCGTCTCAGCTGAACAAATTCAGCTATATGAATTATGATGTCCCTTGTTTTTAGTTATGCGTATGTGTGTATACGGTATGCGGCAAAATATACAGTACTGAAACTCTGGCGTTTTGGATGCGCATTTGCCAACTCGCCATCGCTCCAGACACACGTGTTTCTGGTAGTGATAAGGAAGTTGCGGTGTGCATTTGTTATTGGATGTGGGGTCTCCCGATGGAGGAAAATGTGTTCATGGTTGAGTATTATTTCCGATCATACAGAAGTGGTTGTGAACGGGGACCTAGTTTAAAAAAGGTGGCAGAACATCTTCCTTCCCATAAACGTCCCATTCTCTCAATCTTTTGTTTCAGGAATCCGGGTTGAGAATCTGTCAATTATGTGAACACTTTCTAAATCAAGGCGGTGCACACGCTTCGAACACTCAAACTTGCATTACGCATATCGTGGTAAATCAACATGCTAATAGTGTGTGTGATAATTTTATTTATTTATTTTTTCAGGTGAAATAAACTCGGATGCTCAGATGATATTGTTTGTCTTTTTGTTTTGGAGCAAACTGTGTCTGCTTGTATGTGTATATATTTATGTACACACACATTGTGTACACATGTATGAGAGTACTTGAGTTTTTTTTATTTATTTTTTTTAATGTGCTGACTTAGAATAATTTTATTAAACGTAGGTATAATAACAAGACGTACAGAGTTGATGACATTGCTTGGGATCAAACGCCCAACAACACCTTTAAGAGAGGAGACACTGATATAAGTTTCAACGAGTACTTCAAGAAGGTAGGCAGGTTATAGATGATGGTTGAGCTTTCTGCATTTATAGGTGAGGCTCATTTCACTGTTTGTTTCTGTCCTCATTTATTCGGATTTTAGCAATACGGTCTGGAGATCACTGATAGGAACCAGGTTCTCCTGGTCAGTCACCTAAAGAGGCTAGGACCTTCAGGAGCTCCTCCACTAGGACCTGCCTTGCTCATCCCAGAGTTCTGCTACCTCACAGGTTAGTATGAGGCATGAGGAGAAACACTGCCCATCACTGTTTACAGCCAGTTATTGTGCTTATTCCTGTAACTTGTGCAGGTCTGACTGATAAGATGCGCAGCGACTTTAACATCATGAGGGATCTGTCCACTTACACCAAACTGACCCCAGATCAGAGGGAGAATCGTCTGAACAGATTCATCAACAACATGAGCGCGTAATGAACCAATATTTATTTTTATTTGTATAGTGCTTTTGATTATGGCTATGGAGAGATGTTAGCTTTACAGAAAAAATATAAATCTCGAATCTTCATAATATGAAATAGCTTTTTGCCCCAAACAACAGCCACCAGAACTTGGTCTAGTGATATACGGTAGTTGGGCCAAGACATGAGACCAGTTTACACCCTGAAGTTTTTAAAGTTTTTTTTTTTTTTTTTTTTTTTTTAAATCTTTTCCAGGAATGCCAGTGCTCAAGATGCTCTCAATCCATGGGGTCTAAGGTTTGAGAACAAGCTTCTGAATTTGACTGGAAGAATTCTTCCTTCTGAGAGGATCCTGCAGGGAGCAAGAGCAGTAAGAGGAACCATGTAATACATTAAAAAAAAAAAACAGAACCGTCATACAGTGGGAGCCACGTCAAACAGCCGCCTGGAGCATGACTGCTCCGTGGCAGTTCCATGAAGGCTTCGTGCATGGAATGTGATCCCCCGCGATGACGCAGTTAACGATGCCCCGCCCCATAAACGCCCCCATGCGCTTTCTAAAAAGATGGTTGCAATGCCGTATAATTCCGCCAGATGGAGCATTGACTGGCACAGTTAACTGCAGTGTCCAGGAAACCCAATACCGTATCTTTAATATACAGACAGTTCTTGTATTGTCAACATAGTTTCATAAATAGATGAAAAAACAACAACAAACCGATTAATAAAACAGATTTGTTAAATCACTCAATACATAACCCATGATGATTATGCTATTTATTATTTAATAATGAATTAATAAAATTAGTTAGTGAAATATTTTTAAGACATCCTGAAATGATCCTTAAAGACACGGTAGCGGCTGTAATTTGTCTATACCGATCATTGTAGGTACGGAATAAAAACGCAGGCTACGTACAGTATTTTACATTACTGTGTATTTTACCCCGTTCCATTTAATATACTGATAGATAATATTTTGCTGCAAAGTAAAGCTCAAACGTCTGCTTGGGTTTGTTTTCATTATATTTTTGATGATGTTTTCGCTGATTTTTTCACTGATAGTCTACAAGTGGCATAAGAGGCAATTAATGGCGCATGCAACCTGGAACAAATATCTGCCCATATGGATCAGTATTTCTTTAGTCATTTAATCATGCATAATGCTCCCCCGTCAAAAGATCTGATGGGGCATTAATCACTTATCACAACTGTGAATGGATGCGGCAGCAGAGACACATTAAATCCCCATAAACACTTGGAGACAATAGTAAAAAAAAGTTCCAGAGGGTTAGCGCCTGTTATACTATTGTATTTTTACTGATTTTTTTTTTTTTTTACTGCTTATATTTCGTTGGGTTTTACGCAATTTCATGTGTGTGTGTGTGTGTGTGTGTGTGTGTACGTGCGCGCACGAGAGAGAGGATATTCTGACAAGACCAACTTCCGTGTGGCTCCCGTAGCGCAATCGGTTAGCGCGTGACACTTATAAAGCGGTCCAGGTGAAGCAATGCCGAGTTCGAGTCTCACCTAAAGCACCCAAAGCATTTTACTGCATATCGCGCTGTGTATGTGACAAATCAAATTTGAATTTGAAAGTAAAGCTTAAAATGTAACGTCTGCTTTGGTTTGTTTTCGTTATATTTTTGATGTTTTCGCTGAAAGTCAAATTGGCATAACAAATTGATTAATGGCGCATAATATCTGGAACAAATCTCTGTCCATACGGATCAGTGTGTCTTTAGTCATTTAACCAGCATAACGTCCCACATCAAAGATCTGATGGGGCATCAATCACTTATCACAACGGTGTATAGATGCAGCAGCAGAGACAGATTTAATCCCCATAAACATTCACACTTGAAAACAAAACTAACAGAAGTAAACAGTTCTAGAGGGTTAGTGCCTGTTATCACAGGACAGGAATCACCTACAGGATACTACTGTATTTTACTGCTCATATTTTTTACCCTAGTTTCATTTGGTTTTACGCGATTTCATGTATTATTTGTGTGTGTCTGTGTGTGTACAGTGTGTCTGTGTGTGTGTGTGTGTGTGTGTGAGTGCGAGAGAGGGCTTTCATGCTGATTTATCCAAGGTTACTAAAACCTGGCTTACTACCTATAAAAAATATTTCAATTTAACTCATGGGTCTCAATCACAGATGACACGACAAATTATATACTCTGAAACGTTCATTTGAACATTTAAAAATGTATACAAAAACACGAATACTAATGTTATCATGGTGTAAATTATTAACATTAGGTTAGGTCCTGCCCTTAATTAATTCATATTATAATTACTTTTACATAGTATAGTTACTGGACTGACATGACCAAAAACTAGCTATTTCATTTAGCCTTTCTAAAATCAACCCATATATCATTTATAATCAGAAAACATAAAACATATTATGATCTGTTCAACAGCCCATCTGTTTTAATTTAGTTTGTATTTTTTATTATTCATAAGACAACCTTTCAGTTTTGTAAATATTTTAGTTATAGTGTGTTAAGTCTTACTTTAGGTTAAACGTTTTTGAGAATTTTACCATCCAGCTTAGATAAATGTTATGTCATTGATTGATAAAATCTGGATTAAGGATATTTTATTATATAATTATATATATATATATATATATATTTTTTTTTTTTTTTTTTAGTTTCCCCCTGAGGGATTGCCACCTTATTGTGGTCTGGGGGTTTGCGTGCCTCAACACAATTCAGCAAATACAATACTGTTACTATACAGTAAGGCCAGGTAAAAACAGTGCTTGAACATGATGCGCCCCTCCCCCACCCCGTGTTGTCTGGTCTAGAACGGCGCTGCCTCTGACCGTCTTTTGTCTTGTAAATGAGTATTCTCACTCACCTTCCAATCCCCCCAGCGCACACACTCTGTTTGTACTGTAAACTGTACTGTAACTGTGTTTGCTAGGGCACTTGGTTATACACAGTACTTTAATGTATGGAACACTTACTTAACTTACTGGTTTGGTTTAAATATCGCTTATTACCTTATTCAGCAAAATAAATTCATTATTAACGTATTGAAGTATTTTAGTTAAGGACAAAAACTGTGCTTGTGTTTAGAACTGCTGAACAGCCGAAAACACACACACCCATCCCCCCGCCAAAAACACACACACACACACACACAGAGCAATTAACACCATGTCATACTCAGGAGTGGAAGGTGAGAAACCTCAATGGAGAATACCAAGTTTGTCGTTGCTCTTTTGGAGTTCTTAAAACCCAAAACATTTATTTATACTGAGAAAAAATTATTATGGGTCACAATCACAAACACATATAATCAAGTGTTTAACTGGTTTCATTTGTTTCTATGATCAATAATTATTATTATTATTATTATTTTCAGCCCAACTCTTTGACTATTTAAAACAAAGTTGTGTCCCATTTTTTGCCCATTGAAGTTGTTGGTTCAACTAAACAATTTTTAAATACCCAAACAATCCCCCAAAATTAAAACACGCAAAACATGACTTTAACAATTCAATTTATTCTTCCAAAACTAGTCAAAGTTAAAACAGTAATTTATATAAAACAGATGAATACATGTTGTCTTTTTGCTTAAAGTTCATTAAACTACCCGGATACACCAGCTGCTTATAAGTCTCTATCTATAGTCCTTTTACATTAAAATATTAATTTTTCAAATATCAAAACTATTAAACATGGAACAGTTGAAGTCTTTGTTTCCCCCAAAGTACTGTATCAGACATTTTGCAGTTCTATGTTCAGAATATACAGTAGACCTGATCAAACATCATTCTAAAGCTGTCGGACTGTGACGTCATCCCTCCTACAGCTCCCTCAACAGCTTGTTCAGGCTCCTCCAGTCCTGTAGCTCCAAAAGTCCAGCCGTCAGCCGTCTGACCCCCCAATCCTCCACAGCGGAGCTCTGCTTAAAGACAACAGGAGAATTTAGTCAAGACAGATAAACTTCACAGAACATCTAGTTCTAATAAAAATAATATATATTAATAAACCTATTTACCACAGAGTGTGTAAAATACTGTTTTGGGGATTCTGTAATGTAAATAATCTGCCTGTGCTAATGTTATCCAGTGAACAGTGTTAGTGTTAACCAGTGAACAGTGTTAGTGTTAACCAGTGAACAGTGTTAGTGTTAACCAGTGAACAGTGTTAGTGTTAACCAGTGACTGTCTGTATTATCGTCTGCATTAAATTAACCGGGAATTTACTTAATGCGCTTCTCATACAAATAAGTTAAGCGATATAACACTCGTATATGAGCATTAGTTCATCTCTGAAGCCAAACTATAACTTACTGAAGCCCCTCACACACACACACACACACACACACACACACCTCCCCCCTCCTCCTCCTCCTTAACTGATAAACACTTCTGTGTTGTTATTCAGCTCTTTAACTAAGCGCTCGCGCTACCGCGGAAAGTGTATAAAATATAAACCGGGTTATGAGCGTTACTAGCTCCTGTACAGCTCCCCTCAGTCTGTGTCCCTCATCAACTGCATCACATTATATTACAGTCACAGAAATAACCTGCAGATTAACTCTTAACCAGAGAATAAATAAGCGCTGAATTTATCCGGACAACACGCGGTGAGATTCTCTCAGTATTTACAGAGAACACAAACACTCTTCATCGGGTAGTGCAGCTCTTGTAATAGGGACATTAATAGTATTGTCGAAGCTTGAGCATGTTTTTGAGTTAAAGTGGAGTGACATTGTGAGTGTGTGACACTGACAGTAAGCTGTAATATTAACTCCAGACTTGGTAAACAGAACATTAAGTTCTCTAAAGTCACATCTGACCGCTGCTGCTGCTGCCAGTGATATTTCAAACGGCCAATAAAAAAACTAAACTGGGAAATAAACTGTAAACTACCCCAAACACATTTTATAAAATAAAACATCACTTACCACGAATAGTCCGTTAAGCCGCCATCTTCATCTCTGTAGTTTGGCAGCGTCAGTTCGGCGGGGGTGGAGGCGGGTTGTTAAAATCACGTGATTGCAACTCAGCGCAGCTGGCTTGTTTTAATGTGTTCTTGAGAACGAAGCGCCATCTAGTGGTGGCACCAGGTAAATGAATAAATAGGGCTTGAATGGGCGTGTTTACTGTGAAATCTTGACACGCCTTTCGGCCAGAAAAGGGAGGGGGGATTACGGCGTGCAAAGGCCATTCACACGCCATTCACACTTCAGCCACACTGTCGCGGCTATTTGGTGTGGCTCCCACTGTATGTGACTCGCTGAGTTTTGTGTGTGTTTGTTTGCAGTACGAGTACAGCCCATGGGCTGCGGATTGGTCTAAAGAGATGCGAGGTCTTCCTCTGATAAGCTGCCTGCCTCTCGACAACTGGCTGATGTTCTATACACGTCGTAATGCTGACATCACCTACGCCCTGCTGGACACCCTCAAGAAAGTTTCGAAGCCCATGGGCATCCGCATGCAACGACCGGGAATGTGAGCCAACACTTATCTGGTGTTTAAAAAGGAATTATTGGAAGCTCCTACAGAAATGTAAAATGCAGAGACAACAGCTTTTTTTTTTCATTCAGAAAGTTATATATAGTTATTGTGCATAGTGCAGTTTACTAAAGAAATGTTATGGAAGTCCTACATGTGCTAGACTACAGGGTGTCTCACTTTTTCTGCTCTTCCCTAAACAGGATTGAGTATGAGGATCGTCAGGAGGCGCTGCTGAGAGCCCTGCAGCAGAATGTGGGGCAACAAGTTCAGATGGTGAGTCTGTCACATTGGATAGACTCGGATTAGGTTTAACTTTTAGGCAAATGTGTGTTGGTTGATATTCCTTCCGTGCGAGTATGGAAAAATAAAAACTGGTATCATGCCATTTTTGTTAAATTTGGTATAGGTGTAAAAGGTGTAGGGGAAGGAAAAGGTGTAGAGTTGATCAGTGACTCCTCATGGTTTGTCATGCGAATAATGAGGTAATTATGGTTAACAATCAGGCTGTTTCCATATCAAAAAATTAAAAGAAGAAAAACCATACTGTATTTAATGGTTGTATATTGAATGTTTTGAAACATCTTTTTCAAACATAATACCATGGCTTAAGCGTGATGGGCAACAAATAGAATAAAATTTATTACAATTATATTTTGTAGTCATGTCCCCAAACCCATATTCCCTGATTTTTAAAAAATGATTGGAACTATTGCTGATTTTACTGTTTATTAGTGGAAGTGATTTCTTTGTTAAAGCAATTTCATCTTTTGTGGTTTATGTGGTAAAAACAATGTAATTCTATGATTCCTATTTGCTTTTCATGGGAGTGTTACCTGATGGGTTAGTAATAGGTTTAGGTTTAGTTTATTTATGTAGCATATTTATAACAGCCGCAAGACTGACCGAAGTGCTGTACATCCACATCATAACATCATAAAAAGGTTAAAAGTACACGATACACACAAAAACTTAATAGGCACAGTAGAGCCTAGGAGGCCAGGGAAAACAGATGGGTTTTTAAAAGGGATTTAAAAATAGTCAAACTAGGAGCCATTCGGATATCAATTGGCAAGTCGTTCCAAAGACGAGGCCCAATCACCGAAAAAGCACGGTCACCTCTACGCTTAAGTCTGGAGTTTGGGATTAAGAGGAGGTTCTGGTGACAGGAAACTTCTCAGGGGGGTATGATGGTGCAGCAATTCAGACAAGTAGATGGGTGCTTGCTGGTGTAACCATTTTAAAATTTTACTATTTGTTTTTAAATCAATTCTGAATTGAACAGGCAACCAATGAAGGGCTTTCAAAAGCGGAGTCACATGATCCGTTTTTTTTTTTTCTTTTTCAAGAGGAATTTAGCAGCAGCAGCGTTCTGAATCAGTTGAAGACACGCGATTTGAGATTTAGAAATACCATAATAAAGAGAGTTGCAATAGTCAAAGCGGGTTGTAATGAAAGCATGAATGGCCATCTCTAGAGTCTTGTCAGTGAGAAAAGGTTTCATTTTTGCGAGCATACGGAGCTGATAAAAGCTATATCCAATCACAGTAGAGATTTGTTTCTCAAGTTTTAGTGTATCATCTAACAAGAAACCTAAATTACGAACATGAGAGGATCTAAAGACTGATTGAGGACCCAGATCAAGATCAGGGGCCTTCATGTGTTCCCGAAGGGCCAAAGACGATAAATTATGAAATAACCAAGATTTTACTTCCTCTAAACAGGATAGTAATAGTATTAATAGTCTTACCCTACACACAGCTTAGAATTACACGTCACACAAAAATACATGGTGATGCTTTAAAGGACTCGTATTGCAAATATGATGTATGTATGGTTTGTGTGTGTAAGGTCGTTGTGATTTTGCCCACCAACCGAAAGGATAAATATGATTGCGTGAAGAAGTTCCTGTGTGTGGACTGTCCCACTCCAAGCCAGTGTGTGGTTGCGCGCACCATCAGCAAACCTCAAGCCCTCATGACCATCGCCACAAAGATCGCTCTGCAGATCAACTGCAAAATGGGAGGAGAACTCTGGAGTGTCGAGATCCCGGTACTGTCCTTTAACTGAAATTTAAGAAAATGGGTAGTTCCTGTCTGACAATGTCGTTCCAACTATATTCTAACCAAAATATGTATTTTTGTAATTGATACAGTGGTGTCTCCTAATCCTGATGATGGTATAAAACATATTGGCTTTTTTTTTTTTTTTTTTTTTTTTTTTTTTTTGCTATTCCAGTTAAAGCACCTCATGATTGTGGGTATCGACTGTTACCACGACACTGCTGCAGGGAAGAGATCCATCGGTGCGCTGGTGGCCAGTCTTAACCAAGGCATGACCAGGTAATTAAAAACACGGATTATGTGGACACTGTCAACAATGTTAAGAAGGTTGTGCTTAACTGGACTTTTAGGCTACGTTTACACTGCAGGTCTTGATGCCTAATTATGATTTGTTGCCTATATCTGATTTTTTTTTTGACAGTCTGTTTACACGTTCTTTTAACTATGACTCGTATCCGATTCACGTGTTTACACTTGCCAAACAATCTGAAACATTGCGCATACTTAAAGGGAGGTTCTTGCGCTATACACTAGCCAAGAGGGACGAAGGTGAAATATGCTTGATGCTCTGCGATAAGTTCGTGAAAAGTCTCCATGGTTTTAAAACGGAGGAGGAGGTGGGGAAAAACCCGCATAATTGCAGCCTGCGCATATGCTTCATTCAGCAAATACTGATTTCTTAATGTTATTTAGCCCAAATAAGCATTAACACAAGGCGGGTGTGGTGGTGGTGGTGGTTGGGGTTGTCTTTTCCTCTTCCACGTCACCTGCGATGTTATCATTCCACATGCGCTTCCACCGGAGAATAACATTACTTCATTAAACCGTGAAGAAGTCACTGTTTTATTGACGTACAGAACACTTAAAATTCTTTCTGTGACTGCACTCCTGAAGGTTTTTCTTTCCTCCCTCTAACCCTGCATGTTACAACTGGGATTATCGATAAAGGCTATTTTATTTTATTATGACCTACATTTCAGCTCAGTGATGGAAAGTTTCAGAGACATTTAAACAGAACTTACCTGTATTTCAAGTTTCTCTACCTCTTAACAAATGTGGGACTGAGTTTTTAATTTTTTTTATTTGAAGGTCGCTTCCTTCTCGTCCTTTTTACCTTACTCAGCGTCGGGAAGTTTGTGCCGCTGTTGTGAAATGTTGACACCATACTGTCTGTCTTTCAGGTGGTTTTCAAAGTGTGTCCTGCAAAGTCGTGGTCAAGAGATCATCGATGGACTCAAAGTGGCTCTGCAGGGTCGGTCATGCACTCTGCTGTAACGTTGCTCAAAAATCATTATATTACATACATGTAATGCATTCTTCTTGCATTGCAGCTTTATGCTCAGGACTTGTGTAGATTAAATACCGTCAGTGTAGTGTGAATGCGCACACATCATCGAAAAC
Organism: Channallabes apus; assembly: GCA_030522415.1. Taxonomy (NCBI): domain Eukaryota; kingdom Metazoa; phylum Chordata; class Actinopteri; order Siluriformes; family Clariidae; genus Channallabes; species Channallabes apus. Next base: position 41,053,005 of record CM060111.1, read on the forward strand.
TTGACTGCTTTGCCACAATGACGCTTCTTACAGTAAAAGCGCTATATAAATTAAAGTTGTGTTTAAATTTTTTATTTAATTTTTTGCAATTCTCACACTGATTTTTCTCAGCTGCACTGAAGGCGTACTTTAAATACAACAATTGTTTGCCGTCTCGCATCATCGTGTACCGAGACGGCGTGGGTGATGGCATGCTGGAGACTGTAGTCAGCTACGAAGTGCCTCAGATCATGCAGTCCATCAAGGCCATGGGCGAAGATTATGCGTGAGACTTGACACATCTCAGTTACGCAGACTGTCATACACTTGGGCATTTTCTTAGCCATCACTATTTCTGTGTCCAGGCCCAAACTGTCCATGGTGGTGGTAAAGAAACGCATTTCAACTAGATTCTTCGCTTTACTAGATGCCAGACTGGGAAATCCTCCCCCTGGGACCGTCGTCGACACCGAAGTCACGCGACCTGAGTGGTACGTTTGGTCATTATTAGCCTGATTTAGATGAAAGCCATTTATGTCTTTAAGCCCTGCCTTCACAGTCTAGGATTTGCTTCTATGTCACAGCTGTGGTGACCTAACCAATCATAGATGACGCCTTGTATCGTTTTAACTATAATGCAGAAGACAGGATGTATGTAGAAAAGTTCGTTTTTTGCAATTTACAGCCTTTTACCCCCACGTGAAAGGGCAGGCTATAGTTAATCAGTCTTTCTCTAGCATCCTGTGGTTAGAGTGATCCCAGGTCCAGTTTTTTAAGTGCTGATACCTCGATTTTTCAGGTATGACTTCTTCATTGTGAGTCAGGCAGTACGTATGGGCACTGTGACCCCCACTCACTACAACGTGGTGTACGACAGCAGTGGCCTCAGACCAGACCACATGCAGAGACTCACCTATAAACTTTGCCACATGTATTACAACTGGCAGGTAAAAGACACAAGTCTTTTTTTATTTTAACCCTGGAAAACCCAGACCACCTTATCCTAATAGGAAATCTATCTCCTTTGGCTGAAATGATGATACAGACCCAGTGAACCCTAAAACAGGTGTTTTTTTAAAAATTAACCCTTTCCTACTACATGTAATGACATGGGTCATATATGACCCCTTGGGATATCCAGTATGTTTTACCAACTGGTAACTTTCACTCATGACATAAACGCAGGAGTCCTTTCTTAGTAAGGAAAGACCAGATTCTCATTTCAAAATATATTTATTGATTTTAACTTTTCATCAATGACTATGCACATAAAATTTTGTTCTAAGGCAGGAACTAAAAACACTGGCATTAGCTTTTATATCACCAAATAAAAAGCACAGTAGCAGCCATGTTTGATGTGAAAAAAATCAGGTTAGTTCAGTCAGTTACCACTAAATGTCAGTGTTATGGGTTCACATAGGGCACACTGGGTTGTAATGCAAAAAGAAATCTTTACTTTGGTGTGTGGGTTGAATATGACGATGAAATAAAAGTCTGGGTCAAATATGACCCCATGGGTTCTCCAGGGTTAAGCAGTGTGAATGCAGGGTTAACGATTAGCCATGACCAATCTAGAGGATATTTCTGCTTCGAGTTTTTGCTGGTTGCCATGGATTTGCCTGCTAGTGGTCGAATATATTTACATATGCGCATGGGGCGCTAACTATTCAGATAAATGTTATGTATATATATATTTTTAAATATCTAGTTTACTGAACTGAACCATATCTCACATGGAGCTTTTTCCCCCTCCTCTTCATTAAGGGAGTTGTTCGAGTTCCTGCACCATGCCAGTACGCCCACAAACTGGCCTTCCTAGTTGGACAGAGCATCCACAGGGAGCCCAATATCAACCTGGATGACCTCCTTTTTTATTTGTAGAAGTGCCACAGCATCATCTGTCAGTTATTGACATTTTTTCTTCTTCTAATATTTCTTGTTTTCAGCAGTGATCATTTTCATTTGGTTGTTAAAATGTCTAAGATTTGATGTTTAAAAAAAATTTATTTACTTAGTTGATGGATGCTATTATAACAGACCAAATAATTTCATTTATTTTTGGATAAATTGGAAACCTGTTTTGTTTGTAACAGAACACTAGTTCACACTAGTTTGCTGTGTTGTGCATAAGTCTAAGCCTAATTACAAGAGTGCGTTAAAATTCATCTTAGTTTTTCATTAGTGAAAGTTTGTAAGGCCAAAATTTCACCTAATTGTTGGTTCCTTAATAAAAACAGCTGAAGTATAAAAGGTCTGGCTTCCAGGGTGGGTTTTTTTTGCATTTCCAGTAGGGGGCAGTATTTCACAACAGGTGTCATCAGTGACAACAAGTTGCTACTGTATAACAAAATATAATTGGTCTGCGGTCTTACTTCAACCCTTGGTCAAAGTTATTGTAGATCTCTTTACCACTCTTGAAGATGACCTCTCTTAAAAAGTTTGATCATCAACAAACTAGGTTTGTCGAAGTCAGTGGTTCTCAAACATTTTCTGTCATTCCCCACTTAAGGGGGTGAGCGAATTTTCACGCCCCACTTGTCAACAAAATGATAACAAAATCGGCCAAGTTTACTGTTTATTGATGTATCAATTTCTAAACCAATAAGATCAAATAACACAAGTTAAAAACAGATCAAATACACATGCATGCAATTGTTTATAAAAGGCTTACGTTGTCACTTTACATAATTGACCCCATGTTTATTAGCTGCTCATCAATCGTTTGTAGTTTTTTTGCACTGGTCAATTCTGTATGCAACTTTGAAGCCATTTGTGCTTTGCTGTCCACTGATTCAGATTTTACCATGCGATTACAGTGATTAAAGTTCTCCGTCATTACGACGGATTTCCGTTAATTGTAGCGAGTCATCGACGGATTTCTGTCGATTACACTGTTCCGCCTGTCCTTAATGTTTTAAATTCACTTTTCATAATTTTAATGCTGTGTACAGGCTTACATTTCTCAAATAGTCTAATAAATGTCTTAATTTTAGTTTAAATAGGTCTTAAATTAAGGAAAGTATTCAGCCTGCTGAGGAGAATGTGATCAAAGCCTGGAGTGGAGCGACTGCACGTTTCTCTCTCCACTCTAAGCGTTTTGTTATCACTCCGGTATGGATCCACTCCGGGTTTTTGGTTTAGTTTTGAAGAACTACATGTCAGGATGAGGTATAACTATATTTAAGATAGCATGGACACACTTATAATGCAAGAAGGCTCCGATGTTTCGGAGATATGATAAAAGTGTAAAATAAAATAAATGGAGATTGGCTTGGATTAGCGAAATTGGGGAGAATGGCAAGCCTTTTAGTTCGTGGGCTAAAAAAAAAAAAAATCTAACAACCTGGTACGTGTCTTTGCACAGTATGCCACAGGAAACTTCAATAATGGCACAAAAAAAAGTGCTAGCTCGCCATACAATGCTGCCGTTCGTGCGCTACAGTACACATGCTCAGTGGCGGTTTTAGGCATGGGCGAACTGGATGCCCCGATGGGGGTAGTGGCGCTGACGGTGGGGGGCGCCGGAAGGGAGTCTCGCCCGGGGAGCAATTCAGTGTAGAACTGTCACTGCACATGCTCCCTGTCTGGTGCGACAAGAACCACAACGGAGATTCATGCATCTATGGCCGACCGTCTGCGCGATGTAAAAGTGTGCCTATGTTCTTTCATAGCGGAGCATGACCTGTCGTTCACAGTCTCACAACCGCTAGTTAATTTAATGCAATAAGTTGTCAAAGACGAGTGCACTTTCAAGATTGTCTATGTCTAATGCACATGCCTCCTACTTGTGAACACATGGCATTGCTGCTTATTGGAAATCTGAATTGTCATCTAAGCTGAAAACGAAGATGTTTTCTTTAAATGTAGATGAGGCAACAGATGGAAACATGGACAGGATTCTGAATGTTCTTGTTTGGTACTATGATGAAGATGTGGGAAAAGCGGCAACCCAGCATCTAGCCTCGAGGAATCATTGCAGATGCCTTAACAATCACAAAAACATTGACAGATATTCTCCAGTCATATACCCTGAACTGGAATCAGTTAATTATTAATAGTTAATTATAACTGTTAATTATTAGTAGTTTCACAAAACGTTGTTTGGTGTTATAAGATAAATAAAAACATGCACTGAAAAGATATGTGGTAGCTGGTTGATTATTTGTCAAGGTATATATTTTTTCAAAAATTACAAATAGCTTTTAAAATTAGCAAACTGGCAATATTAAAGCGGTTTAATCTCCCCTTAAAACGCTATTGGTCTCAACTATTTAAATAATGTGTTTGTTAAGAATATGGCTTGGACTGAAAAAATTTCAGTCAGAAGATTGTTTTTCACTTTAATCCCTGCGATTATCCTGCTGTCTGTATTCTGCCAGCTTTCGTTCAAAGAAGTCTTATTAACTATAAGAAGGCTAATTATTACCGTGACTGGAGTGTGTTGTCTCTAAGTGTCTTCCTAATTTGTTGGGTCTGAGTTTACTTATAATCTAAATATATATTTATATATAAAAAAAATAAATTACTACACAGATGTCCATATTCTATAGCCAGATCGTATACTGTAGTACACATCTTATACTGTTAGTATTCTATTTTTAGTATTCTTTTTTTTAATTTATTTTACTTTGTTTCTTAAATTTTTTACTTTGTACTGTCCACTTGCTACCCGTGGCAAACAAATTTCCCACTTGTGGGACTAATAAAGGCTTATCTTACCTTATCTCATGCTGTCTGCTGCCAGCGGTTTAAGACACAAAACACACATGGGTCTCTCCTCTGCCCCCACCATTCCCACCATGAATCCAAGCTCAAGATCGGCTTCATCATATTTTCTTTTTCGGCTGGCTTTTTGGTTGATTAGGCTGATCGTGCTGAATCGCCTGCTTTTTTGTGGTCCATGTAACAAATGTATCCAATGGCGTTATTATGCCCACTACAGTACACTACTGACCCAGTTTGTGTCCGTGGTAAAGTTAGTTTTATATTCACATCTCCGGCTTCAGTAGCTGCGAAAATAAACCCGCAAATAAGATGCATACATTTCCTCTTTGCATTGTCTTTGTTATACCCACCTTTTTTCTCAAGCACTTAAACATCGTTATTCTCTACAGCGCAACAATGATTTAGGGATCATCGCAAAATGCCGCACACCAACAAAAAGCGTAGAACGATATTGATCTTCCCTTCTGTTCAGCGCCTGAAGGATCAAAAAACAACTTTGTTGCCACACTGGAAACTAGAAATGCCAGACTTGTACTGCCTGATAAAATATTATTTTTTAACAAAAATGCAGAAACATCAGCATACACATTGGAATAAACAATGATTACATATATAATACCAAATGTTTCCATATATATTGTTCCTCTGCAATTAACATGCCGACATTAAACCGTTATTGTTGCACTATGGTTCCACTTTTTCTCCCGGCCCCCAACAGATGTTTTAATTTATTTATATTAATAATCCATTTCTTTGTGTGTGGTTGTTTAGTTTTGAGAGTACACTCTTCATTGTCAATAAAGAAAAGCATGAATTACAATATTTTCCACTAATTTCCTCCCGTTCATTGCCACCCCACCTGTCATGTCTGTATTCCCCACTAGTGGGGCCCCACACTTTGAGAACCACGGGTCTAGGTAATGGGATAATCAGGAAGGGTAGGTTAAAACACATAAGACAATACTTGTACCATTATTACAAATTGTTAATGCTATACAAATAACACCATAGAAATAACTACTGTAACAGGGTGGGCCATTTATATGGATACACCTTAATAAAATGGGAATGGTTGGTGATATTAACTTCCTGTTTGTGGCACATTAGTATATGTGAGGGGGAAAACTTTTCAAGATGGGTGGTAACCATGGTGGCCATTTTGGATCCAACTTTAGTTTTTTCAATACACATCATACTTATTGGGAATTTCACAAGAAAAACAATGGTGTGCTTGGTTTTAACGTAACTTTATTCTTTCATGAGTTATTTACAAGTTTCTGACCACTTATAAAATGTGTTCAATGTGCTGCCCATTTTGTTGGATTGTCAATGCAACCCTCTTCTCCTACTCTTCACACACTGATAGCAACACCGCAGGAGAAATGCCAGCACAGGCTTCCAGTATCTGTAGTTTCACTGCACATCTCGTATCTTCACAGCATAGACAATTGCCTTCAGATGACCCCAAAGATAAAAGTCTAAGGGGGCCATTCAACTGGCCCACCCTGTATACTGTGTATAGTCAATCAACAATAATGTGTCCTTTTGTAACCAAGGTGCTACCCTGATATTTTGCAGCTTTAATGTGTATCTTTTAAGGGCTGACGTGGATATATATATAATATAGGATAACAATTTCAAAGAGAAATGGGCACCCAGATACTTTACGTATAGTAGAGAGTCAGTTGGAGCCCAAAAGAGAGGTTACTAGCACTTCATTATGGGCCCATGCCTTTAAGCCTTCACTACAGAAGATACGTATCAGCATATGAATAAGTCAGATCTGAGATTAGAGTTACATATGGATGATTTAGCAATATCTCTGATGAATTGTTCCAGAATTCCTCCTGCTATGAGAGAGCCTTTGGTTAGATAAAACAACATTCATAAATTTCATTGGACACAGTAAAGTCAATGGAATGGATCCAATGGAATTTCTGTATCTAAAATAAAAGAGAGGGTTGTTTAAGGGCATCACACATTATAACGATTTGTTATGCGGCCTGCTTCCTTCCAGTGTACTTTTGTTCTGTTGAGGAATTTAGGATTAAATCTTGCTGCTGCTGTTTTTCTGTAAAAGCAATATAGTTATGGGTAAACAGAAGTACAGTCATGTACAATCTGTACAAATGTTTGTCATGTCAGGTGTGTTAGTTTGAATATTAGTTGAAGTCAGTCAGTCCTTTGTCTGTGTCAGGAGTGCATGTCGCTCGATCACGAGCTCAAAAGCCGAGGCTTGTGCTTAATTTGGAGTAGCGGAGCTCAACGCTGCATAATTTGGGATCCAACTTGTGCCAATAGTTGGTTATTTCTCAATCAAGAATTAATCTATTTGCTTACTTATTTTTGTTACTGCAGTCGTTACATTGTGTGCACACGTAATAATTTCATAAGCATGCTTTGATTGTTGGTAAATTGTAGTGTATCAAAGTTAGGCGGACACCTCAAGATGGTCAGTTTAATTACGGATACTTTAAGCTTGTTTCATTGAATTTTTCCAGAATATATAACTTTTTTTATAATTTTTTTTTCTTACGGATAGTGTGACATTCGAACAGAGTGTATAAGTATATACTGTAATTTATAAGGGTATTATCAAAAATGTGCAATATCTCCGCGTTCCTGATAACACTACCAGGAATATGGATTCTATTTCAAATCTCACGTGCCTCTACACCTTTGGAGATCATTCACACACTTGTCAAATACCAATATAGTGAATTAATAAGGCATTCGGCTAATCTACCCTGTTTCTGAGAACACTCTCAGAAAAACGAACCTCAGGTGTGCCAGGCTGAGTTTGCACGCCTCTACGTCAGGGAGACAATAAAAATCATGCACGCCGCACGCCACTCCCTGTTCCAAAGAACACTCTAAGGAATATGGCTATAAGCAATTTATTTATTTATTGTCTAACCACGCACCTCTATGCCAGGGCCAGCTTATACACAAAGTGCACGCTACAAATGCCTCACTAAATTACAAATATTGTAATGCATAAATTACATAAACAACAGAAGTTAGCGAAGGTATAACTCTTAAAACACACCCGAAGGAGCGCGTCTCCTCTAACGGGACGCGGTTTTGATGACGTAGTTACTCTGCGACGACAGCGCTGTGTATGTTTTTAGCTAACACTGGTTCAGTTTCAGTTAAAAACCTAGTTTTATCTATTTCTCACAATTAACCACAATCGCTACAGTCGCTGTAATTTTAATCAATAAATCAACGCGAGTAATGTCAAACACAACGCGATACAAAAACTAATTAAAATGCATAAAGTTTCTCTTTTTAAAAAAAAAATATATATACCGCGAATATACGCCAATTTACTATTGGACGAGCCCCCTTAAATTACAGAAGGGAATTTTAATTAATTTGACTTTTATATAAAAGGGAACGGAAACTAATGAATACAACTTCTTTAATTTCAAATAAAGCAGGTGAACAAAAATATTTATCTATCAGTATTAATTTATTATTAGTAGTAGTGTTATTATTATTCATGTAATGTATTTATTCGTATTTGTTTTTTTAAATTGACGATCAGAATCTATTGAACCTAAAAACTAATTAAAATGTTCTGTGGCTACACTTTATTTGTGTGCTGGAGAATTTGTTTAAAACCTGTTGAAATGTACACAACTGTTCAAAATCTTCTTTCTGCCTGTACTCCATCTCGAACAGTTACTTCTGGATAAAGTCCTTATTCCTTCTATGCACATGTCCACAGCATCTTAATCTGGCCTCTCTAACTTTCTTTCCAAACTGCCCTACTTGCACTGTTCCTCCAATATACACATGCCAAATCCTGTCCATTCTTGTCACTCTCAAAGCAAATTGCACCATCTTTAACTCCGCCCCTACAGCCCTGTTTCCTTTCTTGTCATCAGCACCAATATCTACAAACCATACAACACTGCTGGTTTCACAACAATTCTATAAACCTTTCTTTTCGTACTTGCTTATACTTTCTGGCACAGATAATTCCTGTAACTGTTCTCTGCTTGGACTCTCATATTCACACAAAACTGCTCTCAATATTTGTTAAATTCAGGCACTCCAGATTTTCAGTTTGTGACATTCCAAACTAGTGACAACATTGCGCAACATTAGCTAGGCCAAGTTAGTACCAGGAACAAAGGACAACAGTGGAACACGGCCACCTACTAGACACGAGTATCAATGAGCAAAGCCCTCCAGATATAACTAGCCAAACAACTGGCAAAGTGACAATCCACACACTCTCTATGCATTCACAGTCCCTGGTGATGACCGTTGTGTTAAAACTTGCATTTTAAGCACTTAACTTATATGTAGTATATGTACACTTGTAGATTATAACCTTAACAGACAGATGTTGCTTCAGCACTGAAATTGCATGGCGACAAAACAATACAAGCACACTTACTGTCAGTAATACAACACTACAATTAAATAATACTATACAATAGATCCAAATGTTGCATTCAGTGCCTGATGGAATAAAATTTATATGGAATAATACCAAAGCTAACTACAAGCAAGCCAACAGTTATTATTAATGTTGATATTACACGCACACGGTGGGATACATTTAGAAACTGCATCAAACGGTGGCTTGACTTGCAGGGTGAGAGTCAGAAAATAGCAGAAACATACAAACATTGTCTAGAAATCGAGTTTGACCGTGTGCCCGAAGACGCAGGGTTTCACTTTATTGACAAAAAGCGCTTGGATGCGGCCGAGAAGCTGGTGATGATCATAACACAGACCAGTCTGTGTCATCGGGAAGTAGTATTTCGTCAACGTATTGCCCAACAAAAAAACTGCCGATAGCTTGTTCGGGTCCTGTACTTCCTGCTTTGTGCATAATTTGCAAGAAAACAGACAAGTACATCACTGTGGCAGGCAAACGCCAGAAGGACTGCTGTCGGCAGGTATAAAGCACACAAGCACACGTTTGAACTTAAAGTTATACAGTATGCCATATGCTGAGAACCATAACTAACTTTCAATATTTACATTACATTTACATTATAATGCTTATAGTGCAGTCAGTTTTTGCATACACATATGCATGAACAGTCAGAACTGTTATGGTTTTTTAAATACATATTTATTTACAATTTCATCTCATTAAATGTTTGTTTTTTTACAGGCAAGTTGCTCAAAGCAGCTGAGATGAAGGAAGACACTAGCATTCTTGTGCATATTAAAGACAAAGACTGTGTGTCTCTGGAAGTACGATATCACAAGAAAAGCGGGAAAGTACTGTTCAGGAATTTATGGACCAAAGACTGCTATCACCATCAGGTGACGTATTTGCCCCCATTAAAAAACTAAAACTAAAGACATTCAGTGATCAAGCCAAGACAAAGAAGAAATCTGCAGCAGGCAAGGAAGTAATTCTACGTGCAGACAAGAAGCTTTTCTCCAGACTGCTCGGCATAGGTCAAAGAAGAAAGATAGACTTGAGGGAAATTCTCTCAACTCCTTGGGAACTCCATATACTTTATCCAGTGCTGATGGTTCTCTTGCAAAAACAAACAAATCAGCTCTCATGGATGTTCTGGAAACCAAAGATGGAGACTGTTTAGTTGACAGAGTACCAGTAAATGGAGCTATACTTTTTGATGGCATGGCAGTCATTCAAGCCATTCAGTCCATACCAAGTACCTTCGGGGAGCTTGCTGACACTACAGTATACTACAGTACTTAGTCAAGCTTGCTCTCAAGCACAACTGTACACGGATAGATTTTGTGATAGACAAGTATCCAGAAATTAGTATTAAAAATGTAGAACGATCACGCAAAGCTGTTGGTTGCATACAACAAGTAAAAATTTATGGACGGGATCAAAAAGACACCAACACAATGGAAGAAGTTTCTGTCGGATGGGACAAACAAAGAAGCACTGGCAGAATTCCTCTATGTAATGTGGCGAGATGCTGATCTTACCATTTTAGGTAAGGACTTACATTTATACATAACACATGGAGACCTGTGTCACTGCATGGCTGTAAGGCCTTGTTCACACGAGCGTTTGGATAAACGAACGTTTGGATAAAGTTTTTGGATAAACGAACGAGCTCTGAACGTCCTATACGTTGATGTTGTGTTTTGTAGCGCCGCTCTATTGACTTCTACACTGTCGTTCGTTTGTCTCTGTCTAACGCCAGCCTGCAGCCCAAATTGTAGTTTGTGTGTTTAACCTGTGGGGGGCAGTGTGTCGGGAACTGGATATGAAAGCCCTTGTCATTTTATTTGAGGTGCCTCCTTTTAATATGGACCATTTTGCTATATTAGACATTAATCTTATTGTTTAAAAAAACAATAGAGGGAGAGAGAAAAAATCGCCGCCGCTACTGGGTTCACCCTCTGACTGCACAACGTCGGATTAAAGGAAGTTTTTGGTGGTTTATGAAGAAATGCAAACATTTCCGCGCAAGTTTTATTTTTTAAGCATTTTATTTTTGCCTTTTTTCCGCATTTCCCCATGTACAGCATGTAGGATCATGGGATATATCCGGTCCTCCGAGGCGTAAAATGGACGCGGAGAAAACGAACTAGACACGGTTTCCTTGCGTTCGTTGGGATTTGAACACCAACAAAAAGCTGCATGCGACGTTTTTTAAACACCGTATAAACGCGCAGCCGGACAAACGCACGTCACCAAAGCCCGTGTGAACACCGGCATTGACTCCTATGTGTAGAAAACCCTCTGCGCTTCATCCGCGCTCACCGGACGCTATGAACGGCAGAAAAACGGTCGATTTTAACGCCCGTGTGAACAAGGCCTAACAGTGCTGTTGAAAATCTGACATGTGATCATGAGGAATGTGACACCAGGTTGTTTTTTCATGCAAAACATGCTGCACAGGAACACCAAACTGTAGTCATCAAGAGCCCTGATACTGATGTGGCAGTGATTGCATTAAGTCTGCAGCCAGATTTACCATGCAGATTGTATTTTTTCACTGGGGTTGGCAACAAAACGAGGATCATTGACTTATGTAAGGTGTCATCAGCTCTCTGCAACAGTGTATGTTTGGCACTTATTGGGATCCATAACTTCTCAGGCTGTAACTCTACAAGTGCCTTTTATGGCAAGGGGAAAAAAAGTCATTTTCTGTTGCTTGCGGGAAACAGGAATACCTGACTGCATTTAGAAATCTGGGTAGCAGTTTTAATTTGGACCAGTCTACTTTTGAAGTGCTTTGCAAATATGTCTGTCACCTACAGTATATGGCCAATCATGTGCTAAAAGTCTGAATGATGCACGATACAAAGCATTCTGCATGGCATCTTCAGCTTCGCCAGAACGATCCATGCCTCCAACAAGTGATGCTTTGTACCAACACTGCAAAAGGGCAAACTACCAAGCAGCCATAATGAGACATTCTCTTAAAGGTAAAATGTGTGCCCCTTCACCTGTTGGCAATGGATGGCACCTCGAGGATGGGGAGTTAACAGTGACGTGGATGACTAGAAATCCAGCCCCTGATAGTGTGTTGCAGGTTGTCCACTGCAGTTGCAAGCAAGGCAAATGTGAGACTGGAAGATGTTCCTGTATGTCTGCAAATGTGTCCTGTACAGATTTATGCCGCTGTCTCAATTGCACAAATGTTTTCCAGGAAACAGAGGAAAGAGCTACATGTGAAGATGGTTCTGATGATAGTGATAAGGATAGTAGAGATGAGTAAAGGTGATCTGTGTCACAGGTTAGTTGGATTTGAGCTGTAATGAAGCTGCTGTAAAATGTTTAATATTTGTTGTTATTGAAAAATTAGTGCAGCAGTCCAGCATTTCAAGTCATTTTAGCCAACTTGGACCAAAGATTGTTTTTATCTTTAATTTTGTGTGATTCCTAAGTGCCTACTGAACATTTTGATGAATAAAACATAACAAAAATGTTTAAGTTTAAATTTGTTCTTCAGTTTTATTTGGTGCCAATCTGTGAAGTTGAAGTGCGTTATTAAAAAAAATTGCATTATTTCATGGTCTTCCTTCAAAATTGAGTTGATTAATGCACCAATACTTTGTCTCAGATATGTAGCTACATGTATAAATGTGGATTTGACATATATTTTGTGTTGATTAAATGCGTATTAATAAAGTTACAGGCCAAACTAGCAGCATGAGATTTTCGTTTTTTGTAAATTCCTAATTATACACATTTTTGCATCCTGACAAAAAACTGCAGTATTTTTTGTGGAGAACTTTTAACATAGAATCCTTAAGGCTGTTGTCTATCCAGAAATTCATTAAAAACGTATTGCCCAGACGTGGAAACGAAAAGTGATTTCTAGCCACGTTTTATAGGTTCACCTTATGGCCTATGTGTCTACTCTTATTAAACTGTGTTATTCATAAGCCTGTTTCTGTGTCTCTTTCTGTGTCTCTTCTTTTATCAGCCCGTACCAGTACGCACACACATATACTCTGTCCTGCATGGAAATTCCCTTACACACATATGTCATGTATAGTTTCGGTAACGATTTATTACATTGTTTTTCTTGTGCCTCCAGGTTTTTCACCCCTATCCTATCTTCACTACATTGGCGCCCAGTGAAATTTCGCATTGATTTTAAAATACTACATATAAAGCATTAAATGGTCTCGCGCCGCAGTATCTGAGTGAACTGCTAGTGTCTTACGATTCGCCACGCCTACTTCGATCAAAGGATGCAGGCTGCTTGTCAGTACCACGTATTATGAAAACTACAGCAGGGGGACTATTGCAAAATTATGGAATAGTTTTCCAAGTCCAGGCTAAAAACATATTTATTTAATTACGCATTTTTATAAATTAGACAGCTGGACTATTGCAAAATTATGGAATTGTCTTCCAAATAATGTTTGGAACTCAGGCACAGTCTCAGTGTTTAAGTCTAGGCTAAAAACCTATTTATTTAATTAAGCATTTTTATAAATTGATTTGTCTTGGGTAAAGGAGCAGATCTGGGGGACTCATGGACGTAGAGTATTATGGTGAACTGGTATGATTAGATGCTGTCTTCCTCAGTCTCATTGACCACTCAGGTTTGTTGACGGTGAGGTGATTGTTTGCTTTACATCCCAGTTCCCCCTCATGTCTGTGTTTCCTTCTGGCTCCAAAGCTAAAAACGACACTCATCCATCTTGATCACATGTAGGTACTGTAAACACAGATGGTGGAAGAGTTCTCCCTCAGGACAAAGCCTCTTAACACTCTGAGAACTTATGGAAGCCATATATGCATATACAGTGGCTTGCAAAAGTATTCGCCCTCTTGAACTTTTCCACATTTTATCACATTACAGCCACAAACATGAATCAATTTTATTGGAATTCCACGTGAAAAACCAATACAAAGTGGTGTACACGTGAGAAGTGGAACGAAAATCATACATGATTCCAAACATTTTTTACAAATAAATAACTGCAAAGTCGGGTGTGCGTAATTATTCATCCCCCTTTGGTCTGAGTGCAGTCAGTTGCCCATAGACATTGCCTGATGAGTGCTAATGACTAACTAGAGTGCACCTGTGTGTAATCTAATGTCAGTACAAATACAGCTGCTCTGTGACGGCCTCAGAGGTTGTCTAAGAGAATATTGGGAGCAACAACACCATGAAGTCCAAAGAACACACCAGACAGGTCAGGGATAAAGTTATTGAGAAATTTAAAGCAGGCTTAGGCTACAAAAAGATTTCCAAAGCCTTGAACATCCCACGGAGCCACTGTTCAAGCGATCATTCAGAAATGGAAGGAGTATGGCACAACTGTAAACCTACCAAGACAAGGCCGTCCACCTAAACTCACAGGCCGAACAAGGAGAGCGCTGATCAGAAATGCAGCCGAGAGGCCCATGGTGACTCTGGACGAGCTGCAGAGATCTACAGCTCAGGTGGGGGAATCTGTCCATAGGACAACTTTTAGTCGTGCACTGCACAACGTTTGCAGTTTGCCACAAGCCATGTGGGGGACACAGCAAACATGTGGAAGAAGGTGCTCTGGTCAGATGAGACCAAAATGGAACTTTTTGGCCAAAATGCAAAACGCTGTGTGTGGTGGAAAACTAAAACTGCACATCACTCTGAACACACCATCCCCACTGTCAAATATGGTGATGGCAGCATCATGCTCTGGGGTGCTTCTCTTCAGCAGGGACAGGGAAGCTGGTCAGAGTCGATGGGAAGATGGATGGAGCCAAATACAGGGCAATCTTGGAAGAAAACCTCTTGGAGTCTGCAAAAGACTTGAGACTGGGACGGAGGTTCACCTTCCAGCAGGACAACGACCCTAAACATAAAGCCAGGGCAACAATGGAATGGTTTAAAACAAAACATATCCATGTGTTAGAATGGCCCAGTCAAAGGCCAGATCTAAATCCAATCGAGAATCTGTGGCAAGATCTGAAAACTGCTGTTCACAAACGCTGTCCATCTAATCTGACTGAGCTGGAGCTGTTTTGCAAAGAAGAATGGGCGAGGATTTCAGTCTCTAGATGTGCAAAGCTGGTAGAGACATACTACTGTATGTTGCTGCGGCTTGGATCAGTCGTCACATCACAGTCGTCAGACGGTGACCATCACTGTCCCACCAGAGTCGCCAGGATTGTTGTAAATAAAAATAAAACCTTCTGGATCTGACCGGAAAAATACAATCAAGGTTAAAAACATTATGTGAGAATTAAGTAAACAAGGACACTTATAAAGATCATGCTGACATAAATCCATTATTAATGATTGTGCCATATTCATATCAAATATTAAGGAACATTTGAAATAAATCCCTCAGTTTAAAAAGTTTCTTTCCATAAAGTTGATGGATGCTGTTATAACTGAGACCAAATCATTTTATTTATTTTTGTATTGGAAACCTGTTCTGATTTGTTTGTACATCTCACACTAGTTTGCTGTGTTGTGTATCAGTGTATCAGCCTCATTACAAGATTGCTTTAATGTTCATTTTTGTTTTTCATTAGTGAAAATTTGTAAGACCAAAATTCCACCTTGCTGTTGGTTCCTAAATTGTCATCTCATCATTTAGTCCTTAATAAAAACAGCTGAATTTTTTTGAGTTCAAATTATTTTTTTGCATTTCCAGTAGGGGGCAGTATTTCACAACAGTTGGTGTCATCAGTGAAAACAAGTTGCTACTGTATAACAAAATATAATTGGTCTGCGGTCTTACTTCAACCCTTGGTCAAAGTTATTGTAGATCTCTTTACCACTCTTGAAGATGACATCTCTTAAAAAGTTTGATCATCTAACAAACTAGGTTTGTCCAGGTAATGGGGTAATCAGGAAGGGGAGGTTAAAACACACAAGACAATACTCATACCATTATTACAAATTAATGCTATACAAATAACACCATAGAAATAACTACTGTAGGCTGTGTATAGTCAATCAACAGTAATGTGTCCTTTTGTAACCGAGCTTCTACCCTGATATTGTGCACCTTTAATGTGTATCTTTTAAGGGCTGATGTGGATATATAACACCTTTTTAGAGAACAGAAAAAGCTTACATAAAAAGCTTACATAAGTCGAGTTTTATTACGTTTATATCAATTGGTTAGTCACATAATAGACTACTGGGTTATTTTTGTTTGGTCTTTAAACTACAAATTCATAATTAAATAAGACAAATCTAAGCAAAGTGCAACCAAATTAATTAATAATGATCTAATATAAATATTTTATATTTTACCCATGCAGTATTTGTTTATTTTCCATAAAAAGTCAAGTTTTATTAGGTTTAAATGTATTGATTAGTGACAAATAAAATCCACGAAAGAAAGAAACTTGTCTGTTAAAATAAGCCTGGAGCAGTAAAAATCTTAAAGGCAGAATGGTTTTATTTATATTTATGTTTTTGCAGCAAAAATTATATTTATAGTTATTTTTCATTTTAAAATGGAAATATTACATTTTATTTGTATAACGCTTTTAACAATTGACATTGTCGCAACGCAGCTTTACACAATCAAAATAATTATTTAAGTTCGTATGAAATGTGAATGTGTATGAATCAAAATGATAAGGCTGTCCCTGATGGGCAAGCTGAGGACGACAGCAACAGTGGCAAGGAAAAATTGAGAGGAACCAGACTCAACAGAGAACCCATCCTTATTTGGGTGAAACGGATAGCAGGGATTGATCTCCATCATACTGTGTGAGACTGGAAGTTCAGTATAACAGGAGATGTGTTTAAGTTAAAATGGACTCCAGTTCGTTCAGGTAGACTGCAGGTAACTCCAGTCCCCCAGATCTGCTCCTTTACCTTATGGCAAATCTATTTATAAAAATGCTTGGCTAAATAAATAGGTTTTTAGCCTAGACTTAAACACTGAGACTGTGTCTGAGTCCCGAACACTATTTGGAAGACTATTCCATAATTTTGGGGCTTTGTAAGAAAAAGCTCTGCCCCCAGCTGTAGTTTTCATAATACGCGGTACTGACAAGCAGCCTGCATCCTTTGACCGAAGTAGGCGTGGCGGATCGTAAGACACTAGCAGTTACTCAGATACTGCGGCGCGAGACCATTTAATGCTTTATATGTCAAGAGTAGTATTTTAAAATCAATGCGCAATTTCACAGGGAGCCAATGCAGTGAAGATAGGATAGGGGTGATGTGCTCATACAGTATCTTCTGGTTCTAGTGAGGACTCTCGCTGCTGCATTCTGGACTAGCTGAAGCTTGTTTATGCACCTAACTGAACAACCAGACAGTAAGGCATTACAATAGTCCAACCTAGAAGTGATAAAAGCATGAACTAGTTTTTCTGCATCGTTTAGCGACAATATATTTCTTATCTTGACAATATTTCTGAAGTGAAAGAATGCTATCCTGGTGATATTATCTACATGAGCTTCAAATGAAAGGCTGGAATCTATAATCACGCCGAGGTCTTTTACTGTTGCACTTGACGGAACAGAAAGGCCATCTAAAGTTACGGTGTGATCTAAGATTTTACTTCTAAATTGACATGGATGTTAAGCAAGGCTGGACAGGAAAGTCTGATTGGGTTTAGTTTTCTTCATTATTGATGATTGCTAATGGAATTTTTGTTTTTCCTCCTAAAAAAATCTGTTTAGCAGCTAATTAATCAAAATTCAGCTTTATATGTGTTGATTAGTGACATGATTGACTACTGGGTTTAATAAAGTTTAATAATTTAATTTAAAAAAAGTTCAGAGCAAAGTCGAACCTAATGAATTGTTAATGAACTAAGATAAAATACCTGAAAGAAAGAAACTTGTCTTTTATAATATGTCTGGAGCAGTAAAAATGTCAAAAGCTAAAATGTTTTTTAAAAATGGAAATATGTATATGGGTTTTTATGAAATTTTATGTTTTATTAGCTGTAAGTCATAATCATATCAAAATTAAAAGAAATAAACAACTGAAAGATATCAATTTGTTTGTAATGAATCTACAGTATATATATTATATATATATATATATTATGAGTTACACTAACTCTAGTTTCCCCCCACAGTCCAAAGACATGCAGATTAGGCTAAGTGGAGTTCTCAAATTGCCCGTAGTGTATGATGTGTGTGTGCCCTGCGATGGATTGGCACCCAGTCCATGGTGTACCCCGTCTCGTGCCCTAAGAATCCTGGGATAGGCTCCAGGCTACCTTTATGTTCAGGATAAAGCGGGATAGATGTTGAGTGAGTGAGTGAGTGAGTGTTCAGTCTCAGGAAAAAAGTAATCAGAATTTTTTTATTTATTTATATTTGTGTTTATTTTTTATTAAAAACAAAATGGAATTCTGGGTGGGGGAATCAAATTGAAATGTTATTAGTCGCATACGCAGTCATAAGCAGTATGATATGAAGTAAAATGCTTAAACGACTGCTGATGACCTTAAAAGTTAAATAAGAAATGTTTCCGTATTAAATAAGAACATTTTACAAATTAGGATATAGAGAAATATGGAAATGACCTTTAGCTGTAAAAAGACTTTTAAAGTTACATTATGTAAAAATAATAAAATAGTAGTATAAAAATAGGAATAGATAAATATAATAAAATATAGAAGAGTTGAAGTTGGAATGACCGCAGTGAAGTTAGTTTGATATTCAGACATTCGACGGACATTCGGAAGCGGTATTTTAGGGACCGTCGACAAATTTCTGTCCAAATGAAAAGAGAAAGTATTTGTTACTTACCTGGCTATGTGCCCCAGTTATTAAATTAATTTATTATTCCATGGATGCTGCTTTTATTAATTATTAATTTGTTGAATTAATAGATTAATTGAGTTTTGTGAATTAATTTGCAAATATGTATTTTATTTTTTATTAAATCACAATTTCTTCAATAGCTTTTTGGTCGTGTAACCACGTGACCCCAAACTGGTACCAAAATAATCCAATTGAAGTTCCACACAAGGTACACCTGATTGTATCCCAAGAAATGTCTTCATTTATTTCTATTTTATTTTTTTATGTGAAAAATAATGCTATTTCTTCAATAGCTTCTAGGTCATGTGACCACCTGCAAAAAAAAAAAAATCAATATTAAAATATATTAATATTTTATTATGGCGATGATTATTGTTACGTTGAGAATACCAGCGACCTCCCCCCCCCACCTCACCCCACCCCTCGCCCAAACCACAACCCCCCTGCGGGCGCGCGCTCATTCCGCCTTGCGCGCGCTCACTCGGCCGGCAGGAAGCATCACCGTCACCGCCGCCACTTTACAGCACTTTGTACTGGTCTAGTCTTCAGATTAAACCTGTAGTTTATCAGGACATTTCTATTTCCTCTCTTTTCACGAGTTAAATAGCCGCCTGTTGATGTTTTCCTCGGAGTTGGGATGGACTCGGGGGGTTTTATGGAAACAGTCCGGCGCGTCTTATTATTAACAGCAGGAAAACTGTGGTTCATTTAGAGCGTCATAATAACATGAGGGACCGTCTGGCGGAGCTCAAATCGGTACGTAAAGTTTAATCACCAACGTAACAGGTAGTTTTGTGTGTGTGTGTGTGTGTGTGTGTGTGCGCTCTGTCGTCTTAAACTGTTATTCCAGCTGCTAGACTACTAGGTCCTGTGTTGGACATGTAGTGCACTAAAGAGTGTACACACACCCGCTGTGGCACTGTGTGAGTGTGTGTGTGTGTGTTCTTTGGGGATCGAGGTGCTGCTTGGGATTGGACTTTAGGTGTGTGTTTTCGGAGCAGCGCGGCTCTTGCGCAGATCAGTGGGGGGGGGGGGGGGGTTAAGTGACACAGTGTCTCTGATTGACTGATAGGATTATTCTGCCATTCTGAACTTCCAACACCTTTAGACAAACCATGACCGCATTTCATATCAAAACTCAAAAGCATTGTGAAAGGCCAGACGTGTTGCTTCCTTCCGTCAAGTAATCATTGAAGGGAAGCTACATGCCATGCAAAAACAGTAGCTGTCATAAGTGAACAAAATGTGTTTTGTGGATTTTAAGAGAATGTTGATGCCAAGAAAAAGTTACTGTTGTTGCAGTTACCACAGCATTAATGGAGTATGGTATGCATCGCTTACTATCGTCTAATGTACGTTCTGTGAAATTGGACATTATGCAATTTGGATTCGAATTTTTTTAAGCAGACATATAACATTACAACGCCCCGAAGACCTTGTGTACCTTTGAGATATATGCACTGTGTGTGGCGAAGCTGTTGTGTTTGATATGTCTGCTTATGCCCGCTACTCCTGTTCTAAGAGTGGGATTTTTTTAACTAAGGTGTTTTAACCTTAGGAGACGACTGATATACTGTACATGCATCCAATCGGTGATCATTACAAAATCACAACCAAAAACACCTAGAGTTTGCTCTATTTTTATTCAAATTCAACCACCATGTTATTGATTCCCACTAACATAACCGCAGGCTGATTTATCCGTTGTGACAAACTGTGGGATGTGGAGTTATAGCGTTTTGAAAAAATATACATTATTGATATTGATGTAATATTTTGCTTAACACATTTGTGACTCAAAGAAACCATGTACAAAATATTCTCTATCAATTTGCATCACTTCTTGCAAATAATAATTCTACTGATATTCATAGATATATATAAATTATCTAATTTTGCCCTAAAATAGTTTTCTCAAAATGTTATTGGAACAATTCAAGCTCTGGCAGTCTGCCTCTTGAGGCTTTGTAGAGCTAGTATTGCAACTAGTGGTCAAAATGAGAACTGCACTAGTGCTAATAGAAGCTTATTGTGGCATGAAATCATGCTGCCTCATGGTTGGGCCGGATGAGCAGATGGGAGGGGTCACAACTGTGGCCATCATAGAATAGTTGATTTAGATTAGTTATTGTGAATAATAATACATATTGGCACTGTTTGTGTTTTGTTAATTAAAAAGATGTGTAGAGAAAAGACAAATTTTTTTATATAAAATCCGTATTTCCCGGACTTAGGGGAGGCCCAGTGATGAGGAAGATGGCAGCGTGGCTGTTTCTGTGGATCGAGGCGGCTTTATGGAGGGCTTTTTTAAAAAGGTACATGTCTTAAACACTTATCACTTAATTAACTGATGAGGCAAAATTCAGTCAAATGAGAGAAATGTTAATGATAATGTATTAGAAATGTAACCTCTAGCCAAGTGTCTTTAATAGAACTACAGCAGTGAATATGATAACATCGATAACGTCAGAGTGCCTGATGATGATGATGATGATGATGAGGAGGAGATGAGATGGCGAGGAAGGTTGCACTGACTGCATGTGTTTCAGGTAGAGGAGGTCAGGAGCATCATCGATAAGATTTCCTCGCAGGTGAACGAGGTGAAGAAGAAGCACAGCATGATCCTCTCAGCGCCCAACCCTGACGAACGTGTGTACACACTCAGGCATACACTAAATGCAGACACGGAGCAAACAAACAGCATTAACAAACTCTTTTGGTCCCAGATCAGTTTGAACTTGAACTATCTTTGAAAAGCTTCAGAGTGTAGCTGAGGGGTGAATTTTAAAGATGTTACGAAACTTATTGGTTTGTTTCACAACGATCGCTGAATATAATGACTTTAGTTTTAGAGCATCTACTTATTTGCAGTGTGTCATGCTAGCTAATGTACAATGCTCGTTTTGCGTCACAGCGCTGGCTGAACTCATTGTTACAAATGCATGCACGCGCACACACACATACACACACACACACACACACACACACACACACACACACACACACACACACACACACACACACACACTTGTAGAGCTCAGGCTAAATATAACCATGTCCTGCACTTGTGTACTGACCAGAGTAAGAGCAGGAAATCTCACACACACACACACACACACACACACACACACACACATTTCTACTGCATGCTCCAGGAAGCCGCACCTTTCCCGCCTTGAAATGCGCTCATTCATCTCCTCTTTTTATACACATTCTTAGTTCACAGCACCTGCCAATTCTTCATTATTTTTTTCCACATCACTCTCACACACTTTCTCTTTCTCTCTCATACACACACACATGACTAATCCAGTGCCTCAGCTCACCCGGAATGCATGTAACTTTATTATTTCTTATTTTTCCTCTCGTTCACAGAAATGACTGTAGAGGGCTCTGTGCCACCTCCGCCGGAATCGTCGTTCATAAACGTGCGGCGTTCTTTAAAACGTTTGCACCATTCAAATGTTTGTCTTTTGTAAATATCAATCGCTTTTACATCCGTAATTATAAGAAAGTCCCGGTTTGACTAAACACCCCTCATACATCAGTAGGCTAGTAAATCAGTAACTAAACTAACTGGATATTTCAGAGACCTCAACCGAACATAACGTACTGAAAGTGAACGCAACAAATCTTGGACTCTTGGACTTTAGTTAGCATGTAACCATAGCTAACCTTGCGCTTTAACATATTAAAACTAAATGTTCTATGTAAAAAAAAAAAATATATATATATATATATATATATATATATATATATATATATATATATATATAAATTTTTAACTTACATGATTGTTTTTTTTATTTTATTTTTGAGCATATATCTTTGTTTTTGTTTTTTACATTTGTTTTTTGTTCCCTAACAAGATTTTTTTTCGTCCTTATAAATTATAGTTAATTAAAATCTTTTTAATTAGAGACTTCAGTATCAGACATAAAGCTAAAACCTTTAAGTTTTTTGTGATTTCTCTGTATCATGACAGAGCAGAAAGGAGAAGTGATATTACGAAACAGGAACTAACATGTTTCATGAACATTCTGCATCAATCAGACTTTCCACTGTATTCTTGTACACTTTTACTAGTTCAGTTTTCCTCTACTTAACATCCAATTTCTTCATTTAGGGACCAAAGAGGAGCTTGAGCAGCTGACGGTTGAAATAAAAACAAACGCCAATGCGGTGCGGACCAAACTCAAATGTGAGTGTGAGCGAGAGAGAAGAAAGATCTGAGTCCTGTAATACGACCTTGGCTCAAATCCATTTTTTTGTGGTTTATCCTTATAGTAAATGACCTTGTGCATCCATTAGATACGTATTTTACTTCACTAATGGTTTTCTGCTGCTGCTAGAGTACATTAGGCATCTCCTCAGGCTTAATTTCTGTTTTCTACAAATAGCAACATTCATTGTGGGAGGGTGACTTGACGATATCGCAGGATATATATATATATATATATATATATATATATATATATAAGAGAAGTCATTATTTTTTTTCTCTCCTCATCCTCAGCTATGCAGCAGAGTTTGCCTCCCGAAGACCAAGCCAGCCATGCCTCGGTGGACGAGCGCATTCAGAGGACACAGGTGGAGCAATCATATCTCTCCTGTTTCAGAGAGCTGAGATTCAATCATCCTGCATGTTGTGACGCCTTTTGTTTCTGTGTTTATTTTGGTATAAAGCTGACTGTGATGTCTTTCGGTGTCTCTCTGTATCTCGCTGCAGTACTCGGTCTTGTCTCGGAAGTTCGTCGAGGTCATGACAAAGTACAACGACACACAGGTCTCCTTCAGAGAGCACAGCAAGGGCAGGATCCAGAGACAGCTGGAGATCAGTGAGATACAAACACACATGTACACATACACACATTGTCTTTGAAGAGATCATGATGTCACTCACATACATGCACTTGTAACATTTCTTGTGGGTTGCCATGTCTAATGCACGTTGATATGTCTGTCTCTCAGTCTGTCTGTCTGGCACACGCTAGAAGTTGTTCTTAGGGGTTTGTTGCTGTAAGCAGACACACACTCGGTCTTATCTCAGACTACTAGTGGATGGAGTATATTAAAGATGGGGTCAGCTCTCACAAATCAGACCACAATCAGAACAATATTTCAAAGTGCAACCTGTCAATCACATCGACGCTAACCAGTGGTCATGTGGAAGAGGCTGGATAGCGCTTTCTTCCGTGTGTTGCGTTGGATCGCTTTTATGTGTTTCAGCGGAAGCTGAAGATGGCAGGAAAGAGCTCGGAATTGGATAATTGACTTAACTCGGGTTGCGGATGTTCATTCTACTTGATCAAGTCTCATCAGAGTAAAGATTCAAAATAAACTGAAGCTGGAAGTGTAAATAAACCAGACACTGCTTCTCACAAATCACAATTTGTGTAATAATTAGATCATATGTTTCCTGTTAATCTTACAGCGAGCTATTTCCTCTTGCTCTGATAATAAATCCAATGGATGGATGAGGGTTTCAAAACTCGTTTTAATATCGAGAGTGATCGAATGATACACGCTACAATGACTCGAAATGTGAAGGGTGAAGAAGGTGTGCGCACACGGGGAATGCTTGTGAGCCACCTCCTGCTTAATTAGGTCCTCATTCGGCATGTGACACATGAGACTATCCTGCCTGTCACTGGAGACCATGTTGTAGGCGTTTCCCCGGTAACGCAAGACTAGAGAGGCAGATCGCCCTCGCCACAGCGGGCACAGAGAGAGGGAGAAGGGTCATGTGACTCAGGCTGTATTTTATGCTCTATGTCAGGAGTGTTGTTAAAGGTGTGTCAGATGATTAATATTCATATTCAAATTCAAATTCAAATTTTATTTGTCACATACACAGTCATACAGTATGAAATGCAGTGAAATGCTTTTTTTGCGACCACAGGGTCGCGACGGCAGCCATTTCCCAGGCGCCATCATATATTCATGAATATATCATTATATATCCGGTAGGATAAACTGCATCGTCAGAGCATTAAATTTACGCAATAAGATTTAGGTAAACGATTCTGATTGAGATATTGGTCTACTATTAATATTCAAATTATGGCAACATGCGGAAATCCCCTTTCTAGTGCATTAATTTATGAAGGAGTGTTTAATCAGACTGAAGATGTCCACACTGGAGGTGAATTGCAATATGTCTTATTCTCAAGTAGCCTTTTGTTTTCAGGTTAGTGAATATCATAATCAGGGATTTATAAAAGTAGGGGTTCATACAGTAGCTAACTGATGAAAACTTTATTAGTTTATTATTCATAATCATAAAATCATATTAATCTTTAGTTAAATGAGTGACGAATATTAGCAGATACACCCATGATTCTCATAATAAGATGGAAAATTTCGAGTAATTACCCAAAACTGCTAGATATTGTCTGTGTGTGTGTGTGTGTGTGTGTGTTATGTAGATAAACAGGAGAGCTGTAAGCATCCTGGTCTCTGATGTCCCCACTGTTTCTCCCTGCAATCCTCTCTCCCTTGTTTCTCTTTTGTCCCCAGAGTGTATAACAGAACGCCTTGCCGGTGGGAGCAGCATGGAGCTTTTTCTAATATTGTGTGGGTGTGGCTTAGATGTGTGTTCACGCTGCTTTAGATTGTATCTCGTTCTGTTGTTGGTGTTGCCTACTGGGGATGGAAAAACAGAATTAGGATGAATTTTTTTTGCCATGCGTGTGTGTGCACGCATAGTCATATACATATAGGTTTTCTGTCATACCATTGTTCAACCTCTTGACTTTCTGCTTCTCCCAGCTGAATAAACACACGTCCTGCAGGGTCGTGTTTCTCTCTCACGCACTCGTACAAAAATGAATACAAACAACAGGGACACAATAGTATTACGTACAATCACATTTTATTTCCCTCTCTCTAATATACACATAGAAACATACATACATGTATAAGCACACAGTGTGTATAAATCAGCATTGTTAATGTGTGTGATCTTGCAGCTGGAAAGAAGACCACCGATGAGGAGCTGGAGGACATGCTGGAGAGCGGGAACCCTTCCATTTTTACCTCAGATGTGAGTTTGGGGTTTTTGCCATTATGGAATAAATAAAAACGGCGGCGCGGTGGTGTAGTGGTTAGCACTGTCGCCTTGCACCTCCAGGGTCCGGGTTCGATTCCCATCTCTGTGTGCATGGAGTTTGCATGTTCTCCCCGTGCTTGGTGGGTTTCCTCCGGGTACTCCGGTTTCCTCCCACAGTCCAAAGACATGCAGGTTAGGCTAATTGTCGTTCCTAAATTGCCCGTAGTGTGTGATTGGGTGTGTGAGTGTATGTGTGTGTGTGCCCTGCGATGGATTGGCACCCTGTCCAGGGTGTACCCCGCCTAGTGCCCGAAGTCTCCTGGGATAGGCTCCAGGTCCCCCGCGACCCTGAACACAGGATTAAGCGGTATAGAAAATGAATGAATGAAGAATTTTAATAGCTGTAATATCCAACATATGTAGCCTCTCCAATTCAGACAATTAAATTAGCCAATTTCTTTATAATAAAAATTAGAGACGTGCCGATTTATAGGCCATGAATGGTGAAGCCCCCGAGTGCTGCAGAAGAAAAGGCTGCGAGTTTGACTCCCTATACAGCCATCTGTAGATGGGGCTCTAGAGAGCTGGTCGCCCGAGCTCTCAACGCAGAGATGTCCACTTTCACACTAATCTCAGTGGGAATATTTAATCAGCTGCGCATCAACATTTAAGGTTTGAATTTTCATGATTGACTGAGAGTTCATAAGAAGTGGTGTTCTTATGATCACCATATAAATATAATCCAAAACCAACCCCACCTAAAACTCTGTATAATATACAACATACTGCACATACAGTGGCTTACAGCCACAAACATGAATCAATTTCATTGGAATTCCACGTGAAAGACCAATACAAAGTGGTGTACACGTGAGAAGTGGAACGAGAACCATACATGATTCCAAACATTTTTTACAAATAAGTAACTGCAAAGTAGGGTGTGCGTAATTATTCAGCCCCCTTTGGTCTGAGTGCAGTCAGTTGCCCATAGACATTGCCTGATGAGAGCTAATGACTAAATAGAGTGCACCTGTGTGTAATCTAATGTCAGTACAAATACAGCTGCTCTGTGACGGCCTCAGAGGTTGTCTAAGAGAATATTGGGAGCAACAACACCATGAAGTCCAAAGAACACACCAGACAGGTCAGGGATAAAATTATTGAGAAATTTAAAGCAGGCTTAGGCTACAAAAAGATTTCCAAAGCCTTGAACATCCCACGGAGCCACTGTTCAAGCGATCATTCAGAAATGGAAGGAGTATGGCACAACTGTAAACCTACCAAGACAAGGCCGTCCACCTAAACTCACAGGCCGAACAAGGAGAGCGCTGATCAGAAATGCAGCCAAGAGGCCCATGGTGACTCTGGACGAGCTGCAGAGATCTACAGCTCAGGTGGGGGAATCTGTCCATAGGACAACTATTAGTCGTGCACTGCACAAAGTTGTCCTTTATGGAAGAGTGGCAAGAAGAAAGCCATTGTTAACAGAAAACCATAAGAAGTCCTGTTTGCAGTTTCCCACAAGCCATGTGGGGACACAGCAAACATGTGGAAGAAGGTGCTCTGGTCAGATGAGACCAAACTGAAACTTTTTGGCCAAAATGCAAAACGCTACAGTATGTGTTGCGGAAAACTAACACTGCACATCACTCTGAACGCCCCGTCCCCACTGGCAAATATGGTGGTGGCAGCATCATGCTCTGGGGGTGCTTCTCTTCAGCAGGGACAGGGAAGCTGGTCAGAGTTGCTGGGAAGATGGATGGAGCCAAATACAGGGCAATCTTGGAAGAAAACCTCTTGGAGTCTGCAAAAGACTTGAGACTGGGGCGGAGGTTCACCTTCCAGCAGGACAACGACCCTAAACATAAAGCCAGGACAACAATGGAATGGTTTAAAACAAAACATATCCATGCGTTAGAATGGCCCAGTCAAAGTCCAGATCTAAATCCAATCGAGAATCTGTGGCAAGATCTGAAAACTGCTGTTCACAAACGCTGTCCATCTAATCTGACTGAGCTGGAGCTGTTTTGCAAAGAAGGATGGGCGAGGATTTCAGTCTCTAGATGTGCAAAGCTGGTAGAGACATACCCTAAAAGACTGGCAGCTGTAATTGCAGCAAAAGGTGGTTCTACAAAGTATTGACTCAGGGGGCTGAATAATTACGCACACCCAACTTTGCAGTTATTTATTTGTAAAAAATGTTTGGAATCATGTATGATGTTCCACTTCTCACATGTCCACCACTTTGTATTGGTCTTTCACCTGGAATTCCAATAAAATTGATTTATGTTTGTGGCTGTAATGTGACAAAATGTGGAAAAGGGGGCCGAATACTTTTGCAAGCCACTGTACACTACCAGTCAAAAGTTTGGACACACCTAATTCCATGCTCCTTCCTGATTTTTAAAATTTATTTCTAGTACTGAAGGCGTCCAAAAATACACAATAATCTTCTTTGAACAGTTGATATTGAGATGTATATCTGCTACTTCTGCCCTGTAAATCCTTCATAACGGCTCTAATCTGAGGTGCTGTTTGTTATTATCTGTGATTTCTGAGGCTGGTGACTCTAAATGAATGTCTCCTCTACAGCCAAGGTCAGTTTTGGTCTTGCTTTCCTGGGAAGGTCTTCATGAGAGACAATTTCATCATGGATCTTGATGTTTTTTTTTTGTGACAATACTGTTCTTGTAAGAACTATTCCAGAACAGCTTGAACAGCTTTGTTGTTACTTAATGCCATAATTCCAGATGATTGTTGTTTCATCGTTTTCGAAATCTCCAGTATTGTTATAGAATGTAGAAAATAATGCACTAAACAAAAAACACTGAATTAGAATGTGTGTCCAATTTTTTTCAACTGGCACTGTATTAATTAATTGTTAGTTACAGTTATATACAGTGGTGTGAAAAACTATTTGCCCCCTTCCTGATTTCTTATTCTTTTGCATGTTTGTCACACTTAAATGTTTCTGCTCATCAAAAACCGTTAACTATTAGTCAAAGATAACATAATTGAACACAAAATGCAGTTTTTAAATGAAGGTTTACGTTATTAACGGAGAAAAAAAATCCAAATCTACATTGCCCTGTGTGAAAAAGTGATTGCCCCCCTTGTTAAAAAAATAACTTAACTGTGGTTTATCACACCTGAGTTCAATTTCTGTAGTCACCCCCAGGCCTGATTACTGCCACACCTGTTTCAATCAAGAAATCACTTAAATAGGAGCTACCTGACACAGAGAAGTAGACCAAAAGCACCTCAAAAGCTAGACATCATGCCAAGATCCAAAGAAATTCAGGAACAAAAGTAATTGAGATCTATCAGTCTGGTAAAGGTTATAAAGCCATTTCTAAAGCTTTGGGACTCCAGCGAACCACAGTGAGAGCCATTATCCACAAATGGCAAAAACATGGAACAGTGGTGAACCTTCCCAGGAGTGGCCGGCCGACCGAAATTACCCCAAGAGTGCAGAGACAACTCATCCGAGAGGCCACAAAAGACCCCAGGACAACATCTAAAGAACTGCAGGCCTCACTTGCCTCAATTAAGGTCAGTGTTCACGACTCCACCATAAGAAAGAGACTGGGCAAAAATGGCCTGCATGGCAGATTTCCAAGGCACAAACCACTTTTAAGCAAAAAGAACATTAAGGCTCGTCTCAATTTTGCTAAAAAACATCTCAATGATTGCCAAGACTTTGGGGAAAATACCTTGTGGACCGACGAGACAAAAGTTGAACTTTTTGGAAGGTGCGTGTCCCGTTACATCTGGCGTAAAAGTAACACAGCATTTCAGAAAAAGAACATCATACCAACAGTAAAATATGGTGGTGGTAGTGTGATGGTCTGGGGTTGTTTTGCTGCTTCAGGACCTGGAAGGCTTGCTGTGATAGATGGAACCATGAATTCTACTGTCTACCAAAAAATCCTGAAGGAGAATGTCCGGCCATCTGTTCGTCAACTCAAGCTGAAGCGATCTTGGGTGCTGCAGCAGGACAATGACCCAAAACACACCAGCAAATCCACCTCTGAATGGCTGAAGAAAAACAAAATGAAGACTTTGGAGTGGCCTAGTCAAAGTCCTGACCTGAATCCTATTGAGATGTTGTGGCATGACCTTAAAAAGGCGGTTCATGCTAGAAAACCCTCAAATAAAGCTGAATTACAACAATTCTGCAAAGATGAGTGGGCCAAAATTCCTCCAGAGCGCTGTAACTCGTTGCAAGTTATCGCAAACGCTTGATTGCAGTTATTGCTGCTAAGGGTGGCCCAACCAGTTCAGGGGGCAATTACTTTTTCACACAGGGCCATGTAGGTTTGGATTTTTTTTCTCCCTAAATAATAAAACCCCTCATTTAAAAACTGCATTTTGTGTTTACTTGTGTTATCTTTGACTAATAGTTAAATGTGTTTGATGATCAGAAACATTTTGTGTGACAAACATGCAAAAGAATAAGAAATCAGGAGGGGGGCAAATAGTTTTTCACACCACTGTATGTTAACGTTGGCTTGTAGTGGAGGTCATGGGTTTGACTCGGTTTGGCACAGGCCGATAACAGGGCTCAGAGGTTGAGGATGCTGGGACTCTTCTGATATAGAGAAGTTGTCACAGGCTGGGGCGCGCCAAGGAAGAACGTCATTGGTGAAGTCTATGAGGAAGAGAATGACAGTTCAGTTCCATTTACTTGCCCAGCTGTGTCTGTGGTTTCCTTTCATTCTCTGCCAGTTTCTCATAGAGAGCAAAGAGGGTAAAAAAAAAACAAACATCTAACACATGTTGTACAACACTAAATTTATGTATATACGGATTTTTTAAAAAGTGTAAATTAAGGTGTGATAAATAGCTGTAGTGTGAGTGTAATAGGAAAACAATACACCTGGAGTTCTTGGAGTCACCTACATCACACCACCTTGCTATTGTTTTTTTTTTTTTTCCCTTAAACAGCATGCCTTTTCTGTCTTTTTTTCTCTCCCTTATCTATCTCTTTTTTTTGCCTAATAATTGTCACGTATAAAAAAAAAAAAGAAAATCTGGCAACGGCAAGATTTTTTTAATAAAAGCTCATTGTGCTTTTATTTTGTTTGTCAATGTTGCAACACATCTGCATGCAGTAGTTTACCCACGCACCTCCTGTTTCTCTCCTCAGATCATCATGGACTCGCAGATAACCCGGCAGGCCCTGAACGAGATCGAGTCACGGCACAAAGATATCATGCGGCTCGAGTCCAGCATCAAAGAGCTCCACAGCATGTTTATGGACATAGCCATGCTCGTAGAGACACAGGTGGAGCCCCTGCTTAATCAGTCAAGATTTATATTGATGTATTCCTGTAAATGTATCGGTTCAGGTATTTTGAAAGATGTGGGCTACGTGGGATTTTTCTAATGGCTCCAAATGACCTGCATTAAAGGAGCATTAGGTTGTGAACAACGGAGTCTAATGAATGAAATGCTTGAATGTTAATACGATTTGAGCTAGCGCATCGATGTACACAAAACTCCGCCCTAAAAATTTATGCCAGGACAAGTGGCAATTAGCAAGGGCTCTGAATGACTTATGAGGATGTGATGGGACATCAGGGGCCTGTCAAATGACTGGAGGCCAGTCTAAATAGAAACGAGCATTCTGGACTGGAAGGCAGGTTTTCATATTGTTTTATGTGAAACTATTATTATTCTTAGATTTTATTATTTTTTAGATAAATTCTTCATAATTTCCACATTATTTGTACAAAAAACATTCACTATTGCACCTTAAATATTAGAATTTCAATATTTGCTTAATGTAGCTCAAGAAATTTGCACGAAGAATTTCACATTTGACTGAGCTGTACACAGAGATATACAATCCATATTAATTTAACATATTCAACTGTTTAGTTGTGTCCAATTCCTCCCCGTCATTAGGGGGCTCCCACACTAAGGCTACTACTACCACTCAGTCATGATGGGCGAAGACTATCATGTTTTTCGCCATGGGGGGGCGGAGTAACACACTTGGAGGACAGCGCTATCTTCTCCCTCCGCTTGCGTGAGCTCACAGAGGCCCCTGATTGGCTGTAGGGCCGTGATTTAATGTGAGAGCATCCCTCCCCTTTGAGAGAGCTCAGCCAATCAGCTCTCTTTAAACTGCGAGAGGTTACAGCATCACCCAGGAATCTTAACTCGCGATCTCCAGATAATAGGGCGAGCGTTTTACTACTGCGAAAAATTTCTAGGTTGTCATGCAAGGTGTAATTCAAGAAATGTGTGTGTGATGTCCTATGGCTTAAAGTGTAACATGGATTTTTGCTGTTTTCACTTTAGATATAGCTTAATTTTAATAATGTTGGTTCTTTTTCACACACACACACAAACACATGTCTTTACAGGGTGAGATGATCGATAACATAGAGAACAATGTGAAGAATGCAGGGGAGTATGTAGTCAAAGCTAACCAGGAGGTGAAGAAAGCTGTGAGGTACCAGAAGAGCGCCCGGCGGGTATGGAAACACATGCACACAGACACGTATCCCCCCTTCACTTCTCAGTGCTTTCTGCTAATCTTAAATCACACAGGTTTAAACATGTCTGAGCATACCTGCAGGCTGGCATTTATTATCCTTTTAACTTGCACTTAAACTGCTTCTGCCGCCGCCTTCTCATATTTAAAGCAAAACTGGAACTGAGATCACTGACAGGGCATGTGCTGTTAATAAAGTGTATAGTGATGTTGCACACACAAACATGTCATCATGGACATACAGTACTGTAAGGGAGACAAACCTGAAAACTGCATTCCATATATCCCAGCCTATTTTGCAGATTAAACATTCCATATATGGAAACACTGAATCTCTATATAGAAATATGAGTGGGCGTGGCCATGAACACTGATGCGGGTGTGTCTTTGTTGCCATATATGGACATTTTTTATGTAAAAGAAGACGGTCATTGGCATTGATAATTGTGTGCCAGCTAGCGAACCTGAACTAACCTGACAGGATTTAAGCAACTGAAGAATTCATGAATTAATTAAAAATATTTTAGAGAAGAAATTGTTTTTATACAATATCCTCGTCCCTAATGCTAAGCAGCTAGCTTGGATTTTGTTATTAAAGATCAGTTAATTTATAGTTGTTAACAATCCTCAGTATGTGTTTGCTTGCTAGATAATGGGTTACTTGCCAAAATGTAATGAAATTACATTAGATAACATTTTTAAAACATTTAAAAAAATATTTAGAATTTTACTGCTAAGGCTAGTGAGCTAAACCTGACAGGCTTCTGAAACATTTCAAATCTTATTCATAAACATTCATCATGTCGAGGTTAAGGATTTCATACTTCAGAAAGATTTTATGGTCAAATTCATACTCTTCACTGCTGTTACACACTAGCCACCTAATAAAATGTAACCTGACAGGATTTAAGTTCTGTTTATAAATGGTGATAATCCTTACAGCTAATGCTAGCTACCTTGCTAATCTGCGCTAACCTGACAGGATTTCTGCGAGCAGCTTAGCAAGTCATATTAAAAAAAAAAATTTTTATGCTTGAGAGAGTTTTAAAAAAGAAAAGTATATAATTATAGATATATAAATATTTAATTTACTTCTACAGTAAATCCTGACAGGATTACTATTTTTTTTAATATACTGTTCATTAATCAAAGTGAATAATCTTCATGGTTAACGATAGCTGGCTAGTCAGCATGAGTATAGAGAATACAGTATGTGGAAGAACCTTACTTTTTTTTTTTTTTTTTTTGCACAGTCATGAAGCTGTGGTGAAATGGGTGCTTATTTAGAAATGTTTTAAGAGCATGTTGCTCCTATGGGTTTGTGAAGGACAAACTGATCACACCAACTAAATAATTTTAAATATAACTTTAATTATTATTATAAAGAAATACACCGCCCGGCCAAAAAAGGTTGTCACCATCACTTATTGGGGTGCATTAAGCAAAGAAAACAAGCAAGGAGGTTTGAAATGTCAGGAAGTGGGTTATAATCTCTTCAAGACATTATTAAAAGCTGGAAGGATAGTGCTGAACCATCAATTTTGTGGAAGAAATGTGGTCGGAAAACAATCATGAATGTGTTTAAAAAAAAAAATTTTTTTTTTAAATAATGAAAGTAAATGAATTTCCATACACACAATGTGATTTAGGGGCCAGGGGTAGCTCAGTGGTTAAGGCATTGGACTACGGTTCGGAAGATCCCAGGTTCAAACCCCACAACCACCAAGTTGCCACTGTTGGGCCCTTGAGCAAGGCCCTTAACCCTCAACTGCTCAGATGTGTAATGAGATAAAAATGTAAGTCGCTCTGGATAAGAGCGTCTGCCAAATGCCTAAATGTAAATTTACAGGATTGTGACTAAACAGCTGTGCAGCCATAAGAAAACCAGCTGTTAATGAGACGAATCAGAAAAAAGGCTTCAGCTTGCTAGGTCAAGAATTGCAATGGTAGAAGGTCACATGGTCTAATCAGTCCAGTTTGACACTATTCCAAAGCGAAGTGTGTGTCAGGGTAAGAAGGGAAGCGCATGAACCAATGCACCCTTCATGCATAGTGCTCAGTGTACAATGTGTGTTATGATCTGGGGTTGCTTCAGTTGCTCAGGTCTAGACTCAGCAACGTTGTATGGCAATAACACTAAGACAGCTGACGACCTGAATGTATTGATTGACCAGGTTATCGCATCTATGGAGTTTTTCTTCCCTGATGATACAGATAAATTCCTCAGACTGTAATCAAAGCTAAAGGTGACTGAATGAAATCTTAGTGTGTAATTTTTATTTTTTTTGGCTAGGCAGTGTATAAATGTCACATGCTTTCAGTCCGTGGTGACATTTTGTTTTTCTGTGTTCTGGACAGAAATATTTTATTTTGGCCCTCATCTTGCTTGTGGTAATCGGCGTTCTTGCGCTGATCATCGGGCTTTCCGTGGGTTTGTCATCTAAATCGACAGTAACCGCCGCCTCTTCTATCACTGCAACAAACAAACCGGCTTAAGCATGCCTCCTGCACTAACACACTGACCAAGCAGAGTACGTATTGTCATCATGTACAACCTTATTATTCCATGCCTGATCTGTGACATTTCATTAACTTTTGCCCTTTTGTCTTTTCATCAGAAAATCAAGTATGTTGCCATTTGCGGAGTGATGTGCCTTGTTCTTCTGCTCATCGTTATTGTTGCAGTGTTTGGCAATTAGTCCCCAAAACTCCAATCAAAGCAGCCGAGAACCTTCAGCGCTAAGCGTAAAGATTTGTATTTAGTGGTTTTGCTACTAGTACGATTTTTCTAATCTTATTGCTCGTGTTTATACTTTTGGAGGTTTTTCCACATTTCTCCACGAGCTTCGGTTTAATACTTTGTTACTGTGTTTTGCCATGTGGTCAAGTTTTTTTTCTTCCTCTTATGAAGAGATAATCTATAATCTCTGGATTTACAAAATACAAAAAACTATTTTTTTTTCATATTCTGTCCCTGTTTTTGGCCAAGAATAAAATGAAGGCAGTGTGCACAAAGATTAACCAGGGCATTTGATACAGGGTAATGAAGCTGATGCTCCACATGAGTATCAGATGAAGCCCAAAGTTTGAAGGTGGGATTAAATGTGTTCAAGGAAGATTTGGTTACATCCACCACCACAAGCCATGATGACAGATTCAGTGCTCCTTGGTATAAATTCTTCAAGTCTCTGGAGCTGTAAGGTATCTCCAGGAAGAACACCACGTCATCCACAAGATCTTTCCTCAGTCTGTGTTTCTGATGATCAACTTGGGGGGAACGCTGTTATTTTCTTACTTGTTGCTTCAAAATCCCCCTTATTTGCTTGGCTGGGTCAAGATCTGCTGAGTTAAAAGGCTTTAGTGTTTTATTTACAAATTTATTAATCCAGGATAGCATCCTCTACTCAGTGAATTAATGCAAGTTATCCTGGAAAAGGCCACGCCTTTGACGAAAGAGTAGTCATTGTGGGATAAATCTGATGAGTCAAAAAAAAAACTGGAAGTTTGATTTTGCTTGCTTCTAACCATTGTAATGAAAATAAATAATGAAAGTAGTTAAAGAGAAAAAAAAATCCCTTTAATTTGTCACACGTATTGTTAAGATTAGACTGGTAAGATGGTCAGGATTTCCCCCTCCAGGAAAAATGATAAGGACATATCAATTTAACTTTGTGTCTTCTATGACTGTTTTATCTTTCTAAAAGGAAAGAACATAACTTGGTATGTATAATAATTAGCTTTATAAACCTTGTTTATGGAAATGTATTCTCTCTATCTGGTTTACTGAAGCCTATTGTCCTTTGGTGCAAAGTCTTGTTTTTTGGGTCTGCTATACCTTTGTATCACACACATGAAGCTGAACCAGAAGTTACTGCTTTGTGCGTCTCCACACATCTATTTCTACTATCTGTCTCACAAGCTTCTGGAAAACTCTGGATTCCCAATCAGGTTTCACATGTTTACAGTTTGTTCACTGCTCAGCGTGGCCTTGTTTAAAACTTGCTGATCGAATGGTGGTTGACACCCTTCGTCTTATAAATTTTTCCATCACTGATCGTCCTTACTTTGTGTCTCAAAGTGTATGTAATAATAATTCTACCTAAGAGTTGCACAGTTGAATAGTGTTCTTATTTCGCAGCACTATGATGGGCAACGTCACTTGCTGTCTTGTAAAATCTCAACGAAGATGATAGATGCTGTCGCAATCCCAACATATGCACTTGATACTGTAGTGCAGAATACACACTGAAAGTGCACTTAATACTTAGCCAAATGTTGAAGGAAAAAGAGTGATATATATATATATATATATATATATATATGATGAGTGATGGTGCACAGGGTTGCAGCACACTGTAAATGATGTCATTTTGTATCAGGTAAATGAGATTTTCTACAAGAATTCATACAGAATTTGGTTTATACCTCCAATCTGGTTTGGAAAAAATTAACAAATACCAATGATTTTTTTATTTGTTTTTTTTTTATTGTAAAGTCTGGGTGTTTCAGGGATGTACTCCTTGAAACTTTCTTTGTGAGAATTTATTGGCTGTACTGCTGAAGGCTTCTATAGTTATGTATGTAAAAGTAAATTTCTGTAATTAAAATTAAATTGTGCAATGTGTGCATTCAGTTCATAGATTATTATTATTTATTTATTTATTTTTTTTTTTTTACAATTTTCACCACATAAAAGATCACTGATTTTCTCGTCACAGTGGCACCTGTCAAGAGGGAAAAAAACTGTCATTTCTTGAATTTGATGTGTTGGAAGCAGGAAAAATAAGTAAATGTATAAGAATCTGAGGGCTAAGTTGTGATGTCTAGAAATCTGGGTCAGAACAACTCATAACCCATAGAACGTGTAGCGTATTCCTGGTATGCAGTTGCTACAGTAGTACCTACCAAAAGTATTCCAAGGAAGAACAACTTGTGAACCAATAATCATGCGTGCACAAGACTTAATGATGTGTGTGGGTGAGTAACGACAAGCAAGGCTGGTCCAATGTCATAAAAGAGATACTGTAGCACGATTTGCTGAAAAAAGTGTGCTGGGTGAGCACACGGAGTAGCTTGCTATGTATGGAGCTGCAGAACGATCACAGTGCCCTTGCTGACTCCTGTCCACTGCCAAAAATGCCCATGTGAGCACTAGTACTGGACCAGTAGAAGAAAGTGACCTGGTCTGATCAGTTTTCTTATACATACTGCATAAGGCTAGGGGTTGTACAATGTCTCTTACTTGGGGAAGAGATGGCACCAGGATACATTATAGGAAGAAGGCAGGCTGATTGAGGCAGTGTGATGCTTTGGTCAATATTCTGCTGGGACTTTGGTCATGTACCACCCACTTAAACATTGCTGCTGACCAAGTTCACACCTTCATGAAAATGGTATTCTCTGATGGCAGTGGCCACTCTAAACAGGATAATGCGCATTGACACACTGCAAACACTTCGTGTTAAATAACATGACAAAGACTGTTGAGGTGTTGAACTTCTTGTCCTCCAAATTCTCCAGATATCTGCAATGTGCTGGATAAACAAGGACTTGCAACTTACATAACTTTAAACATCTGTTTCTGACATCTTGGTGCCAGATACCACAGCAGGGTCCAGGCCTCAACTGGTCAAAGCTGTTGTGGCACAAGGAGGGTGGGGGTGTTTAAAGTTAAATGGATGATCTGGGGTAGTTGAAATAGTTATCATATATTGTTATCATATATGTTATATCAAATAGTTATGAAATATGTTACATATATACAGTATGCGCGTGTATGTATTGGTGCATATAGACACACACAACATGTAACCCGATGAGTGTGACAAAATGGAGGCAGGTGCAGGGCCGCTTTTGGGACTCTGTCTTCCTCACACTTATATAACTTACACACACACACACACAGCTCACCTGACTCATAAAGCTAATGGGAAATCTGATGAGCCGTAAACATGAGGCACATTTCCATCTGGACAGAGCACATACACAATCGTGAGTAAAAAAATCTCTGATCTTTAACATTACTAAAAACTCCTTATCTTATTTCTGTAATAACTTATTTACAATTTATAATGTTTAAAGTGTACACCGTGGTGTGTAGATGATGAAGGAATGTGGTTGTTGATAGCCGTTTAGGGATTAATAAAAAGTGATTGCTGTAATTGCATGAAACATTCTTCAAGCTTTAAATAAAAAAGCACTACATGAAACGGACTGAAAAAACTGAAGCATGCATAAAGCTGCCTCGAGTCAGACCCGAGATCTTATTGGACGTCTCACTTGAAACTTTTCTCAGGATTTTCCATTAACAAAATAAACAGGATTTATGTGAGAACGTCTAAGTATCCTTCACTCATTTTACCCTGATTAAGGTCATGGTGGACCTGGAACTTATCCCAGGAACACTATTCTTAAAGTCAGAATACATTCACACACTCAATCAGGTTTAAGATCTAATGGCATGTTTTTGGGACATGGGAGAAAACCCACAGACAAGACAAGAATTTGAACCTCTACATAGAGAGTAGTTGAAGATTGAGAAGGACTTCTCTGTATTTGTATACTGCCATCTCATGGTCATGAACAAAATTTCCAGCAAGTTTCATCAGGCTCTGTCTCATTACCGTTTCCCTTTGATTGAACGCCTGCCTCCATCTTAAGGGTTGATTTGTTACTTTGCAGCTTTTAGAGGGATGACGTATTAATATCAGCAGATAGAAAGAGAAGAATAAATCCAGAAGGAATTACAGTCTAACATGGAGCCTGTCCCAGAGGGCTTAGGGTGCAAGATGGGTGACATGGAATTCCGATCATTCACTATGAGCATTTTGGATGCGCCAATTAGCCTACAATACATGTCCTTGGACTGTTTGAGGGACGAATCCCAGGTAGAACCCACAAATCACAGGGAGAACTTGCAATATCCTCACACCCAGATCAGGATCAAGGTTTGAACCCCGAACCCTGGAGGTGTAAGTCAACAGTGCTAACCATCGATCCACCGTGCACGAATGTGAAAGGTTTACCAGTGTCTATAAGATCTAGAAAATACAATAATTGCAGCCATATCCAAGCCTCAAAAAATTTTCTTGACCAAAAGTGGATGCCTCTTTTTAACCTCATTTATTAGCTTTGGTCAGACATTGAATCTTGAATATCATTTATTTTTCTACTCATGTTTAAAAAAGATTAGAAAAGATTGTGGCTAAAAAATATTCTGGATACGTTTCGGTCTGGATTTTGTTGCTTACACTCAAAAAAACAGCCCTTCTTATGGTTCATAATGATTTTTTAATATATGGTGATGCTGAATAATGTTCAGGACTTGTTCTGTTGGATCTTATTTGAGAGACTTAGTCAATGGGTTGGCATGTCTGGGACTATGTATTGTGTTTCTTTCCTCTTACTTTAGTGACAGGAATTGTTCAGTTGTTCTAAAATAATTTCTCATCAGTCTCTGAAATTTAATCCTGAGGTGTACCTCAAGGTTCAGTTCTGTGTCCAAAATATTTGATTACTTGCTGTTAATTAGTAACATCACATACGATGCAGCTGATATTTAACGATCCTGCTTCATTTAACTTTAACTAGCAATATTGCAAAGCTTTGCCCAGGTTTATCATTTGAGAAAAACCTGAAAGTCTTTTCCTCGCTTTGACTTCAACTGCGACTCCTTGTTCATAAAGTTGATAAGGAAATCTAAGGATCGATTGCAGGTGATCCACAATTTTGCAGGAAAAATTTCTGAGAACATTTACGGAAAGGGCTTCTGCAACACCCACTTTCAGATCACTGCACTGGCTTCCAGTATGTTTTAGAATTCAGTTTAAGATTCTGAGATGCCAGGCTCCTGCTTATACAGTAGATCTGAGCTTCTCCGCCTCTAGACCTCTACTGTCTCTGCAGTGACTGCTGTGCAGGTGTGAACATGTTACATCAGTTAATTTGTAACTGCAGTGGGAGCAAAAATGGATGCACCACTTGTGATTTTCATGAAAGTAGAGAAGGTGTCTGAGGGTGTACCTGGTGCTGAAACAATTCACAGAGGTGCATAAACAGAAGCGTTTTATTACTGTATATGCAAACAAAACTTTGACCAGAAGGTGAAAGTTTCTTAAAGAAAATAAATCGCTCATCACTACGAGCCTGAGAGTAAACAGCAGAGGAACGGAAACATCCTCAATTGCCGATCAAAAAGTTAAAAACTCAACCAACAGCTGGAAAATTCATTAATGCCTCCAGTTTTCTGGATTTCTTAAGGGCCAGAAGTATTGGAACATTATCAGGAAAAGGGTTCAACAATCAACAGTGCTCGTTACAGTTGCTCGTTACACTTATTGAAGAGTTAAAGCTTAAATTTCAGATTAAACGCAAAGGACTGCTATCCAAGGGCATCATGATCTTACACATTTTAAGGTGTTAAAGCATCCTCCCTATAGTCCTGATCCTGCTCCATCTGACTTCACCTGTTTGTTCTCCTGAAAGCAGTCGTACAAGGATGAAATTTCACTTCTGATGAAGACGTGAAGACACCGGTGCATTTGTGGCTCGCAGCTCAGCCCAAACATTTTTAATGAGGGAATACTGAGGCTTGTTGACAGATGGACAAAGTGCATAGAAATGCAAGAAAATTATGTAGGAAAATGATGTATTTGTCATTTCTAAAAGTTAATTAAAAATAAATTCTACAGCCAGAGGGAGCAAATAATTTTTGACTCACCCTTAAAGGAAATTCCAATTTCTAGTAGCAAAAGGACAGTAACAAAACTGGTTAGTAATAGTGATTGCCCAATGTAGACTGTATGTATAATCAGAAGACATAAATCTATCTATCTATCTATCTATCTATCTATCTATCTATCTATCTATCTATCTATCTATCTACAAAATGTCAGTACTGTATGTCAGCAGTAATAATATGGTTAAACTACTGTAATAATAAAAAGGAAATTAATGAAAAAGGAATGAATAGAATATGAATATGCAGTACAACCACTGATGCGCAAATGTAGCAATGAGAAAAGTGACAACAGAGTAAATAGCAATTTGTGCAGCATAAAAAGTGACAGTTTGCAGTTTGCAACATGGTCTTTGCGTATTGCCATAATACTGTTCTTAGACCTAAGAGTGTGTGAGTGAGCAGACAGTTGAACCCTCAAGCCTACAGTAAAACTCTCAATCCACATTCTCATGGCTCCGTAGAGAGGGCTAAGATAAGATGAAGAGAAGTACATTATATAAGAATTATATATTTCCAATCTTCAATTAAAAGTTTACCTTTATTGGTTTGCTAATCATTCATTCTCAAGCCAACAGATTTATTCACCAAATTTAACAAATAAATGTTATACTTCCTTTTTTTTTTTTTTTTGTGAGAAACTCAACATGCTGGATATGATGCTAACATCTCTTAAATCCCTCAGGCCT
Organism: Channallabes apus; assembly: GCA_030522415.1. NCBI lineage: Eukaryota > Metazoa > Chordata > Actinopteri > Siluriformes > Clariidae > Channallabes > Channallabes apus. The sequence goes on from CM060111.1 coordinate 41,094,858, forward strand.
CGAAAGCTTCGTCTAACAAACTCCACTCGACCTAATTAAATATTGGCCGGGCCCTTAAAACCACACCGAGAATTCTCCCTTGGGTAAACGGTAATTGGAAGTCAATGAGTGTGTGTAAAACCATATTGGAACAGAGCCTTAATCTGGTTTCTTGATAGCCAGTGTAACCCAGTGTCTATACTTGCATAACAGCAGGGAAGTGCAGCGATTAATAATCTCACATGGCATTGAAGGGGGCAGTGCATTGTGGGAAAACATCAAGTTGTGCAGCATCTGTTCAAATCTCAGTAAGAGAGTGAGTGTACTGTAGATTATCTGTAGGTTATGGGTTAATGTACAGAACACACTGCTGCCACACTGGTATGCGAGGATGAAGATCATGTGTAGATTACGGGATTGTGTTTGTGGACTTTGAGGAGAAATGATTAAAGGATGAAGGATGCAAAGTGTTATTCATTCATTTATTTCCTGTACCGCTTATCCTGCACAGGGTTACAGTGGGCCTGGAGCCTATCCCAGGAGACTTGGGGCAGGATGCAGAGTACAACCTGGACACAGAGGCAATCCATCGCAGGGCGCACACACACACATACCCACAATGGGCAATTTGGGAACGCCAATTAGAAAATGCACGTCTTTAGAAGGAAACCGGTGTACCTGGAGGAAACCCACCAAGAGACCGAACATGCAAATGCCAATGATAACATTTTATATAACGATTTCCAAACTGATTACAGATAATTCTATGACATATAAAAGGTATGTAACCTGTAAGAATTCTGGATTAGGTGCATAACTATCTATCTAGTTGTATTGGCTTGCTTGAGTGCTAGAAAACTCCAAATGAGCGGATGTGGAAGGCATTTTACTTTGACTGTTACCTGGTTATGGATTGTTTTGATATTTCAGGAGATGATGGTGGCTGACAGACAGTCTAAAGTGGAGCTGATGCTAAAACAGTCGCAGAAACAGCAATGCTGGATCCAGAAGCAGTTGTCACTCATCGCTAATGGGAGCAATGGACCACTGAGGACAAAAGGTAGATCACCAAACATCAAACATTTCTTTGCACTTTAAAGCAATGTGTTGTCTGGGGACACCCCTGCATTTTCCAGTGCTAGAATGTGTGCAGTACCTAATGTATCCACAAGGGGGAGGCAGTATATCGTTTGACGGCAGTGGGACCGGTGGGAAACCCGGAAGGTGACAAATAACCCCGTTATTGCAGCGCAGCATCCGAGGATTCTGATTGGACAGCTGGTCTGGTTCTCTCTCTCTCTCTCTCTCACTGTTTCCTCCTTATTATTTTTTTTATTAATATGGGCTACCATATTAAACTCAAAAAGAGAGGGAAGAAACGTTGGGGCAATGGGTGGATAAATAGATGGGTGGATAAATAGATGGGTGGATGTTGGATGCTCAGATGAACAGATGTTTACATTGTTGGAGGGGTAAAGGAATGAGGGATGAA